>PYXC01000001.1:3047500-3060000 GCA_015244755.2 Tenualosa ilisha
TTGTTTTTGCTCTGAAGCAGGTTCGTCGGAGGTTCACCCAGAGTCCTCCTGGGGTGAAGGTAATTACCGCTCCACAGAAAAGGAATCTGAATTTTGTTTTCTCTCCTAGCTGTTATATATATATATATATATATTTACTCCCAAAGGAGTCTTTTTTATTGGTATTTTATTTTACAAGATGCACTGAATGAATATTAGGTGAATATCAAAGTTGTGTTGTAGGAGGTTGTATCAAAGCTGCAAAGATCACCCCCTCTCTTCCCCCCCCACACACAGAGACACAGACAGACACACACACACACACACACACACACACACACACACACACACACACACACACACACATTTATATTGTATACAGAATCATGAGGTTGGTACAGGCCTTTGAATTTCTTCATGAATGCTTATAAATACAAATACATACACAGCGAGAGCCTACCAGTGTCGGTGGTGTATTTCTTCTCTTTTTGTGAATAACCCCTCTAATCTGCCAAGGACATACTGCACAGAACAAAATGACCCCGGTACCAATAAGGACTAAGATGAAGAACTCTCACTGCGGTTATGTGAAGTATTTCAGTAGGCCTGAGTGAAACAGCATACTTTCACAGACTTGACTTATGCCATTTTTGCTGTAACCGGGGGAGTGCGCCGGACAGTTTGGGAGGAGAATGAAGAGACCCAGAGGACAGGGAGGCTCCCGCGCACTCCGTGCCCGACACAGGCCCCTCGACCTGGGGGGAGAGGCAGGATCAAAGCCCTGGCCCTCCGGAGCCGGGATGGGTGGAAGCCAGCTGGAATTGCGTTTAAAAGACAAATCTCTGCCCTGATCCTGGAGATTACAAACACTTTCCTGGACATAATCTTTTGACACTTTATCATGACTATGACTTCAGCAACGTCTGCATTAAACATAAAGCTTTTTTTTTTTCACCTATAAGCGACCGCCTGGAATGTGAGCACATTCATATACATCAAAACAGGCGTGCTACAGCGAACAGTCCTGCTGACTTCATGCTATCACTTTAAACAGATGGTTTGAAATTTAAACCAATAATGTATGTTAACATGATTCCATTTCGCATACGGCAGAGGTTGGTGACAGATTATTTCGCAACGCTCACTGACTTGAGTCATGAACCTAAGAGGATTCCTGTCATTAAGTATCATGTCTCTTCAATGCCTCAGACACTAGGCGACGTAACTAGGTAGGAGCTGGTGCCAACGGGGCATACGCCGACAGTGATGAGCTGGGAGAGACTGCCGCCTCGAACTGGGGCAGGCTTAACATTAATGGTGATGAGGATAGATGAGACCATATGGCACTGCAACCACTGTCAGATGAAATGTCCCCTGAAGACCATGTGTCAGATTGTCTGACGTACGCGCGCGCGCGCACACACACACACACACACACACACACACGCACTAACACATGCACATGCACACACACGGGCACACATATACACACACACACTACTCGCACAGACATACACACATAATCACACAGTACAGACACAGACACACACACACACACAGTTTCCAATTGCCTCCTAAATTACATGTCACTCCACAGCATGAAGTGGGCTGTACTCGTGTGGTGCGGTGTGCTGTGCGCTGATTTGAATCCAGCCTTGACACAGGACCTCTGATCAGAGCTAATGTTCAGTGCACTGCTAAACTACGTCTATTCTTTAGCTCTCGGTGTCACAACACAGTACCACTCATTAGTTTCACTGGCGTGGACATGCAGTAATGGGACAGTACTCACATTTGGCCTGCTCGATGGTCTCCAGATTGGGTTGGATGTAATGTCGGCTGTACTCAGGCAAAACAAGGGCCAAGCTGTGAAGCACAAACATGCGGTTAGGTCACAGTAACTTAATACCGCTTGACACGGGCACACATGATTAACACTATATTGTCACATAATAAGCTCATACCCACAGACATGTGTCACACAATATGACATAGCCACACACATATACACAGGGTGCTTACTCTTTTCACAACTAAAAATTCCAGACTTTTCCAAACTTATAGTTTTTTTGTTCAAGACCTCGACATTTTGTCGTTTTGTGACCCAGGTTACCAGAACTAGAGTAGACATGAGTGAAAACAAAACGTGTGATTTTTCAGTGAACAGTTTTGGTTTTAGACAACATGGGAAACAGCTTAGAAGTTATTAGCGCTCAATGGAGAATTTTTAAGGTGAGGCAAATAAACAAGAATGATTGAGATTGAAATGACAGCACAGCGCAGACCATCAGCCCCAAGGCCCAAGACCATCCCAAGACGTGACTTTGTGATGCATGAGAACCAGCTGGTGTGCTATGAAACAGCAAAGACTCCACACCCAGCAGGTCTGCTATATTCTTCCCAGGGCATATGCTAGCATATGTAGACTACATGGAGTTTAAAGTGAAAAAATTGAAGAATCCCTTGCAAATGTTTACAAAATACCTCCACAAATCAGTTTTTGATTGGGGGAAGAAAAACCTCCAAAATCACACAATCATTGAGGAACTGATATGTAGAGAGTAGATGGAGTTTAAAGTGAAAAACATTGCAAAATGTTTACAAAACACAGCCACAAAATTAGGCATCTTTACTGTAAAATTCATTAAGACGTTGTGAAATCTTGGAGTGACCATTTGTTGACTCACTCAGACAGTACACTGAGAAGTTTTAAAGGGATCCCTGACATGCTGCCCTTATAAGATTGATATTGGCGTCAGCTACATAAACATGGTTTAAAAACACTCAAAATGCTTAACTGGTTTTATTTAAAAAAAAAAGAAAGAAAGAAAATCCTTTCACTTCTAAAATGCCATTGTTGTAAAAAGTGACATCACCTGGTTGAGATATTCAAGGTCCATGCTGTTGCCGCACATGTGCACCATCAATATCAACAAGGCAATGTCACTTTTGACCCAGAAAGCACTGAGATGTAAACGCAATGGCAGCTTACAAGACCTGCAAATGAACAGATTTTCTAATAGTTTTATTTTTTTTTAAAAAAGGCATTTTTGAATGTTTTCTTGTTAAATATTGCTGATACCAACATCTGTCTTATAAGGGCAACATGTCATACCAGTCAGGGATCCTTTTAAGTTCAGATTGGCGTCAGAATTTGTGAAGGTAATTTATACAAATTTGATATGTTAATGAACTTCATGATTTATGTGAACGCATAGCCTACCTGTGCACTGTTTTGTAGGTCAAACAAAATCACTGTATTACAAAACCAGAATCTTGCCTAATAGCCTACAGTTACCATCAAAAGTATTAGTTCCATCTATGAGTTACAAAATCCTTAATGTTTCCATGGAAATGACTATAGCCATACATGAATTAATTCCAAAAGGAAAAAAACTGTAGACAAGAAAATGTAAAAAAGCCATATTATTAGAGGCTGTGTTCTTTGCCAGGGGAACCTTGTTCAGTTGCATGGAAACATGGAGAAATAAGATAAGGCCTATATTGACATTTTGAAGGATAATGTTAAGGCTGCTGTCAGTTTTACTTTGGGTAACTGGACCACTAAGTCCAGTTCCAGCAAAAATCCTCTTTGGGAATAAGATCAAGGGCTAAGGACTAAGGCTACCTGGCCCCTCAACGAAGCATTTCCAATGATCAACATGCGCAAGGAAGATTAGGAGGAAGATAAACACCACCGGTTGATGGACTGGCAAAGGAAACGTTTAAACTCAGTATTTAGAATATTTTTTAGAATCATGTTAGTGGTATTCTGTGTTATATTTCACTTTCAGTTTCATGACCACAAAATATACAATATTCATTCGTTTGACCGCACAGCAAAAGTTGACTTGAACACAAGTCTGTAGGCAGGGCAATTTTTGAAGATAGCAAATTGACACATCGTCTCACTCTTAGGGGAACATTTCACCCCTACTACTTGTCACTCTATTTCAAGGGATAGGTGAAGGTAGAGGGTTAGGGTTCTTTTCAAGACTATTAAGACTTCAACAAGCACCCTGTGTACAGTAGGAGAATACACACACCACGATATTGACATCACTGGCAAAATGGGAGTCTAGCACCAGATGTAAATCAGAATGTGTAGAAAAGTCTGGACTCGCCAGTGATGACACCACTGAGGACACAGATGTGTGGTTGGACGAGGGTCGTACCTGTAGTCAGTGCCATTCACAGGTGCCCAGGTGTACGTCCTCACGCCTCGGTCGATGTACCTCTGCCAGAGAACAAACACACACACACACACACACACACACACACACACACACACACACACACACACACACACACACGCGCAGACAGTTGTTGTCCACACAGGCTTATCTTACACGGCCATCAAATCAAACATTGGCCCTCATTTTTGTTTAGAGAAAAACGCAGAGATTATTTGCTTTCGAAACAAACACAAAAGACAGAGCAACAAAAATCTAATCTCAAAAGTCTCAAAAATCCAATCTGTATGGAGCCATGTAGAAAAAACGTATTCCTAAACATGTAACAAAATATGAAACAGAGGTCTCTATATTGTTTAGCTGATGGTCAAGATAGCAGCCAATCAGCAGCTGAGACGGCTGTGGGAACAGCAACTATCCTTAACACCGGTGCAACTGAGGCGATGGCAGAACTGTTGCATGTGATTTATTTCCATGGAAAAAGAAAACTCTCTGGGCTGTGGGCTGATTTATACAGCAGTGAAACACAGGTGCTCCCTCTTTGTGTACCCAAGCCTCAGTCTCTCAACCGATGTGACGCGGGGTTAATCTTCAGGGTGCACGCAAGTTAGTGATGGACAGGTAGCTGTTTGGAGATTGAGGTTTTGTGTGTCTGTGTGTGTATGCGAGAGGGAGGTATGTGTGTATTTGTGTCTGTGAGTTTGTGCGGGAGTAGGGAAGTTGCAGGGTTGGTTTGAGGTCTTTTGTTTGGTTGAGATAATCGCTCAAAGCTGTCCCGAGTGGAGCAGGCTTTCATGTGAGCCCGCAGCTCTCAGTGGGAACGTGGGGCTGTTTTTGAGGCCATTATGGAGAAGGGAGAGAGAGAGCGAGCATTCACAATGGGGAGAGAGGAGAAAAAAATGATCAAACGTTCACTTGAACACTGCAAACCTCAAAGGGCCCATTGTGTTTTTAAATTATGGGAATAAAATCATTTCACGTTTGGTTTCAAGGAACTTAAGAATGCAACGCATAAAATAAGTATTTCAGACAGTTGGGGAAGGTTTGTTTAAGGGCCGTGTCCGTCTCTTATTCTTTATGCGCTAGGCTAACCAAAGCGCATCAATCTCCGAGGTCTTTAAGCTGCTTGAGAACATACGCCTCTTAACTCACCTCATCATATGACTTCACCAGTGTTTCTATGGTCATTTCTCCCATGTCTCCATCAATCATCTTTTCCCTTATCTGCATCAATAACACATAAACATATACAGTATTATAAATAGAGATACATATTGGAAAGAGACACAGAGGGGAGAGAATGAGAGATAAACAGAGAACTTTGCTATTGTTTTTTTTCCTATTCTTGTCTCACACTGCATCTTGTGTTTATGGTACATAAACAGGTTGTAAATAGGTTGTATATTTGAGGCAGGCTTAAACGAGTAGCTTTAGTAACAATGACCTCATATACATTGATAAAACTTAAGTCAATTTCCTCTGCGAGAGAGAGAGGGAGAGAAAGAGAGAGAGAGAGAGAGAGTGAGGGCATGTTGGAGTGCATGTTTTTGAGACCTTCTGTCTTGCAAACCTGGATAAACTGCCTGATAAGTACAGTGTGAGCCCCCCACCTGGTGGATGGCAAACAGCAAACAGGAGGCCAATGCTATAAGCTCTACTTGTTACCCGTCCATCTATAAATTTTCTCTTTTTTCACCTCTGCGTCCCTTAAATCATGCCCTGTTCCATCAGAACCAGATCTCAGATGTGGTGGCTGGGCTTCTCAATCCGATTCTCACTACTCTCTCCCAGAGCTGCAGTAATGTTTACTGCCTGTCCTGGATACACGGTGTTATGCTCAGGGAGGAATTGTCTCCTTCTGGAACTGTGCTGTAGCCGGGCCAACCCGACTTACAGCTGTGGAGCTGGGAGATTGGGAAAGGGGCGGGGATGGGAAAGGGGGACTGGATTCGGCTGTTTTCTCAGATCTGCACAGCCAGATGCAGGATGTAAGCGGGTTCGGATGCAGGGTGTGAGTGGGTTCTCTATTCAAGTTCCAAGATGTAACCGACTAACACTAACTACCACTTCTACAGAACTACTACTAGCCTAGCAGAACTATGTTGTCATTGTGCTCCCCTGTGTCTCTTGAGTGCTTTAAATTCCTGTCATTCCTCTCCTTACTCAGTCTGCTCACTAAACACACACACACTCACACACAAATATGTTTTATCATCACAAACAAAATACACACACACACACACACACACACACACACACACACACACACACACACACACGCCATGTCCAGCTGCCTCTTCTATATACAAATACTGTTTATGTTTCTGTGTGAGCCACTACAAGTGTGTTTTTGCATACATGTGTTTGTAGTCAATGCATTACCTTCACTTTGTAGGGATTTTCTAGCTCGGCATCGAGGAAGTCCAAGGTGACCGGCTCCTGGAATTTGGGGTTCTGTGGGGAGACAGAGTATTTCTTAGCAGAGCTCTCTCTTGTGCATACTTTGACTATGTCACAGTTCACGTTTAAAACATTGCTGCTTTTTGAAGCATTGCACTGTGACTGGTGACAGGTACTTTATACAAGGATTGGACCACAAAACTATGAAACATATATGACACACTGGTCCCTTTAAAAAGTGATACGTCCTCAATATATTGGTAAGAATACAAGTTTTATTTTATGAGATGCAATATGGCCCAATAAATAGCTCAATGGAACTTGCATGTAATAAAGAAGAGAGAGTCCAGGAAAAGACATCATCCACACACACACACGCGCGGTGCTTTTGCGGACGTGAGTAAGAGCTTAGAATCAAAAAGGGACTTTTTTTGTCACTGTTACAAAACACTACTAACTTGTAGCCTATGCTATCGGATGTTACATTTATTTTCTACAAAGATAATTTTAGGTCATGAAGCTATTGACTATACATTACAGCACTGCTGACTGAGCTCTACTTTTTTGAGAATATCTTTTACCCTGATAGATTACATTACATGAATTTATCTATTTGTCTCTTTTTTCTGTCTTTTCTAAAAGTGGCAGTGGAAAGATGAGAACAAACACCTCTACAGGTTTGTGCCACAAGAGTTAGTAAAAACACATTCTTGACTGCAGGCAAGAACTTGGTATGTTCTAGTTCTTAGTTTGAGATAGTTATTCAATAACACTGTCCTTTCTTAATAATGTACTGATGAACTGATTGTAGGAGAATTCATGACAGAGTTTGGCTTTACTCAGTGGAGTGAATTCCGACAAACATGTGGTCATATTCAAGTGATTTTACAGACTTGACACCCCAATGAGCTAATGGTGGTCAACATGTGACAGAGGAGAATCAAGATGATGTCTTACATGTCATGCAGAGAGAAAACACACACCACCACAGATGACCATGCAAAGAAACAGAGAGAGACACCCGAGGATGAGGAGGGTGAGCGTGACGAAGAACCAGTCCGTGGAAAGAAGTGTTCAGAAATGTGTGGGGAAAAAATAGCAAAAAATCAGTCAAACATTAAGAACAGAACAAACAGAAAAGTACTGGTGTTCCTTGAATGACATACACACACACACACACAAAAAAATATATGAAGAGAGACAGACAGATATAAAGCAGAAAGGAAAAAAAAAGAAATAAAAGAAAGAACAAACAAAAGGCAGACAGCAACGAGAGTGAAAGAGAAATGGGGGTGTGGGGGAATATGGGCAGAAGGAGAGCCGAGTGAAAATGTGCCATGAGGAATATAAAAGTTGTGCTCTGGCGTTCTGTTCTGGCCTAATGAGACACAGGCAGACGGACATAGCCCTTCAAAGCACTGGGCCTGCCCTTTATACCACCCATAGCAGGGGTATGTAAATAGCAGCTGTGGGGGGTGGAGGATGGAGGTGTGTGATTGGCATGTGTCTGCCGCAAATCCAATCAGACAACCACCCCCCCACGCACACACACACACACACACACTCACACACACACACACACACTCACAGAATAGAGGCAGGAGCAGCACATGAAAAATATCTCAATATCTAACTCCTCCACTTGGACTCAGAAGCTGTTTGAAAGTAATACCTCGCCCCTGGAAAGAGTCCAATACCCTGCACTGGAATGTAAATGTGAAACTATACATGGTTGCAGAGGTGGGCTTGCTTGTGATTGCACTGTTACTGCATCACTTGGACTGGGCTCGACTGTGCTCAGCAACCATATGTTTTGTCTGCGGATGCTGTGACTAATTTAGGATGGATGCTCTTTTTGCATAACCATATCCTTGAAATTACTTGCAGAAATTCATAAACAAGAGGTATTTTATTTTTAAAAGAAAAAATACAAACTAAAACAAAATGGTGATGTCTAATGAAAACATTCTGGCTTAACGTCCAGGAGCCATTTTCCACTGGCCGACTGAAGCGTATATAAGATCTGTGTTATTGGACATTATAAGCCACAACAGTCCAAGTCATCTCTGGAAAAAAGTAATAGGCCTGGCAAGACCTTGCTTGTGACATCTCTAAACAGGAAATAGCTCATTTTATCTCTTGCCTTCTACCTTCTGTCTCCTAAGCACCTATCTCCCTTCACTGAATACTCTTGAAATTCCTAGATCCCAACATAATTTTATAAACATAAAGTTTGTCATAAGGATATATCACTGCTCTACCTAATAAATAAATACCATATAAGTGAGGGATGATTTCAATGAGTGAACTGAAGTGAAGACAAGGCTGCTGCATTGGAAAACCAGTCAACTGCACACAGTGTGATGGAGACCAGTCACTGATAGGCAAGCTAAATGTGCTATAGCTTGAGGGCACTGTAGCATGTCTAGTATCTATGGATGAGAGCATCCTACAGAATATGCTCTACTTGCAGTGTACTGCCAGACTCAGAGGACAGGGAGGGGGAAAAAAGCAGGAAATACCACAGTTTCAGGATGGGTCGTCTGCAGAGCACAGAGCTCAGAGACTCAGGCTTACGGGAGCCACTATGGTCATGACCTCAGCGTGGGCCTTATTATTTTTTTTTCCTTGAGGAGGGGGTAAAGAAACCGTGCTGTAGCGCTAGCCGGGGTGTCAGGGGGGAACGGCGTGGAGCTGGGGATTAACTTTCGAATGAAATCTGTTCTGCTGTGCTAGGCTGACCATGAACGTCCACAGCACTGAATACCGCTGTGGTTGTCCCCCACCAGTTTTTGGTGGAGATGTTATTAAAGAGACCACTGAAGACCTCTTGCTACTTGAAGTTGGTTCAATCAGTCACTCCTGTCCTGTGCACTATAGAAAATATCCAAAAAGATTATGGAATGGAAAATAAAGTCAAAATAAATATGTCATAACACTGAATTTTCAACATGACCTTTTGTTTATATAATATTTGAAATGAATAGTAAAATGAATTTCTAATGTCATCAGACCAGTCATTTTCTCCACAAAGCAGTTGAGTAAATAATACTGGTGATTAGTTTGAAAGCCAGTTCTGAAAGAGCACTCAATGTTCTACAAAGCACTAATTTCACTAGCACTATGCTTCACAGTCTATAAGCACAAAAAACTGCCCTGTCAAAACAAAACACACACATCTAACTTTCTAAACACTACAAACACACACACACACACACACACACAACTGACTAGGTGTTGCTCTCACCTCATTGAAGGTAATGGCATATTTGTTATTTAGCCTTATGTGTCGATTACGTATCCTTTTCTGAAGCCCGGTAGAGAAGGAGAAAAATGGAACTCATTTTGTTATGACCAAGAGAAAGTGCAGTGATATGTTTTATGTGATAGCTTGCACTTGTGGTGCGAGGGCATGTGGGTGTGTGTACGTGCATCGAGTGCATACATGCGCGTGTGTGTGTGTGTGTGTGTGTGTGTTAGTGCGCTTTATGTGCAAACAAATTTTCACATCACAAATGCACTGGTTGCACAAAAAAGCTCAAGAGCCTATTTACTGATGGATGCACTGATACAATCATCACATTCTGGGCCCCTTTTGAGAGCAGGAGAGAACAAATTCACCCATGTGGTTTTTCTCTATAGAATATTCCTCCATACATATCTCATACAGACTACAGACATATCAGCACACACACACACACACACACACACACACACACACACACTGGCAGTCTGCTTTTGAGAAAGAGAAAGAGAGAAAAAAATGATGAGGTTAAGTGCTTCGTCCGAGGCAGAGAGATTGAATCCATCCCTCTGCGTCTTACTCAATTAGGCCTGAGAAACTGTGACCATGTTGGAGTAGATCTGAACATCTGTCCATGCCAGATCAAACCTTCCAAGCTGAGCAAGGCCGCCTGGGCACAGGGATTTTTTTTCCCCTTACAAAACAAGGCCTGCGTAGCATATGGGCACAGCAGCAAGGCTCAACACAGCAAAGCGACGCAAAGGCCAAGGGGCGGCCATGTTGTTCTGCTCTGGTTCTGGAGCAAAAAATACTTACACGCAGAACCCACCAGAACCAATGCACAGAAAAGTCTGAATTTGAAGTAAATGTCAATCACAATTACAAAGCACTTTGAAAATAATACTATTTTTTTTCTCATACATATACAGTCCCCATATGTTTAGTGCATAGGCAGTTCTATGCGTTGCAAGTTGAGGTCATTCTGATAAAGGAGCACTAGCTGGTGACATTTCATAAATATGAATTTAAACTCAATACTCTTCAGCGACACAGAAATAGAGACATTAACCACTGGATGACATAAAAATGACATTTATCACAAATTATTAGCTGGTATTTTGGTCCACGAATGACCTTTCTGATGGGAAAGTTCCCTTTATTTGGGCCTCTATATGTTGTTCCCAGCGGCGTTCTTTTATGTGTACATTTAGTGAGCGCTGGGGGACAGACAGAAGCCTATTAGCCCAAATGTCAGCCTGTCACAACAGCAGCATATCACTGCACCCTTCCATTAACCAAGCCGTGCGGTTGTAGCAAACTCGGGCAAAGGTAAAGATCTTAGACATAACCACTGCAGAAGATAGCCAACCTGTAACACATTTCTATGTGATCTTTTGCCATCCAAGCTTAAGGATGACATTTCCGAGCCTCAGTACTGGAGGGGCCTACCCTTTAGTCAGTGTAGCTCCATAAGCACAACCTCAGGCAGGCAACACTTGTCGATATGCAAAGGTGTTGTTCATTTAGCAGCAGATGCTAATAAGTTCCAGTGCTATATATGGTACACATTCAAATTTCAAATTCAAATTTCTTTTTATTTCTTATTTTATTTTATTTTATTTTTTTAGCACAGTATTTCGACGAGTCTGGTCTTTCTCAGGTACAAGTTCAAAATGTACCGTGAAATGTTCTATTGTAGTAATATGTTATTAGCTTTTCAAATGACCAGCATCCTATGCATTTATATGGCAGGCTGAAAGTCTTATTTATGTCTTCTTGCGTCTTCGTTCAATCTGCATAATGCAGGTGGGACACATAGTGGGTCATACTGATTACCTACTTGACCTGTCATAAATCTGAGCCCACTGCCAGAGCATCCATTACATTAAATTAGTCTACGGCAGGAATACACAGTCACATGAGCTGCATTAAATGTGCACTGTGGTACCAATACTATTCATTTCAATTTTACTTTTCACATGGCATGCTGTAGACATGAATTGTTCATGTGTCCAGTAAATGCTCACTGTCTGGATAAACAAATTTGCCCTTTGGTTGACTAAAACAAAGCATTTTACCACATAGTCTAGAGTTGCACACACACACACACATGCACACGCGTGCACACGCGTGCACACACACACACACACACACACACACACACACACACACACACACACACACACACACACTCACACTCTTTTGATTTGGCATCAAAGTCAGGGAATAAGAGTCAGCCTCCCACAGTGCAAGCATCTCAGTCTCTCTCATGTTCACTGGTTCATGGCATTCTGTGACCACAGTGCTTGAGATGACTAGACAAGATTTTATTTTAAGTAATGTCTTTCTGGTCTTCATATTAGATTCTATTAACAGTATGGTGTAGATTGATGACTAGTTCAGTCACTGATCCTTTTTCTCTTAACAATGCTCTCAAGATTTTATTTTAAGAAATGTCTTTTTGGTCTTCATATTAGATTCTATTAACAGTATGGTGTAGATTGGACAGGGAATAGAAAGAGGGAGAGAAGGAAGTGGGGTTGGGAATTGGGCTTGCAAAATGTCCAGAATTGAACCAAGGGCCAGTTTCACGAAGACTGACTATGACTATGGCTATATAGTAGATAGTAAGACTTCTACATTAGTGCTTTCCTTTTCGTGTTTTGGCAATGCTAAGTAGGACT
>PYXC01000001.1:3065000-3067500 GCA_015244755.2 Tenualosa ilisha
CCTTTCTTCTGTGGTTTGAAAACTGAACGCATAAACACTGGGGCATCGATTGGAGCCCGCATGTTTCCGCCCAAAAAGGAACACAAAAGCAGGAACGGGAGGTTTCCCCGGAGCCACAGGCTCAGAGGCACAGACAGCTTTGTAACCAACAGGCACAGCAAGAGCGCCATGCGGCAGGGATGTGGTTTGAACATCTAATCCCATGGCAGCGGATGTGCCTACCAAAGCCATAACAGAGTTGGACAGCCATTTTGTTTTTCCATCTTGCTTCCTAGGACTTGTTTTGAGTGATACACAGCAGATGGGAGCTGTGGCTGATGTGTATGAGAGGAAAGAAAGAGAGAGAGAGAGAGAGAGAGAGAGAGAGAGAGACAGAGGCAGAGACAGAGAGAGAGAATGGCAGAGAAAGAGAAGCAATGTTGGGAAAATGTAGGAAAGAACTGACAGATGCAGTCTTACCAGTGCATCAAGATAGACATTCGTCCATTGCACCTGCTTGGCCGTCTCATCTGCAAGAACCATGGGCCTACCAAGGACATCCAAATACTCCTGCAGTCCAAACACATACACAAAACACATACACACACGCACACACACACATACACACACACACACACACACATGCATACACACAGACATACAGACATACATACACATTTAAAAATTCTATTCATATGCATACTATAATTTATTCAACCATCTGGTCAGACATAAACATCAACAAGTCAATTGCTTCACCTGAGTGTTGATTCGGATTGCTCCAATGGATGGGATCTCAAAGAAGTACCCTACATAAAATAGACAGTAGGATATTATATTTAGTCAGGTTAAATTTTTTGGCATTGCAAATGCATTATAACAGAATTACAGTAAATTTTAACAAGATAGTAGAGTAAAATAGGAATGATGGTGTTCATGTTTTCAACCACTAGGAGGCAGAGTCAAGTATTATGGTGCTGCAGTTAAGTAGCCTAGAAATGCCAAGTGAATATGAAAAAGAATGAACTTGGATGGACTAGGCATGGATGAATTTCATGCATATAACTGAGACACAACACAAACCAAACCATGACAACAGAGTGGCCCCACTTGAGAGGCTTGAGAGAGACTTTGTACCTTTGTTAGCACAGGCCATCCACTGAATGGGCCCAGTGTCGTAGTTATGTTGCCCCACTGAGAATGTAAACACTCTCACCTGAAACAAGAGATTTTTTTTTTTTTTTAATATGAAAGTGTAACGTTCTGCAGACATATTTACAAGTTATCTAAATGTAAGACTTTGTTTGTCAGGCACACAGAGTATGTATGCACAGTAGAAAAAGGTAATTGTGTGGGGACAAAAAATATCACATTCATGACATGACACAAAATTCATCTAAAAAAATGCAGCACACACACACACACAGACACACACACACACACACACACACACATACAGAAATGAACTGCCAACCTTTTTGTCAGGATTGTATTTCTCAAAGATCTCCTGGGCCCTCTCCTCTCCCCCATCAGTGAACAGCATGATGATCTTATTGCAATTTGCCCTGGAGATGTTTTCCTGAAACACCAGATCAAACAACCCACCACTGAGCCCCTCTGTGAACTCACCTCAGCATGCACTTTCACCACAAGCCCAGCAGGGGGCAACCCATGACCGCAAAGCTCCAGACGGCCACTCAATTACATGGCGACGGGAACAATGGCAGGGGTTCCTGTTAAATACACTACCATGGGCTATTGTGGTAATCAGCCACTATAGACTGCCTGAGGTCATTGGTGTTATTGAATTGGTAGTCATGAAACAAAAACAGTGCAGTTACCCGCGAGAGCTGTTCAAAAGCAAATTCAAAGCCTTTGGTGTAGTTTGTAATGCCTTTAGCAGAGATATTCAAAACAGCGTCCTTCAGAATCTTCTTGTTGCGCACGTTGGCTTGGACCAAGCGATCGAAGCAGGCCGTGTTGTTCACATTTGTGTTGAACTGGGAGAGCGAAGAAGAAGAGGAAGAAAAAGAAATGTAACATCTTGACATGATACATAAACCAAATCATCACTCCTCATTATACTATATGGATGAGATTCGATTTGCACCGAGATGGACTTGGCTTTAATCCGTTTTGATACAGATTAGCCGAGCTCCTGAGCAGACGCAGAGGTCCCGTCGCACAGACGCTCCTGTTTATTCGATAAGGGCTTATGTGATTGAACAGGTGCACTACAATTTAGCTCCATGCTGAGAGCCTGGCAGCCAGGAGAGCCACTCAGAAACCCGCTGCTCAACAAGCCGTCAATCACACACCTGCCACAGCAGGAAGTGACACGTCGGAGCTTCATCGCACTCTACTGGAGATGTGGAACTTTGAATGTATATCTGACTGATCTTTGGTAAGACTTGGGTTGTATGCACTAGGTGTGTATCAGGGGTAAATCTAGGCAGGAGGCAGCTGACGCCCCAACAATTACCTATATAATCAGATCAATCAGACATTATTTATTTTACAG
>PYXC01000001.1:3080000-3230000 GCA_015244755.2 Tenualosa ilisha
GTATTTAAGCTGGGTCCTTGTTACTGGTCTGAATGAGACACACAAGACACACCCACACATAAACCCCCAAACACCCACATTCTTTCAGACAGAAAGACGTTCCAGCGCTTTCTTTCTTCCTCAGTTTCTTTCCAACTTATTGTAAGCAGAAGGCCAGGGACACCTCAGTGCCAACAATTAAGACTCCTTCCACAACACACACACATACACATACACACACATATATACCCACACACCCACCCAGTCTGGAAGGCTAGCCAAATGACAGACATCAACCCAGAGAGAGACTACACACACACACACACACACACACACACACAAACACACACTTGTATCTTATAAACACATCTCACAGCCAGAAGACGTTAAACGTCTTTGAGAGCCAACCAGGCCGACTGTCAATGTCCGGAGCCATCTTAGTAAAGTAAATTCTAATAATACTACTCGTATCCCTCTCCTACCATTATCATCATATCCTCTTCTTTCTCTTCTCTCCCCTCTTTGTCGCTCTCTCTCTCTCTCTCTCTCTCTTTCTCTCTTTTCCTCCCTCTCTCTTTTTCTTTCTCTCGCCATAATTGCCCACTACTGAGTCTGTTTGGCATCTCTGCCATGCTGCACACTGAAATTATCCTGCCAAAAGCTAATTCAAATCTACACTGACACTAGCCTTACTAATTGATGGTTGCGCTGGTGTAATGCCCAAACAGCTGTCAGTGAGTGTGTGTGTGTGTGTGGTGTGTGTGTGTGTGTGTGTGTGTATGAGCCATGGACAGGCAGAGCCTGCGGAGGATGCCCTCTCTGCCTCTTGACGCTCTGACGAGCGCCCCCCACACATGTAAGCCCAGCCGGCCCCAGTTCATGCTTGTTAATAATGAATCACCTTACAAATAAGCAGTAAATAATACATAAACATCCCTGGCCAGTGTTAGCATTAGCATTAGCATTCTGACTCCTTCTGCACACAACACAACACTCGTCAGGCATGACACAGAGGGAATGAGTGTGTAGGTGGGATAGCTGTTGGCGAGTTGTTTGTGTGTGTGTGTGTGTGTGTGTGTGTGTGTTGTGTGTGTGTGTGTTTGTCTTCCTTTCTCTCTCTCTCTGTATGACTCTAGCTTTGTGGATCTGCATTCAAATATGTGTCTGTGAGTGTATGCTTGCATAGAAGCGAAAAGGGTAGTGTTCACCCTTAGACCAGCTTTTTTAAGGGAGCTCAACTCCAAATAAAAGTTATTTTCTAAAAGTAAACAAATTAAATATAATGAAAGTAAACAAATTAAATATAAGCATTACAAATTAAAAGCGTGTGTGTGTGTGTATAACAAGGTCAAAGTTAAAGGGGTGTCTTTAACCACAGGACCAGACGCCTTCCCAGCATGCACAGGGTGAAGAGAAATTCCACAACCTGCCAACTCCCACTCAGTCTCACCACACAGACACAAGCACATACCAATTAAAACACACACACACAGATACACTAAATGCGTCACGCATGACATCACATTCAGGTAGGGAAGCTTTTGTGACTCACTGCTGCTCATAATTTTAAAGAATTAAAAATAAATGAAATAAAAAATAAGTACATTTTATCCCTTTTCAGACCTACATTTTTACCTGCAAATCAAGTGTGAATAGGTGTGGAGACTGGGTGTGAGAGGGAGGGATAAAGGAAGGGAAAGAGAGAGAGAGAGAGAGAGAGAGAGAGAGAGAGTGTGTCATGCATGTTACTTACAGCCATCGTATATGTCCGTAGGAATATGCACTGCAGAGAGGTTGTAGGAGGTGACCCGTCTAAACTGTGCATCCACTTTGAACTCTGGTCTGATCCGGTTTCTCTTTTCTTTATCAGTCTCATTACCATTAAGCTATGGGAACACACACACACACACACACACACACACACACCATGAGAGTTACAATTTTCTTGCTGATGAACCCTACATTCCTTCTAGAGGAAAATGTCATGATTTTTTTTCCATTCTTTCTTTCTTTCTTTCTGTCCATTTGCATTTCCCTCCCCTATCTTCTTCTTCTTCTTCTTCTCCTTCCTCTCGGTTGTGAGGATAGCTTATTTTGTCTCTAGAATTGTTGCTATTTCTGCTCTCTTAATTACAGGAAGTCTACAAAAATGCTAGAGAAGCCTATCAGCATCTCCTTAGATGAATACCCTTTACCATTTAAGAATAAACGTTTAGTTGGGAACTGCCAGTCTGATATGTTTCCCTCCTAAAACAGCCTGAGGAGTATGATAAAAGTGTCAATCTGGCCTCATTCCATAGGTATGGACGGCCTTGAACCCTGAAATCCTTCTCATAACGAGTTGTTCTGCTCTGAATTACTGATAAAGCCAATGGGTTGTAGGCTATTTGACAGCTCTGGAGATGTGTGCAGTTTGGGAGAGGTTGGAAAAAAAACAAAAAACATGATAACCAGTCACACTGCATATTGCTACAGCGAACTAAACACATAACTAGGCGAGATTCTGTATTCTAAGGTTCCAGTACTTGTTTTGTGGTAAGGTTAGCAGAATGTTTAGCCTTGTGTATCAGTTGAAAGTCTCAGAGTTAGGATAAGATTACGTTAGTCCTACATTGACAAAGTCCCTTAATTTCAATTCATTTCATTTCATTATGTTCATTATTTAATTGGTTGGTTCCCCTACAACCTTATGATCTGTGCTAATAAACAAGCCAAGCTCTGGCCATTCCCATTGCTGCTGCAGTAAAGCTGAGGCTGTCGGGCAAGTACTGCTAAGGTGAAGGTGAAAAAAACATTCAGACTAGACATTCTGTCATTCTGTCTCTGTATTGGCATGCCCAGACTCAAGGAAGGACACGATGAAATTGCATTATGACAAGACAGACCTGGGTGGGGAGGAGTGTGTGTGTGTGTGTGTGTGTGTGTGTGTGTGTGCGCGCTTGCGTATATGTGTGTGTGTGTGTGTGTGTGTGTGTGTGTGTGTGTGTGTGTGTGTGTGTGTGTGTGTGTAGGGAGTGTTTATGCTTGCTTATGTTCTATGAAAAGTCCTTGATAAATAAAAAAATTAAATCGCATGATTAAATTTATGGAACATTAATGCTACAGCCAGCTAAGTCAGACTATAAAGAGCTATTTTAGGTCACTTCATGCTTGATGGGGCGTTCACAGTCTTGGCGTGCAAAACGTTGAAAATGTACAGTTAGTGTAAGTAAACCCTAGAGTCCTACCCTAGCCCTGATTATCCAAGACTATAATTATTGAAATATTACCCAAGTAACACTCCTGTTGTGTTCATTTCATGGTTACAACTTCGGTGTTGACCAGAGCATTTTTAACTTGAGATAAAAGATATATTGTCAATAATTATCATCAAATTCTGTGATATACCTCTGGATCAACTTATGCTCTCTTGAATAATACAAATTTTGTTGACCTAATTATGGCCTGTAGGCCTCACTGAATGTAGCCTGTGTAATTCAGTGGGGGAAAGATTTTAAAGGAAATGTTTGATTTTTGGTGGAGGCTGTCACTGGAAGTAAAAATAGGGAGTAAGGGGTGTGTTTCTGTTTGTGTAAGTCAACACAAACACACTTACACTGTCCATCTGATCTGTATGTGCCTGAAAACAATTTTTGTATTGTGGTCTCACCCATGAATTTTCTTATAGTCTGGTCACTTTTGACCAGAACACCGCAAGTGTAACAAAGTTGACTAAACTGTGATGAAAATTATTACAATTTGTGTTCAGAGAGCCCCATGACCATCCAATTAGATTAAGTACATTTTTGAAAGAGAAAAAAATATGATTTTGGTTACATTTGACCAGAACATAACAGGAGGGATAATGCGCATAGACATTTTTACATTTATTCCTAAATAGTAAATATATTTCTCTCATTTCATTTTCCTTCTTCATGCTATCTTTTCTCTTTCTCTCTCTGTCACTCTGTAATGTGATGAATAATTGGCAGGTGTGATACATGAGCTGCTGTTGCTCTCTCAGCATCTGTGAAAAGTGTGTGTGTGTGTGTGTGGTGTGTGTGTGTGTGTGTTGTTTGTGTGTGTGTCTCACACATAGATGTGTGGCTGTGGTTGTGTGTGTATGTGTGCGCGCGTGTGTGTCTGTGTGTGTGTGTGTTTGTGTGGGTGGATGTATGTGTGCTGAGAGGAGAGGCACCAGATGGATCTCTATTCCACATTCTCTCCTCTGATAGGCCTGCAGTCCACCGGAGGAACAGGGAGTCATAAATCTTCCTCGTGGAGATGTGTTAATAACTGGAGCACACTTAGCCACCCCTGTCTCTCTCTCTCTCTCTCTCTCTCTCTCTCTCTCTCTGATACACTGGGTTAAAGGCTAATCCATAGCGCTAGGTCTTAGCATAATATAAGGCAAAGAGGTGTGCTCTCTCTCTACCCAATGCATTGTGTTAAATCTTTAACCTTTAACAACACTTTGTCTTGACATAATGCAAGGCAACCAGGCGTTATTTCTTATGGTCTTCTGAACAGCTACTAATTGACTCTGAGATAATCTACTAATTGACTCCAAGATAATATTAACAACAGACAATAGGCTCTATTTTTATCCAGAGTCTGAGGCTTGCTCCACACTAGAATTGGTCCAGCAGCCTGTTTCACGTCATTGGAGAGAGAAAAGAACAATACATGCACAGGGGGATTCAATGTCCTCACACGGCAAATGAATTTATTTCAAGTGACATCTACTTCAAGCTAGAGTTCTGAGTGTGTGTGGTTGTCCTCTACATCAGCAGTGTTGGCACAATTCACTGGTTTAGGTCTAACAGTTTATCATCAGCAGGATTCATGACCGTACTTTAATTGCATGATCGTCATTAAGCAAACTACTTATGCAATATAATAAATGTCAGTCTACTGCAAACTGAAATGATTAGCTTGACTACTTTACAGTACAGCACAAAGGGGTAAGGATGTCTGGCTAACTGGAGGGGCGATGAAAGGGAGGTTACTCACATTTTCCTTGGCGTTGTAGTAAACTATATCGCCGGCCTGCAGGAGAGGAGAGAGTAGAGGCATCAAAACCAAGTGTCCATCAGTTCATCTTCTGCCATCCCCTTTATCCTCCAGTAAAGCAAATGTGTTACTAGTGAATTGTGAGTGGGTGGGCATGGGTAAAGGGATTTGCGATTTTATAGTTGTAGCGCTGGTAAAAGCTTGTGGGTGGTTTGCACAGTGGTCTAGACTTGTGTAAAGTAAAACACATTCACATGTGTTAAGGTAAATACACATTCAACAGATTCAAGCGGCAAAAAGACAAATAGCAGAAAGGAAAACACAGACATGAATGAAAAACTACCTGTAACATACATTAGTTTCCACCACTCAGTTTTGCAGACATGTCAAAAAGTTGGAATGGATGTTAACATAGAAATTCAAATTCTAGCTGAGTCCCGAATTAATGCTGGCCCCGTTTGCAAGACAGGTCTGGTTATGGATTTGGACATATAAAGGCCGGCTTCAATTAAAAGCCTGGTCTGATTTTCAGATTTTGGCTGTATAAACTCTCCTAAAGTATATTCAGTCACTCTGCAAGACCCATCGCTTCAGGTCAGCTGATATGTTTGAACTGGGTGCTGCTCACTGTAATGAGCTCTGAACTGAGCACAACTGGCATGAGCTATAGCAGTGAGAAGTCTAGGCTACATCAGTGAATCTATGCCTAGAGATCTGTACTGAGATTTTGCGACTTTGGACTCTCTACATGGCCAGAAATCTTTCCGACATTTAACATGCCATGTCGGATGTTCTTCAGTTGTGCGGCTGACCTACCTGCCTGCCGGTTCTGCCTCCTCGTCTGGAGAGTGACGAGTATGAAAATGTGCACAATGTCTAAGTTTAACCAACCTCAGTAATTTTCTATATAAATTACTTACTTACATACTTTTTTTTTTGTATGCATTTAGCAGACGCTTTTATCCAAAGCGACTTACAGGTTTTTTTTGTCAGCTATCAATTGTTCAGGGTCAGTCTCCCCTAGAGCAACTTAGGGTTAAGTGCCTTGCTCAGGGGCACAACGGTGGCAGCTGGGATTTGAATGTCACCACCGCTACCACCACCCCCACCTACTTAGTTACTTACTAAAGCCCACCCAATCGTCTGTTTAGCAAATTCTATTATGCAACTCATAGCGCAAACATTCTATTCATCATGACTTAGGCTATTATTCACAGGCCACTGTGTGTTTTGCCTCACAAAAGTTAGACCTTGTGAGACCTAGTGACTTGTCTTCTCGGTTAGTGAAAAGAGAGAAGAGAAAATGTCTGAACTATTTGATTCAAAACAATCTTTCCATTTGCAAATAAATGACCGTTTGCAAATAAATTTTCTGACATCATCTTTTCAGTCTAATCTCTCTGCGTGCATGAGGTTTGCTTTTAACAAGGGAGAATCGAAAAGCAAAAGTAATTCAAAAAAAAAAAAAAACCCTAAAGTAATTTACAAAAAAAGACTGAAAGCTAATATTTTGTCAGTGGCAACCTACACCTGCCCTCTGTTAAGTGCAGTTGCGTTTTCTATACTGGACACACCCATTCTGACGGGACATGCATTTTAATTATTCTAAGACAGACATGTTTCCTTATAGGCTGGATTGCATTACATGCAAACAACATGCTACACGAAAGTTTGGGATTAACAATAGCACTAACTGGGCCACTGATCAAGAATAAAATGTAACCTTTATATGAAAAACTCTTTTTAATATATATATTTTTTTAAATCAACCACTAATTTTCACTGCACTCTGAGAAAACTGGACTGTTTAATTTGTCCCCCAGTCCTCTCCAAATCATTTAATATTGATTGAATAGTCTTGAATAGGAGGATATTTACAATGTTTTAAATGACCGATTTTCTCATTTTTGGCAGAGCAAAAATTTAGGCTATGATTTGAAGTTTTATGGTAGGTAGGAAACTAGCTCGATGCTAATTAAAGATGAATGACGACAGATTAAACCACTCGACCAGTGTCAGTGCAGTCTCTCTCTCCCGCTTTCTCTCCGATTCTATCTTTCTCATTGTGTATGTGTGTGTATGTGTGCATACTGTAGGTGTATGTGTCTGTGAGTTTGTGTGTGTATGTGTGTGACAGAGAGAGCGAAAGAGGGAGAGAGGGAGAGAGATAGAGGTTAGATAGAGTTTGCTAAGCTACAGGCAGTATGTCGTGCTGTTATGCACTTCAGGTCAGCTTTTAATGAAATCATACGGGGAATTAATCTTAGACCAATTATCTTAAAAAAGAAGAGAAAGACTACACACACACACTTCCACTCTCCACTCCTACTGTGACTAACTACTGTCACAAAGCCAAGCCAAATAACACAGACCTCTTGTTTACAGATAAGCAACCTCATTTGTCTCATAATTCCCAGTACGTAAAGGTCAGTAACATTTTCCATGCAAACTCATCCATAAAACATCTGAGGAACATTAGCTTAGCTTTACATTAATTATTGCTGTGGGGATACAAAAGCAGCTGGTTTTCAACTACATACAGCTGTAAATGCAAGGAATCCTAAAACAACATTCATTGCAAGCCAACCGGGAAGCTCAATGTGCTGGTTTTAACGAAATGCCTGAGATGTAAAGCATCCAGTCCACCCAGGCCAATTACTGTAACTAACGACACAGCAATGTAATCCTAAAAAGGAGCAACGAGGATGGTGTGACAGGATGTCAAGCAAATTCTGGCTCAATCATCTAGCAGCTAACTAATGAACTTCCACAGATCAAAGAAAGTGCAAAAGAGAGACTCAAAGAGAGAGTGGGGCTGGAGTTGGGGGGGTGGGTATGTATATGTGAAATTAAGACAGAATAGAGATGGATTAAAGAGGGAAGTGAAGGGAAAGGCTTTATTTCTTTAAGAAATCGTGTGTGTGTGTGTGTGTGTGTGTGTGTGTGTGTGTGTGTGTGTGTGTGTGTTTGTGTGTGTGTCCGTGTATGTGTGTGTGTGTATGTGTTTGTGTGTGCATCGGTGTCTGTGTCTGTGTCTGTGTCTGTGTCTGCGTGTGTGTGTGTGTGTGTGTGTGTGTGTGTGTGTGAGAGAGTGTGTAAGTGGGTGGGAAGGGGGTGAAAGGGTCACTTGTTAAACAAGTACTAAGGCATTCAGGGCATGTGCTAGCAGTGGAATCAATCTGTAATATGCATGCTAAAAGCACCCCAGTTGAAATGTAGCCAATACACACATATGCAAGGTCTGTGCTCGAAACCAAATCAGATCTATTAACCTAACCTCATGCGCTAGTCTCACACAGTCCTGCTCTCTCTCTCCTCTTCTTCCCCCTTATGAACACGCACCCCGACACACACACACACACACACACACACACACACACACACACACAGAGCCAGGTGTGGGGTCACATTGGGTCCCTGAATACACTGGTCACCCCAAGTGTTAGGTGAGAGCGAACACTTCCTCATCGAACTCCTTTGGACCATATCGCTCAGCCCATTACAGAACATGTGCTCACAGTCAGATCCGCTCCTACACCGCTGCAGTAGTCATTCATTTTTCATTTCATTCCACCACTTATTTCTCTTCCTCCTCATCCACTGACTGGGAGAGAATGACTTCTTTCTCTGACAGCATGAGAGAGAGAGAGAGAGAGAGAGAGAGAGAGAGAAAGAAGGACAGGCAGAGAGAGAGAGGAAGGGAGACTGGAAGCTTGGAGCTTATGAACGCACTGTCTTGTGTTATCAAATCAAAACAATAATTGGGGTCTGGCCTCTTGCATTTATGTCTTTGCGCTCTCAGTAATACTTATTGGCAGGAAGGCTGTGTGAAGGGCAATTAGATGAGAGTGAGACGCAGCAGCAACCAACACGGGGGTGATGATGGAGTTTGGCTTTATAATAAGTCTCTGAAGAAAGTTGTAACCAAGCTCACCTGAAAATCATCCTTCCACTCATGAGCCATCTGAAATTTCTCTGCCTCCGTCGCAAGAGCCTGAGGAGAAGAGAGTGAATAAAAGACAGACAGAGAGGGAGAGAGATAGAGAGAGAAAGAGAGAGAGAGAGAGATGGCAAATTGTTATTGTGTTATTGATCATCTCCTCTGAGTGGGCCGGTCACCAATCCATTAGGCTTGGCTTTGTATGGCAGCAGACGCTGTTGACCTCAAAGTGCTCCTTTCCCTCAGTGCCATCTTTCCCCAGCAACACAACCACAAATGTTTACAAATGCAACACAACCACAAACGTATACAAATGCAACACAACCACAAATATATACAAATGCAACACTTCCCACGTTACAGAATTCATTTGGGCATCTGCATAGTGAAATTATAAATCCTCAAAACATTGGAGCTGTGTTGAATACAGGCATTGACATAAAAAAAGAAGAGAAAGAAAAGAGAGCCATGAAAATGTATGATTTTTTTTCTCTTTCAACCTTGGGAAGCATCTCTCCCTCTCTCTCTCTCTCTTTCTCTTTTTCTCCTCACTTCCTCCATCATACACAAGCCTATACCTTCTCCCCTCTCTGAAGCTGATTGGATATGTTTGTTTGTGTTCTCTCGTGTCAACATTAATGATCCCCTATTGTGAAGCACAGTGAAGGCGGAGACTTATTATGTTTTCTCACATGCACACCCGGACGAGCTGAGCAAACCCCCCCCCCCCCCCCCCCCCCACCCTCGTTCGACCCCACTCCACCCCACTCCACCCCACCCCAACTCAACCCCTTCAGATCCCACATCAAAAGTCTCATCTCAATCACAAAGACAATCCTTTTTTATGGAAAAAAATCTCCTTCTCTTAGTTCAGACCAACCACATCGTCAGCTTCCCCTTTCAGAGACAGCGCCCAAAGCAGTGCAGCGATACAGACAGTGCTTCATTACGACCTCTGGACACATAACACAGAAATATTACAAGACGAACTCGACTTCCATGGAAACCACAGAGGAAACCATTTCTGGTGTGAAAAGGTGCTTGTACAATGGGACAAAAATTGAACACGATGTAGAAGACAGAGTCTTGCAGTGGCTGTCTTTTCACACCTGCAGTTGCTATGTCACAATTCTGTCCAATTTAGCACAGATCTGATTGAGCATGGGGAAGGTTCGTTGCTCTCAAGCCTGTTCCCATGCTCTGCACTTCTCAAATTGCCCAATGCCATCCCTTACATCCCCCTCCCCTCCATGCTAATGACCTATCAGGAGTCCCGGATCTGCCCTTTTCCAGGGCCAGATACATAAAAAAAAAACCTCTTGGCAGAGACTTGACAGCAAAGAAGGCACGGCGTCAGCGTCGGCAAGAGAAAGGCCAACCTCGGCCACTCTGCCGAGACTAGCCCAGAAAGGTTAATGGGATGATGAGTGTCAGTGGGTTGATCTCATATTAGAGTTTATCTCCCTAACCCGCCTCCCCTCCCCCCATACACACACACACACACACACACACACACATCACCAACACTTCCTAAGACAGATGAATGGGGTGAGGTTGGCACGAGAGGAGGGGGGGGGGGGCTGGTCTCACCTGTCTGCCCATCACGTTTAGAATGAACAGTAGGACGTGGAGTGCCATGCTAATGTGCTGTAGGCTATAGGCCAAAGCCTGTAGGCTGTCTGTCACGGAAGAGGTAATAGAGTCGCTCTCAGAGAAAGTAGTGAAAGTACGTGATGAGGCCTTAAATTAAAACTGCGCCTGAGCAAAATGATCACATTAGACGTACAATAAGAACATTCATAGAGATCTAGCCACTAGGTACAAGTTACCGAGTAGCACTAAGCATTCACTCATGTCCACTGATGTAGTCTTCATTAGCAGTAGTCCTCATTAGTGGTGATGCTATGCCTACCTGTGCTAGGTTTTAAAATAATCTTTTACCCAATATAAGACAATTGCATCATTTTCTGTTTTCTGGGAGAGCACCCTCTGTTGCTATTCTAATTGCACCCACCCAGGGTTCTGGCATGCACACACCCCTGCTCATGAGACAACTGACTCTCTCAGACAACTGACACACCCAGCCAAAGACTGAATTCAACTGACCCCAGAGGACCCACCAATAATCCCTCCATGCAACAGGAGTCCAACCCCAGCTGTCTCTGACCACTGACCTCGAGCCAAGAATCATCTGAGTGTATCATTCCTGCTCTCACACCATTTATTAACGAGTGCTGCACCCATAGCACCTCTAATAAATCTGACTCTGACACCGCTGCACTGTTCCACTAGCCCAGCAGTGTGCTGGATTAAGTGGTGACTGTACACCAGTGCTTACTGCCACGTCAGTCCCCTCTCGAGACCTGATCAGGAGCTAAAGAGACAAGTGGCCCTGCTCACTTAGCCCAAGGGTGGGGATGGGGGGCAGTGGGGGCAGCCTCAATCATGCCCTCTCAGCACCCACATTTGCGAGCGAGGAGAGTCCTCCTTTAGCTACCCGGCAGACACCGCTGCAAGCACTCGGCTGGCAGTAATGTGAGCAAGGAGGAGCAGCTCGAGTGGCACTTGGGGCCCAGCGTGGCGTTTGGCCTTAAGTAAACAGCCGTCTCTCTGAGGGAATGATGGCGAGCTGCCAGGAGGAGGCTTCGCACTCCAGTGGGAAACATCAGGGCTCGGGGAGCATCAAGATGAGCCAGTCAAACCATCCAAGTGAGGCTTATTTACTGTTCATTTGGGGCCTACCGCAAACTTTAGAAAGGCTTTAAAAAACTGCTTGACAAAGTATTCAAGTCTCAATAACTTACAGACATTCAAGTTATTAATTACATCAACTATAAATAATGCAAGGAGAATTTATCTATCTATCTATCTATCTATCTATGTATCTATCTATCTATCTATTGTGTAGCCACATCTTCATAATAGAGGCATTTGTGAGCGTCCTTGTCCTTACAACAAACTATATAGTCTGTTACCTTGCATGTAATTAGATTTGTATTTATTTTTTTGTGTTATAATCCATACAAAAATAAACTAACTTCAATAAACTTAAAAAAAAAAAGCTAACTGGAGAGGCAGGCAATGAAGAAAAACATATAAAAGAATAATCAATATGGCTGGGCTGACAGAAATCTGTCTGTGGAATCATTGAATGGCGTTTCCATTCTGATCGCACAGCCACTAGGCCTGTACTGTTATATCAGCTCTCCCATCTCACACCCACTGCCAACCACACATCCACCTGAGCCACTGCTCAGCACACTCCAACCATCAGTCTAGAGAGGGGGACACACAGGTGGGTGAAGATGTGTGTGTGTGTGTGTGTGTGTGTGTGTGTGTTTCTCTCACATGTGGGAGGAGGTGTCACTCTCCTCCCATTTCCACCCTGTCACCCACAATCCGACACCCATGGGGATCTGACACACATGGCTCATAAGTCAAGATAGCTGCGATATGCAACATGCATGTAAATATTTCTGCTCACGTTCTCCTGGGGTATGTTGTCCACTGAGAGAGGCTCAGGCTTATGATACGAGCATGCAGGTAATTAGCTAAAAGCTTTTAGCGGATAACCGATTTGGCTATAACATAATCCTGAAGAAGAAAAAAAAAGGAAAGAAATCATATGCCCAGCACTGAAGGGACTGTTTGTGCATTACAAAACATTTTTTTCCTGACTTTCACACATATATATCCTCCCTGGAGCTCTCAATATTGAGTTAATTTAGATGAATACGTGCCAGTGTGCATTTGGAGCGATGTCATAGAGTCTGAGAGCACTCTAGCAAATGGAAGGGCTGGGCTCTGTATGCCTCTCACAGTCCCACTCAGCACTGACAATAGCATATAAATTTCTTTGACAAGGACCCCAGTGCCCAAATGCAAAACACTATGCAATGCAATGCAATGCAACAAAACACAACGCAACCCATAAACCCACCAATTAGCAGAACAATCCTGGACACACTAATTCGGTAGGAGCTGCTGAGACCAACCAGGAGAAACATACAAATACACGCATGCACATACGCATACGTACACATATGCACAAACACACACAGAAACACACACACAACCAAAACTGCCCATCCAGACTCTCCTCCCAAGCTCTGAAAGACTGGGCTTTGGTCCAGGTGTCTCAGCACCTCCTCTGCTAAAAATACTCCTCCACAGCCATCAGCCTCCAGCCTGCTCCAGCCAGCCTCTGGAGGACAGATCAATCTTCAAAGGACTTCAGCCTTTAAAAGGAGTTACCTGCTGTGGAGAAGACCTCTGTCTGAGGTAACTCTCCATCCACGGGATGAAAATGGTCTACATCTGGTGGGTTTTACGTTGATGCCCAATAGCTGTGTACAGGATGGCATTTACAAAGAACGTTGTAATGACACATTGTAATATGTGTTCTAAGGAGATTGTGAGGTGCAGTTTGTTGACGTGCAGTTTTTCTGAGGATCTGAATTAAAAGTGCAGACACTGGGTCTTATGAGTCCAACTCAATAATTAAAATGAGAATTCACTTATTCCCCCAAAATAATTAGCTTTTCCAATCTTCCCCGCATGGGTGATTTTAATTATCAGACCCACACGATAACTGAAGTGTAAAATCCATAATCAGATCCCGATACAATAACCCTCTATGCTTAGGAAAAAAAGATGTTTACTGTGAAATGTGAAAGGGGTTATTTTTTCTTTTGAGAGACAGAGAGAGAGAGAGAAAGAGAGAGCGAGAGAACTGTTGTTCACACATGAACAAAAATGTGTTAGCGCAAGAATGCAAAGGAGCATGCGCTGGTAACAGTGCAACGTTGCCATGGTCACCGTTGCCAGGCGAGCCTCATTAGGAGGCGAAGTTCATTAGTGCTCTTCTCTCGAGCTGTCACAGAGGAGAGGTCCTTGGAGACGCGCTGGTGGAGACCCAGCCTGAAATATGACTCTCACTCACACTCTTTTGCTCACTCGTTCACTCACTTCCTCATTCCCTCGTTCCCTTCCCTCACCCCCTTCACCAGCCCACAGCTGCAACCATCATTTCAGGCCACTCACTCACTACTGACTGCACCCATGCTCCACATTAGACTGTGATGAAACACAACCAGCCGTGTGTTTTCTTTTGATGCCTTTGTCTGCCTTCTTCATGTCTGTCTGTCTCTTTTTTATCTTAAGAAAAACTATGTACAATTAATCTTTTTTAGTTAATACAGAAGCTGACAGGATATCATTACAGAGACACCAAAAAACTCCTTAGTACTATGATGTTTAAGTGGAAATACAAATTAAACTCATTATATTCTGTGATCCAAGCAAGGTGCCAATAACTAGAGAAGTATAATCCGACACAAGATACTCTCAGCCACCTAGCAACATTTCATTAAGCTTGGACTCGGCACTACCCAGAAGCTCTTAGAAGTATGTCCTTGTTAAGCATCTGCCCTTTTCATCACTTTCCTTCTAATGTGCTTAGAGAACAAAACCATGAGAAGGTCCTAATGTCCTAATGGATAGTGTGTGTGTGTGTGTGTGTGTGTGTGTGTGTCGGGGGGGGGTTGGGGGCTCAGACTTGAGCTTAGACTGCCATTAAAAAAAGAACACAAAGACACAAACTACTTAACTACTTGATTCAGTTCACCCCAGAGTCTACATCTAATGCTGGAGACACACTGGCAGACATGCTCTCCTTTTCTACCCCCTTGGCCAGCTCAGAGATTGGTCTGTGTGGGGACACTGGATTTGGGGCTTGGGTCCCTGTGCTGGCTGGTCACCGCACCGCCACAGGCCCATTCGACCAATTTATCAAATGCAGCTCAATAACCCCACCGGAGTTTCATCAATGCCTTCACTCGCTTTTGATCAATAACCTTACTGGAGTTTCATCAATGCTCCCACTCCAGTTCGATCAATAACCTCATACTGGACTCTAATCAAATGGGTCTGCTAGCAGTTCACAGTGTGTGTGTGTGTGTGTGTTTGTGTGTGTGTGTGTCACTGGCCCCAGCCTTTGTTACTTCACCCTGGCTCCACCCTTGTCCCGTAGAGAGAGCTTTAGTCTTTCCCATGTTCAACCAAAATGCAAGATGTGAAACAATGATCCCTGTGATTAAAATGGAAGCTAGACAACAACAGCAATAATCTGGCCTTCCAAATCCAAATGAGCACGTTTGTTTTGTTCCAATCCATGTCTGCCTAATGAAGACGCCTGCCACCGACGACAGCCAGTGAATGAAGAAAAATGGACGACTGCTGTTTTGTCTCGGGAATTAACATGGAAAAAAAGCAGTCCTCAGCATCCATCACTAATTGCTGTTAAAATTGGGCGTGCGCGACAGCCCTACAAATGCATTCATACCACAGAGCTTTAGCTTCAGCAAATGGTGAGCTTTGCCTGCTCATTGCAACGCGCAATATCCGGATCCTATGCTGCTAGCATCCTAAGTGAGCCAGCATGTGTCCTCTGCATGTTGAATCTATTTTCCATTTGTTAATCATGTTCAGACCCACTAACCGTGTGGTTGGGGAGAGAGATTGGGGTGGGGAAGCGGGGGGATCGAAGAATGTCTGGCTCTTCATTAAAACCCAAACACCACTCGTTATAGAGTGACGATAAAGGGAAGTGTGTGTGTGTGTGTGTGTGTGTGTGTGTGTGTGTGTGTGTGGACAAAAGAGGAGCGTGTGGATTTCGCCTTGCATGTCTCCACGGACTTCGAGCAGCATTTGGCTCTCTCCCTCTTCTTGCAAAAACAAAATGGCCAAATCTTCCACAATGTATTCTGTCCACACCTCTGAGTGAGCGGTAAGCAGGGCCCAATAAAAATCGGACGCGGCGCGGGCGACTGTGGGCGGTAGGCGATAAAGCTTCAAAAATAGAGGTGGCGGACAGTGCTGGCATTGAGCTCGCCGTGGAGCCCATAAATCCCAGTTTCACAATGGCCTCCGTTTTGGTGTGTTACTTCATAAATGATTCAGCTGCTGCGGGGCCCCGTGTCGGTGCACAGATGAGCACGGACAGCCGGACGGGAGCCCCCGGTGGGAGAGAGCAGAGTGCGGGGCGACATGGAGCGGCACAGCTATAGCCAAAACCCATCAGCGACGCACAACACCCTGCATGTGTGTGAGTGTGTGAGTGTGTGTGCGCGCGCGAGTGCATATGCGTTTGTGTGCGTGTGTGTGTGTCTGTGGTGAAGAACAAAGGGGAGCCGGTGCAAGAGAAGGACTCCAGCAAACCAGAGACCACCTGCTTGCTGGAGCCTGAGTACATGCAAGGATTCATTAGAGGAACTGTACAGAATGTGACTGCCACTGATCCTGTTAGAATGACAGTGGCTGAGGCCGTAGGGAATGCTGAAGAGTGGCTGACTGTCATTTGTTGTTGCTCATTGTGAATAAAACTGAATGGAAAAAAAGATGTCCCGCTTTTTTCTTTGCCTTTTAATCACACACTCAAAAAAACATTTTTTTTTTTTTAAATGTCAGCTTTGAGAGCCCAACCGAAATGTAGGGATGTCCAAATCCACTGAGAGAGAGTGTGTGAGAGAGAGAGGGAGAGAAAGAGAGAAAAGCAGAGAGGAAGAGAGAGAAAGAGAGAGAGAGAGAGACAGAGATCATTTTCAAGACCCGGTGATGGAGCACAGTCTCCTGGGATCTGACAGGAATGCTGGGTTCGTGACTGGATTTCAACACAGCTTCTCCTTCCCCTGGGGAGTTTAGAGGAGCAATCCAATTACCTCTAAATCAGTCTGCCCAGCCCCCTCTCTGTAGCCCACATAATCGTTAGACATGCTGAGTCACATTAAGCTTTACCTCGGAGCTCGCTACACATTAGCCTCCTCGCTCCTGTTAGCTTGTGTAGCTAACCTTAATCCTGATGTTTAATGAGTCCAGCCTTTTTTTTCTGCCTGATGGCCCTGGTGTCTAATAACAGGATTGCTTTAGCACTTTAAAAGCAATAACTCCATGGTTTATCTAAGTGGAGGGAATTTGTAAGATACTTTAGATAGATTATAAAAAAAAACTATGATGAGAAGATGCTCTTAAGAATATGTGACTTGTATTTAGTATTGCAGTTGAGAGTGTGCTTTAGAGATTTTTTTAATTTTTTTTTTAATGAAGTCATGACTCTGCCTAATGCCTCCATATGCCAGAGCAGATACAGCAGCATTCTAAAGTGACTGATGTCTTCATCATGAACATTAGCATCTGTGAAAGAGCCACAGGTATCCACTACTTGTTCCTCCAGAAAGCTCCTGACAAACAGATCAGACAGATTAGCTGCATGCAGAAACAGGCAGACACTGGGTGATCGATGGCTGCCAATCTGTGGGAAGCCAAGCACTGCCTCAGCTGTCTGCTTCAAAATGACCTGGCCACAACGTGCAGAGCAGAGAGATGAAGTCCACTGGCTAAACAAGGCTAAATCAACAGAGCGCATGTGTCATTGCTCAAAAGGCGGAACATCCATCTGTACCGCAACAGTAAGGGGGCTCATCCACACCTAACCAGTCACAGACATTGACATTTTCAGCAGTAATTAATGCGCCGATTGACTGCAGCTTCGAGATAGATCCCTCATTCCAGGGTTAAGTCTTAGTGAGCCTGAAATCAATGGCCAATTTGAAATGCGGAGAATCTTGTCAAACCGAGGGGGGGGGGGGGGGGCATTCGCACCAGACATTTTCTCCATCACCTACTGGAGAACAATGCGGGGCAATGGGCAAGTTTCTGTTTTGCATGCCATCTGATGTGCGACACCAAATAAAATGACCACCAAATAAAACGACCGCTGCTGAGAAAATAGGCCTGCAAGGACAGCAACAAAATTGCATTTTGGGAAAGCAGGCGATGGTGTAAAAGCCAGACCCGCTCCCTGAGCCCATCAAAGGTCCAATTGTGATTTGAGTACAATTTTTTTTTTCCTGGGTGTTTTTTTGTTTTTTTTTTGTTCCTTATTTGCAATTCATCTCCTGACAAAAGCTTGTAATTCCTTGTACATTCTGAACAACAAGTGAAAATAAACAGGAAACTCTTGAGGAAAATATATTGCAGCACAAATAGCCTTTTCCTCAGTATATATAGAATAGTAAGATTATTTGATGGGCAGTGCAACAAATCTCATTTTATGCATTTTATAGAGCAACTCAAAATAGTGTCAGTATGTTTATTTGCAAATAAACAAACAAAAAGGCGGAAAATATCCTAAAGCAAATATCTTGTTAATAACATCCCCATATGGGGGGCGGGGGGGTGTCACTAGCTGAAAGACAAAGGGGAGGGGAGGGGGGGTGGTCTGTGAAAGCTGCTTTAAGCAGTGGAGGTCTGGGGGTCGGTCCAGCTCAGCTCAATTCAGCACAGCCTCCACGTGCCAAGCAGGCAGGACATGCAAAAGACCCAGTCTGGCTTGACTACTGATGCTCTGAGCCCATCAACGTCCATGAGGCAGAATTTATGAGCCAAGGCCAGACCCAAGTGTCACCCAGGGAGAGATTCACTCCTCCACAAGGCCTTGAACATATCCCCAAACCAAGTGTTAGCAATAGCCAAGGCAAAAACAAACCAATAAACAGCAGGAAAACAGTGAGTATAAAAAAACATTTAAAAACTTGCTACACACAGTGATACCTGTTTGTGGAAAGCTTCCTCACTTGCTTCTACACCAGAAGATTAGTGTCAAAAACGAACAAAAAAAGTATTTTTTTTTGATAAACAATAACACCTGACAGTGTTAAATAAATGTGAGCTGGCATTTATCTCAGCTTATCCTGTCTGTGTTAGGGCCACATCTCCACCATGCAGTGCAGTTCAACGAGTCAAAACTGTATGGCATGTTGCATGAAAACTCAGCATGTAAATATAATTAGGCTTTAAACTTTAAATAGCTTGTTTCTGAGTGAAGTGCACAGCTGCCTCTGCAGTTCACATCACCGCCTCATTAAGGTGACTCAATAAACAACACAGTCTGATTTGATTCAATTAAACACACAAACTGAGCCCACCGGAGCCCTATTCCAAATACATGCAAAGCAAAGGATTACCGCTCAGATCATCCCTTGTCAAAACTAGGATAGCAACATTTTACTGTAACACCTTTCAAAAACAATTGCTGGTTAATTGTAAATTATACATTATACATATATATTTACTGTGTAATATCAGCTAATTGTCTTTCTTCCTTCTAAAACACATCCTACTTTATCAGCATCAGCTTGTGACTTCAATCCCACTTATGAAGAGGAATACTATGTGCTTTTGCCCGATGTTCAGGAAAAAAAAAACGAATATCAGTATTGCACATCATCTCGTCATCTACCCTCAGTGGTCATCTTTTTTTTTTTTTTCAAAGAGAGCGCCAGCGGCCTAAAACACTGTGGCTGTGGATGAGTGTGTTATGGTGCATAATGAATACAGAGTTTGTGAAAAGGGTCTCCATATAACTTATATGTATCTCCAGACAGGTTATTCCTAGTCATAGACAACTGTATTATGGCTATTGAGTTTTCAGTATTGTAGTTTTAAATGCAACTATAAATCATATCAGAAAAGGATGTAGTACTACCTCATCATATCATCAGTGGTATCTATCACTTACCCTCTTGGTTTTTATCCCTACTTGGCTAAAGATTAAGCTGATGAACTGAACAACTTAAAGTAAGCAATTTACCCTGCAACACACTACGCTTGCAATGTTGCAATGTTGTTTTGTGCTGAGATATCCTCAGTCCTGCTGTCCTGCGCAAGAAAAAAGATGATTTCCTCTCCCCTTCTCTTCCCTGTGTTTGATGTGGTGGATATTCACCAGAGGAAAAACATGAGCATCTGCCGAGGAGGAAGAGGGCTTCTCATCAAAATCCGCTCATTATCAGGAAATGCTGACAGCAAAAAACTGGCAGAGGAGGATGAGTTTGTACAAGGGACGTGATATACGGACTCCTCACCAATAGAAACAAGTCAATGATGCAAAAGAGCTGTCACAAACAAACATGGCCGAGGAAGCCTCAAGACAGTATCAAAGGCAGAGAATGAGGACTGGGAGGGTTTACAGTGTTTTAGTATATTAGGGGAGAACGCAATGGGACTGCTGTTTTAGTAAATAGTGTGCACACACACACAGACGCGCACACACACACAGACACACGCGCACACACACACACACACACACACACACACACACACACACACACAGTCACACAATCTTTAGTTTCCGGTTGGACTTTGTAACAAATTACTTTTAGGAAGCTTTTGGACATCGCCCCATTTGTCAATAAGTAAGGACACTTAATCTTGCCGGGGGTGTAATTCGATGACTCTCCTCTAGGCTTATACTCTCCCTTCCTTTATTTAATGTTCCAAGGGAGAGGTGTGAGGCCAAGCAGCGCTCTCTTGGACGCCACTCTCACTTGCCTTTCTTTCGTTTACTCATATTCTCTTGTAGTTTTCCACACAAGGCCACTGACACACTGATACAGTCTCTCGTCTCGAAGCAACCTTAGTGAAAAGGATACAAAAACACACTACTAATTGAAGCATGGCAGCCTTCAGTGCTATCGACAGGGGAGAAAGAAAAGGAGTGTCTTTGTGACAGTGAGAGAGAGAGAGTGGGGGGGAGCACAAGGGGTGTTGGGGGGGGAGAGAACCTCTGACCTATCAACATAAATAATTCAGCTTTTAATTATCTTCACACACACACACACACACACACACACACACACACACACACACACTTTTTGCTTCCCTGTATAACACTAATGAATCAGAGGCAACCAGTGAGACAAACAAACACACACACACACACACACACACAAACCAACACATTTGGAGATAGTTACACACATAAAGTACACATACAGAGAAACGTGTGGCTGAAACCTGCTCTCAGTATTGCTGAATGATATACCTCCTCTCACCAACATTTATTATTCATACGCACATCAAAGTGGTGAATAAACACTTTCTGTAGATAAACATCACAACAAATACCCCAATTTCCCTGGAATGGTGGTCTCTGAATAATGCTCTGGGCTTAATGAACAAAGCCCAGGTCCTGTCACGTCAATGCTACACGTTTCGGGTATGTATTCGTTTGGAATGCATGTTAACAGATTAGACCATGCACACTGCACGCATGTTCCACGCGGCCTCTGTGCGACAGCACTCCGCAGCCTACTTGAAGCAGAAACGTGTTCTATTTTTCCATGAGTGCCATGTGCAGTATGACGCGCTCTCCATAGACTTCGTGGAGACCTCGGGCATCCGGTTTCTGGTGTGAATACATAAACGCACACAGCGATCAACACATTCGCAGTCCGTAACCATTGCTGTGCGTTCACAAAGCGTGTGTGTTGACAGTGCGTGTGCGTCTGTGTATTCACACCAGGAACGTTCTCTTGAGGAAACCAGCGGCCCAAGCTTTCCTTTAAAGTCTATAGAGACCAAGTTATACCATGTGTGGAACGTGTGGAAAATTAAAACTCTCTTCTATTTAAAGCAGACAGTGTGGGTGCTGCATGGTGTGAGCCATGCGGAATACGCACATGGTGTGCATGGTCTAATCTGCTCACATGCATTCTAAATAAAAACTGACCAAAACCGTGTCTGCACCACGAACACACAGATTGCTGTGTGTATGAGGTATAAAACAGACAGCACACAAAAAACGGAATTTCAGAGGCTTTGTATTGTTTGTTGCAAGGTACAAACATGCAACATACACTGGTATACAGAAAACATGGGCAGAACTTTTGATACAGATGCACCAGTTTAACCGGCTGGTGACCGGAATTGGTGAGTTTTCACGTGATCAGCCATGACCGGCTATTGGTCAGTCAAAATGAAAACATGCTGATTTAATGGCAGTGAAATAAGTGTGTAAAGCATGATCAATGTTGAGCAATATTAGCACCAAACACGAAAGCACAGGAACTTGCTCCTGCTACCCGCCACTGAAAAGCAGTGATCATCCATTTCGTCAGGCCCGCAGTAGCTTGTTACAGCGCATGAGAAGGAGCAATATTCTGTCACTAGCGCTCCTGAATAAACAATTATCGAAAGTGCTATACATTGGATGTACACACTGACTGTTTACTTCTAATTTGTAAGTGCATTGACAGTTATTAACACTGGTGAATTAGCTGCATTCAAAGATTGCACATATGCCGTCATTGGGAGAGGAAATTGGGGCCTTAATGTTAAACTGAATTAAATTCACAGAGCACCAATGTTACTGATGCCTGTCAAACAGAGTTGATGCACCTAGACAGTTTAATTAGGCTATGCGCAGTAGAATACTGTAGCTTCACAAGGACAAAAATGCAGTAGCAAAGTTGCTGTTGGAAAAGATATTTTGCTTGACGTTTCTCTTTTTGTTTTATTTTTTAAAAATAAAATGAGTTAAGGCATATGCAATATTTCATCATTACAAACTGCCTAGGGTTCACCAAAATACTGTTCTTTTAAAAAGGAGATCTACATTTTGGACACACAATTCAATCTGACATTGTTTAGTAATAGAATTATGCATGTTGATTGACTCCTGGTTATATTTCTATGTTAAAGTGTCCAAATAAAATAGATAGATAATAGGATAAGATAATTAGAAAACAAATATGTTTGTGTGCTGTAAACTAGTTAGAAAAAAATGAAATCAGTATCATCCAACATCGGTCTCCAACTCAGAAATCGGTATCGGCACAGAAAACTGCAATCAGTACATCTCTAAATTTTGGAGAACCATTTGTCAGAAAAAATCGGTGGGCTCAAACCACTCTGCTCCACACTGGAAGCAATGTGTGTTTGTGCATTCAATTTGCATATCTAGGCACGCAGACATGTGCAAGTGTAAGTGTCTCTATGCTTTTAGCCTCACACACGCTAACATCATGTGTGTACTAATGAAGACATCAAGTGTTGCTTCTGTATTCAAATCATGCTCTTTTGCTCCCCAGCTCTGCTTCTTTCTGCACCCAGTGGCTGACGGTGACGTGCCCAGCGTTAAAGCTCCAGCAGGAGCACCTGGGATTCTCTGAAGCCCAGCCAGAGTGTGCTCTCCTGGGGCTGGGACAGCCTAGGGAAAGGGGTGGGTGGTGGGAGGATAAGGGGGAGCATATGGTTTTCTCACCATTAGGGAACCACAGATGCATACACACTTTGCATGCACGCGCACACACACACACAAGCACATACACATGCCATGACACCCATGCATACACTAACACAAAAACATACAGTGTACAGCAGAGCAATAAAACTCTGCAAGTTGCACACACTCACCCGCACACAGCACCACACAGACAGACCCCGTACAGACGTGAGAGGGAGCAGGCTGTTCAATAATTCATTATCCAGAGGGAGAGGATCAAACGCAGGGCGCAGATCACAGCCAACTTGTGCACACAAACAGCACGCTCACACACACATACATAGACCCACAGATACAGTACATAAACTCACATAAGCATACACACGCACACACACACACATGCACACACACAAAACACCAAATCCAAAATTGTGTATTTCCCACAATCACCAACTTGACGTGAATAAAACAACGCAAAACTACGAAAAGGATCTGAACTCTCTTCCCTCTGCAGGCCAGGTCAAAACTCTGGTCATTATGCTGTGAGTTCTATAGAGGGACCAGCAGTCAGAGGCACTCTAATGACTTTTTAAATGATGTGCTCCACTGGTGAAGGAGCCAGATTAAACATGTCCATGGACCATGAAGAGTCTGATAATGCCAGAGTCTGAATCCACATTTGAAAAAAAGGGCTGCCCCTGTATCAGATCCTGATGATGCAGTAATCATGACCAAATGTATTCAGAATTCATCATTCTTAAACATCACTGCCACATCATGAAATCTAAAGAAAACATTACAGTAATAGCAATAATGCTGACTGCCAAAGGTATTGTTGTACAGAGTGTCCAGACATAGAGAGAATGTGACTATACTGAACAATAAATTTGCACACTGTTTTATCAATATTTTCTGACAAACCAAATCATTGTCAAAATATTGATTATCATAAGGAAACATTTCTGATTATCAATGCAGGAAAAGTGCCTCAATCGCAATCAGTTGCCAAGCCATGCAAAGTGGTATCTGATACTCAGTCTCTGTCTCCATGATGCACAAGCAGTTCATTCCCTGAGTGCCCTGTAAAAACTCTTCTCACAAATCCCTGGCTCCATTAAGCGTAAACAAACGAAAGTAGGGGCTGAATGTGCCCCAAACAATAGCAAAACACTGCTTTAGTGAGCGCTTAAGGGAGGGCTGAGCTACCTCTCTGGGGGGGGTTTGTTGGGTCCTTGGTTCAAATACAAGCATCACATAATAGCCCATTTTGTGGCTAAGCTGACATCTGCAGGGAAAGTTGGAGCATTCCAAAATGCGTCAGCACGATATCTTAGCTCAACTAACCCTGTTGTTTGAGGTCCCCAAATGCTGCAGATAGGAAGAAGAACAAGAAAATTTGGTATGGCACAGGCAGAATTCCCAGACATCCCAACCTGCAGAAACTCATTTCAAGGAAGTGTCTACCCACCATGCCAATAAAAAATAAATAAACTTTACTGTATTTTTTGTAACCTACACACACACACACACATACGTATGTGTGTGTGTGTGTGTGTGTGTGTGTGTGGGTAGGTTACAAAAAATACAGTATACACTATGTAATACTCCGTTCTACTCCGTTTGATTCCATTCTACTCTATCATATAAAAGCTTTTACAGTCCATAATTGGGCTTCTACTGGCTTCATCATTACATTGGCCCAGATACAAAATGTATTACAATGCAGATGCATTTATGCTATTTTAAATGAGCCTTACATATTTTTGCCTGCAATGCATGAGCACACTTTATTAGAAGGTGAAATGCGTTTAGTTTTTTTCTTTTTCATTCGCACTGCAAGAAACTTTATATGTGTGTTTGTATTTTAATTGGCAAAATGATTCGATGATGAGAGAGACAGAGGTCACCTGCAACAACACTACACAGGACACACTCTCTCTCTCTCTCTCGCTCCCCTGTCTCACTGTCACTCATTCACACTCGCAAATCAAATTTGCGCAAACATGAGAGATTTTATATAACTTGCGGGCGTTCGGGAGACACTATCTAAATACGGGAGTCTCCCAGAGCCAATGCTAACTGAACATGGCACAGGAAAAAGAAACCAAAAAAGTTCTTTTGGCCCTTAACAGTTAGCATTGGCCACCATTTTGCTATTTGGTTGTATCAAATTTTGTTTTTCAAAAATTCTTGTGAGCTAGCACTTGGTGACCTCAAACAACAGGACTAAGAGTTGATTTTCTCTGGATTAATTGCTTTAAGAGAAGGGAAAAAGCAGTTTTGGCAGATAATTCTGTGCTTTATTGGAACTGACATTAAAAAATGGCATCTACCTATCTTTATATTATTATGACATATTATTATATTATTATTATTATTATTATTATTAATATTAATATTATTAATGGCAAGCCTACATCACATCACAGCAGCAACGATACACACACACACACACACTAAAAAGGCATATTTTCAAGAACATACAGTAGAAACCACGCAACACAAGGTTGCATGTGTGTGTGTATGTGTGTGTGTGTCTTATTGTGTCCCCTATACTCAGTCTGATCAGATTTTCATTGTCACTTCTGTCTAAGAAGTGAGTTGCCTGTCAAATCCCGTTCCAATCTTTGTGATCTCATTCTTTTGATATCTTTTGTGGCTTGGTGACACACACACACACACACAAACACACACACACACACACACACAAACACACACACACACACACACACACAAACACACACACTTAAAGCAAGGTCACAGATAAGCAGGTCTAGAAATGTAGGGGATGGGCAATATGGCTCCTGCTTCCCATTTTTCTCTCTTGCCTCTTGTTAAAAATCATGAATATGCTTACAAAAAGTCTGTACTTTTCCAGTCCCTCATACAGTAATCACATCATTAGTAGGGCTGCTGGAAGAACAAGAGGACAGAACTCCTTCCCACTTCTCTTGGCCATTTATACAACTAGGTTATTACAATGTCGAGCCCCTAAGTGAAAAGCATAGGAGACTCTGGCAGCTATACTCTACCAGTGGCTGGAGTCTCTCACACAGATCTCACCCTGAGCGCACACAGGTAGCACAGCACAGTTTGCTGACTGGGAGTGTGTCTTTCTAATACAGGTGCTTAAAGTGTCTGCCTACAGGTACACTGTGCATCAGCTTGCATTTCACTTTTACCAGAAAGAGAGGATAATAGCCAAAAAAAAGAGAAAAGCAAATACAGTATTTCACTCTGTTTGCATGGAGATTTATTGCGCGCAAGGCAAAGATATGAAGGAGTCATTTTACTTTGCATAATGTAATTAAAATATCTTTTCTTTTAATTAAAATCATTTCAAGTAAACATGGGCCCTGGGAATAATGCTCTTGGGGTAATATGCCTGCATATTTGTTTAGTTAGCTTTATTTAGATATTTACTTAAGGTTGGTTTGCAGGGTTTTATTATATTTGTTTAACCCCAGCATCATGCTTTTTTTGGAGAGGAAAATGAGAGAATCCGAAGGAGAGGGAGAGAAAAAAAGAAAGGATCCAAGATACTGTTCTTTTGCTAAAAAAAACGTAGTTCTTCTTTTAATGGCTCCCTCGTGATAGAATCTTTTAAAAACATGTACGTGGACTTAAAGGGCATGTTTAAGCAATATCACACGAGTGGGAGTGAGGTTGCTCGTGGATATCCTCACGGGTGTGGTTTGGCCACAGGCACGAAGCCCAGGGCTGAGAGCATTTCAGTGCTCTGCTCTAGCTCACACAGAAAGATGCGGGGTCATAATGGTGCAGTTTTGCTGTTTGGCAAACCCTGGATGCTATTGCCTCTTTATGGAGCATAGCCTTGTTTATGAAAAGTTAAAAAGTGCCATCTTGTGTGATTATTAACGTGTTACAGAAACATATAGACAAGGTTCCTAAAGCACTGAGAAAATATCAAGCCAGACTTATGCTGACTTTGCCAGGAAGAAAGCTCTATTCTTTTACAGGTAGAGTTAAATATGTACAGCTGAGGAGCTTTCTTCGGTGTGTGAACTGATGCTGTGAACTGAGGAGTAAATCGAGGAGTTTAAAAAATGTTGTGCTTTTACTTGAATGAGCAGAGGGTTGATGTCCCCATTTCTAGTAGCCATGATGCGAGGATAAAGGCAGAGGTTGGCCCAGTCCAGTGGAAGTGCAGAGCAAGGAGGCATCCTACAAGTCCTACATCCTACTCTGAGTCAAAGGTGGAATTGCAAAGCAGGCTGAGCAGACCCACAGGTTCAACCTGCATCACAGGACCTGGGCGCAGGACAGTTGCTCTCTGAGCAAGCCCATTCTTCTGGCCCAGGTAGCTGCAATTTGTTTGGGTTTGGGATATTTATGTGGTACTGTCTGAATCCGAGAGTGGAACTTAACAGTGGTGAAAGGTTGTGAGTAGGGTGATACCATAGATGGATGAGTCTGAGACTTTTTGATAAGGTCATGTCTGTAATCACGTGTTTCAACAGCTCCTCAGGAACTGTCTACAACATGAATTGGTGTTTATTCACCACTGTTGAAAAACTTCTCAATTCAGGTGTCATATCTGAAAAGATAAATAAATACTGGATACCATTTCATCAGTATTGTTAGTAGTTTTATTGAAACATCTATTGTAGATATATTGGTGCATTTTTTTTTCAACATGGAACATTATCCACTTTCCATGTACTCTGTAGACACTCATCCATTTGGCTTGCAAAAGTTCATGCCAAAAAAAAATTGTGATGATCAACATCAGGGGTGTAGACTTACTTCTTTGTAAAATGATCTCTTGCTGCTGATATGTACAATGGGGTCTTGCATAACACCTCATAATGCACCATGTACTCAAAAGACTTAAGATGGTTTGGTCTCCTCATGTCCCTAATTGCTGCTTAGGTGTTAACTGGTATTAGAGCATGCCGGCTCTTCTGATACCCCTCAGCTAAATGTACTGCAAACATATTCTCCTTTGAGGTGTGTTCCCCGCAAATAAGACCCAGAAGCTCTAGTACTATCAAATGTTGTCAAAGTAATCAAAGCTAATGCTCTCCTGTAAAGTGACTGAGCTGAGCAACTGAATCATAAAATGGATCGTCTCTTTCTGTGGACTGCTGGCTTTGACAGATCAAACACTGAAACCCCACACAACCTCGTCTGTGGCATCAGTTAAAACTTTCTTTCACTCACAGGCAAACCACACAACTTCACCTGAGTATGTAGGAATAGCCTTCAGTAAGGTTTAGATTGGAGCCACTGTTTATGAATCAGACCACAACACCTGAGAGCTCAAGCAAACAAGTGCAGGTTCTAAGCAATGGCAACAACAGCCACAGTAGGCAACAGTGGTAAGAAGTAAAAATGTTGCTTTAATATTTCCGCCCTTTATTCAGCCCTGCATATACCATTCTCAGCCATACAATTATCAGAAGCTGGCGGTGTGTGTGTGTGTGTGTGTGTGTGTGTGTGTGTGTGTGTGTGTGTGTGTGGGCATTTGAGACAGAAAGGCTGAGATGTGGTTGTAATGGCAAAGTGATGGATGTGTTGTGTCAATCCTTGTGTCATTATGGGTGCCTCCCTGCATTATTGCATTCCTGAGAAGGTGAACGACGGCTGGAGGACACAGGAGAGAGAGAGTGAAAGTGAAGGGCCGAGAGTGATGGAGAATGAAGAAGAAAGAGATAGAGTGAGTGAGAGAGAGAGAGAGAGAGAGAGCAAGACAGAGTGGGAGAGAGAAAGGAGAGAGAGGGAAAGATAGAGAGATGGACAGATATAGAGGTAAATACAAGAGCTGGTCCTGAGAGTCCAGGTCCTGAGGTTGATAACTGACATGTGGCCTTTACGTGGGTGGACTCTTGACAGTCAGACAAACACTTCTTTCAAAAAGGGGGTGGGTGTGGGTGGTGAGCGTGGGGGTTTATGTCAGCAGAGCCACTGATATGGGTTTGATATTAAGGTGATGCCTCATGAGTGTCTGTGTGTGTGTGTGTGTGTGTGTGTGTGTGTGTGTGTGTGTGTGTGTGTGTGTGTGTGTGTGGTTTCATCAGAGGTACTGTATGTCTATATTTACTGGTGGAAGGTCCATGTTTTTTTCCAATCTGTGAGTTTGAAATCACTGGCTAACAAACAAACAAAAGGTTTGTGACATCTAAAATATCTAAAATTCAAACTCTTGACTCGACTCGAAATCTTGAAATTGTTCTTGGTGTATGGTAATTTTGTGTCTGCTTTTGCATACCTAGGTAGCTGTGTAAAAACAGATATCATTTTATACACACCCATGTAATCTGCTGCCTATTTTATGGTGGTCATCTCAAAAATTCTTCATACACTCACTTCCTGTTTTATGTTGACTTTGTCTATGGGCACCCTTTCCTTTAGGATCATTCAGGCATATTATCAGTCACTTGAATTTCCTCACACTCATTTCATGTTTCTGTTTCAAGTTCAAAATGCATTGCTTTGAGCCAAATACATAAAAATCATAATATCAAGTGGTGCCATAATATTAACAGGACTAATGGAGAAGTAATAGCATATAAATAGCATGTTTAAAGCATGTTAATGGATGACCATCTGCAGTTGGTCTGTGCTCACCTCAAGAGCCCTGGCCCTCTTCAGCAGGAGACTTTCGATGTTCCGGGCTGCATTGGCCACCAGCTGTGCTGCGTTATTCGACTCCACCGTAAAGTGGTTGCGATTGTCCAGAAAAATCTGCAAGATTTAAGGTTTAAAGAGCGTTACGGCAGCATCCAGAGCAGTCAACATTAAAATCAAAACATCTAAAGTTGATCTCATTTACAACTGTTGCATCCATTCTGTTCAAAAGAAGATGCATTGGCTTTGGCGGTAATATAAGCGCAGGATGTTGTTGTGGCTGACAGAGAATAGGACACCTTGCGAACACTGAAATCTAATAGACTGCATTAGGTGGTCAGTGTGTCAGGGTCATTCAAGAACAAATGTGATTACCTTATTATGCTAATACAGAGAGAGAGAGAGAGGTTTTATGAGGGCAGATGCTATCTGCCAAGGAAAAGCCAGTGGACTGCAATGTATCTTCATAAGGAAAATGGGATTCTTCTTACCCCTCCTCTTCACCGCTCATGTCTTTCTGGCTTAAAAATAGCTGTGGCTGAGACGGTATAATAAAAGCTAGAGGGGAAATAGGTTGTGATAGATTTCTCTGTTTGCCTATTACCACCAGCGGCAGGATTGTCTCCGCCATTCACTGTCGTTTTTCACTATCCGCTGGCATTTCCGAGGACCATAGGAAGGTCGGTGAGTGTGAGTGTGTGTGCGTGTGTGTGTGTGTGTGTGTGTGAGCAGCGACCTCTGACCTGAGCGAGACTCTTCCCTCCGCTGGCAGAATCAGCCAGAGACACCAGGTCCTGCTGCATCTGGTCCACCCATTCCTTTATCCTACACACCAGGAAAGATAGAAGGATCCTTAGATGACACGTGGATGCACAGATAGAGAGATACATGGATATACAGACAGGGAGATAGGCAGACAGACAGGCAGACAGACAGGCAGACAGACAGACAGACCTGTCTAGGTTTAATTCATAGCCAAAATCAAAAGGAAATGCTGCTGAAATATTTTGCTGAGTAGATTTGTCAATAACACAGTGAATTATACAACAATAAAAAAAATATACCAAAGCTCATCATCTTTTCTCGTGCTTTTTCAAGACTTTTTTTCCCTTAAATTCTCCTTTCTTTTCCTATAACACAGAGTGCCTTCATATGTTTTCTTTTCAATTAGACAGTTTTGTTCAGTCCAGTTTCATTTGGGTCAAGCAGAGATCAAACTGAACAAAGATCATTTCAACAGCGCATCAAAGGCTAGATGTGCCAGTGCCAGTTATAAAAAATGACATAATATCATGGCAGGGAGACATGGCAGCATGCTCTCGCTTGCAAAAACAACATTTTCACTTGTATACAAACACCAATGTAAGTTTCCAGTAATTCACCCGGGTCAAACACACACACGGTCACATGACATAATGTTTTATCTGTCTTTTTCTAGTCACATAACAGATAATAGTAACAAATGTAATTGTCAGTGGGGCAAAAAATAGGCTATGAAAAGAAATGTAAGCCTTTTCCACATAAGAGTATTACACATAATCTCTCCATACCAAAAGGGAATAGGTTCCAATGGCTATTCCATACATTCTCAACTCGGAGGCAAAATACATAGGTTACAGGTTCTTTACTCTAAGAGTGATGAGACAATGCTGAAAAGAAAAAAGCCTGCATATCCTATGAAATATACCCTGAATAATAGTTGCCTTTAGGACTCTGACTGAATGCAGTGAAAACTTTGTATTGTAAAACTTTTTCTCTGCTGTTCCAAAGACCAGCTGGTGGTCAGACAGCTCTATAGCTTGTTCACTGCAGGGCCTGGTGACTTCTAACAATGTTCCACCCGAGAGGGTGAGATCAGAAAAACACACACACACACACATACACACAGGAGATTCAGTGTGTGGTGACACCCCGCGGTGTTCGGTGATGAATTGGTGGTGATGGACCAAATGGCTACTCTCCACATCAAAGTCTTTGGGAGCCAAAAGTTCAACTTCTCCATTCAGTAACTCAGATTAAATCTGGGCTCTCGGTGGAGGGCATGACATTAACAAAACACACAAACACACTCATGCCCACATAACACACACGCACACACACACAAACACACACACACACACACAGACAGACACACAAGTACACAAGAATGTATATGCACAAGACATACTAACATGACCACAATCATACAAACACATATTCACATTAAAACACACACAAACGCAAACACTTGTTTCACAAGAAGGAATTCAAGTAACCTCATTCCATCTCTTCTCATCTGATAGTCTTGTTTAGTGTTTAAAGCAGACTGCCTCTCTCTGGTTCCGTTCAGCATCTCTCCTAACCTTTAGCCCATCGCTGTAGTTAAAAATGCATTACAGACAACCCGCTCGGTGTTAGCAGCCCCGCATCTGTAATTACTTTTTGTTTCTTCCTGTTCTCTTCTATTCACCGAAAACCTGCCTCTCAAACTGCCACCTTGACATCCGTTTCCTTGAAAGCATTCAATCTACTTTCTCCCCGGCTTGCGACAGATTTTCTTGTTGGTGCTTGATGACTAGATTCACACATGATAATAACACTGCAATTCCTCAGCACCATGAATATGTCAGGAACACCGGTGATGTGACTTTGAGGATTGGCTAAGAGAAGTAATTTGGTAATGAATATACAGAGTAACTTTAAATGTCCAGACCTCGCTATTTTTGAAGATTGTGTGACTTGAGCTCTCTAAAAAAAATAGGTCTTATATTCTACAAAACCAGTTAATATACACACAGTTTTATCCAGGTGTGTGCATGTGCTTGTGCGCTTTGCTGGAAGAGGTCTGTCTTGTCTTGCTGCCATGAGAGAGCTCACTTAGTGGGCGACATGCTCCAGACAACTTGCAGTATCAAACCACATTCTCATTAGCCTCCATCCAATGTTCAGAGTCAGACAAGGCTAAGCCAGGTAAGACCACCTGGATCTGTGAGAAACTGAAATATGATTCTTGCACAGCCTTCAAAGTCTTCAGCCTCCATTTTCCCTCCACCTCCTCACCTCTCTCTCTCTCTGCCTCTGTGTCTTTTCCTCTCCCCTTTTTACCTCTATCTGATTACATCCGATTCTTCACAATGTGTTAAAAAGTCAAAAACAGCACACAGCCATGTTCTCTTTTAGGATGTGAAATAAGACAGACATACATACAGACAGAAGGATATATACACTCTCTCTCTCTCTCTCTCTCTCCTTCTCTCTCTCTCTCTCAAACACACACACACACAGTGAACAGACAGTGGAGGAACAGCTTCAGGGCTAGATCACACCCTGCAGTGATAACTCCATTAGACTTTGGGTGGGAGAGCTATTACCATGCAAACTCTCTGCCAGTGATATGATGAATTGTACGTGTGTGTGTGTGTGTGTGTGTGTGTGTGTGTGTGTGTGTGTGTGTGTGTGTGTGTGTGTGTGTGACTGTGTGGGCAGCATACCTCTCCAGAGCTTGGCTGATTATCAGTACACACAGACACATGCATCCTATATTTACCATTATGTCATCTGTGATGGCTAAGTCAAATGCAAGCCAACTGGAGCCTTGCCATCAGATTAGAGCAAGAGACAGCCAGCTGCTACTTTCAATTCAGCCACAATATCAATCCATCACCAAACTCACCCCATATTAGACTATGTCCAACTTTTCATTTAGCCTGCTTCTCAGACATCACAAATATTTTAGAGACCAACGCACCATGGTCACAAAAATTCTGTGGGAAACACTGTAATTTGAAACCAAACACATGTTAAGCCTACCTCCATGGTGCAATGAGTGAAAGGACATTTTTGATTAGTTCCCTACCTCAGGCAGGTACGTGTGAGAACCAAACTAAAGTGCATTAGTTTTGACTTAGAGTTTTGAACATGATCACTATGATCACCTGGGCCGCACTTGAGTCAGTTGCTAAAGACATACCTAAATATGCAGTAATAAAATCAAAGACATACACAGCTTTGGTGGTCTACTGTTTTGTTGAAAACAGAAGATTTGGAGTGTGTTTTTTAACAGTAGTGCACCCTTCCACCTCTTCTCTTACCACTCACCAATAACCTCACCTATAAACAATGATGATTTCAGACGACACCATGGCATTGGGACCTCATTTGTTTCCTGTAACACAGGAGTAATACATACGCTTTTCATTCAGCCTTCTGCAAAAGTCTGAATTTCTTACAGATTTATTTTTAATAGGGGTTTCCCAAAGTAAACACTGTAAGCAGCCCCAAGTCCCTGGCTGTCACTCTGGCATTAGCACTGTGAAATAAGAAGCTCAATCCAGTGTTCCCTGAGACTGGATCTCTTAATCATTGTGGCTAACAGGGGGTGCCACTAGGCTAACGGGAACACACATGAGGGAGACTTAAGCACTCAGTCACGTCGAAGGCAGCCCAGACGCCCAGACAGACATGATGAGCAGAACAGAGGGGCTCCAAGGTCTGTTTCGATTCCAGGCAGCATTCATCACCACTGGCACAGTGCAAACCACACGCACACTGTGGCGAGTGCACGAGTTCAGCACACATTCGCATACCTGGGGCAGAAGTATATGTGCTCATCTCTCTCTCTCTCTCTGCGTGTGTGAAAGAAAGAAAGAGCAAGAGAGCCTGTATACATTTCTGTCTGCATCTGCATGGAGTTTTTAAAGCTTGATACAGCGACCTTGCCTCTAATCTCCATAGCATCCAAGGCACTGGTGACGTTCTGTTCTCTAGAACAACTGCTTGTAGATCAGGCATTTATCGGTGAGCCTAAATGATTACTGCCAGCTGGTAGAAAGGGCTTTTTGGCAGAGTGTCTCTGGTGTATCGGACACTGGGATCTGATCAAGACTCAGACTCAGTTTTATCCCTGGACTATAGGCCCATCTGACGTTCTTATGCGGGAGTGATTGTTATCATCCAGTGATCACCAGTGTTGCCATTTCTCCGATCCAGAATCCAATTAAACAAAAGTGACTAATCTGATGATGAATTTGAGGGAAAACATTCCACATTTTGCTTAAATTGGTAACCACAACCTACAAGGCCTTCTTCATCTTTTCCTTTTTTTCGTTTGGTTTCTTTCAAAAGGAAAATGTTTAATTTCTACTTCTGACATTTGGTCTCTTTTTTTAGCGAGTGTATTTTTGGAAGTGTGACGTATGGAGGTATGGAAGTGAGAAAGAAAACTGCACACATGCATGTGTGTGTGTGTGTGTGTGTGTGTGTATGTGTAAGTGTATGAGAGAGAGAGAGAGAGGGAGGGAGAGACAGACAGAGAGTATTTCAAAGATTAAAAATGGCAAACTTAAAAACAAAATTGTATCCGAAAGCAAAATAAAAAGTAAAGGTCTCAAAACGAAAGCTGGAATTGATAGCTCGTAGCACTAATACTTATGTTCATTAAGCCCACAAAGGTTTAATTTTCATAGTCATTAAGGCCCACAAATAAATGCATGCAAGAAGTCTATCAGGGCAGTAATTTGTATCCTGGGGAATTAAGGTCAGTGACAAGTGAGAGGTCCCTCTCCTGCTGCTGTGGGACACAACCTTCCCAGCACTGCCACAGTCTCAGCCTGAGCGTCACAAGTAAGGGGGCAACCTCGCAAGGAGCCCCCACCCAACACACACACACACACAAAACTCCCCACCTCATCCAGCAGAATGTGTCACCACAATGTCCACTGACAACATAGAGGCACAGAAGCTGCTTGTGTTAAGGTGCTTATTACAGCAGTTCTCTGCCTGACTTTGTCTCCCTGGCTTGTGTTCCCTACGACCTGTCAACATGCTTCAGGGCCTCTGGTGTTACACCAAAGTGTTCCCATGGAAACCCCACTGAGAGCTTGCTTAGGTAAACACAGATGAGATAATAATAATGTGTGTGTGTGTTTGTTTGTGTGTGTGTGTGAGTGTGTGCGTGTGGTTGTGTGTGCACGTGTGTGTGTGTGTGTGTGTGTGTAAAACTGTGTGCAAAGAATCACTGCTTTCTAACTGCACTCTAATGTGTAGAAACAGGCCTTGTAAGAGCAGATCAGTGGGGTCTCCTTGTCTCTCTGACTGTGCTGTCTGCTTATCTCCTACATTTCAGGTCACGATATCAATCAGCCTTCAGGGTCACTCATGGTCAATTTCTTGATTATCTCTGACCACTGTCATTGTGCCTATCTGTTTGTCTGTCTGGCCACTAGTCTATCTGCCTGCCTGTCTCGGGTCATTTTGCATTCACTCAGCCCCTTTGCTTGTCAGCATGTCTGCTTCTCTGCCTGTTGAGTGACCAGGCTTCTGTGCTGTTGCAGTGTCTGTCATCTGGTTACGTGTATGTGTGTGTGTGTGTGTGTTAGAGAGAGAGAGAAAGAGAGAGAAAGAGCAACAGAGGGAGAAAGAGAGAGCATTTGTGTGTGTGTGTGTGTATGTGTGTGTGTGTGTACGTGTGTGTGTGTGTACGTGTGTGTGTGTGCGCACGCCTGTGTGTTGTCAGCTGCTGTTTCACTGACTACGTCTCTATTTGATGATCCATCTGTCCCTCTAACGACGTCTCCGCTTGATCGTCTGCACACGTGTGCCAGCATGTCTCCTGGCCGGTGCCTACCTCCACGCCTGTCTGAGAATGCCCTAGCCACTGTGTCTCTCGCGCTCTCCCAACTCCCTAGGTGGAATCTATTACACGTTTTTTTTTCAGGCAACTGGGTCAGATCTTGTCCTACTTGCGCCAGCAAGAGGGAAGGAAGAAAGAGAGCAAAAGAGAAAGAGAGAGAGAGAGAGAAAGAGAAAGAGAGCGAAGGGGGAGTAGATTCCCTGGCAGTCTTCCTCTGTGAAGGAAATAATTACCTTCTCGGACCAGGAGTCCCTGCAGAGAGGCACGCTTTAACTACGGCCTAATAATAGATCACTGTAAAAGCAAGACGCCACTCGAAGAGGAACTACCTTAAGGCATCAATAAAAATGCACTCCTCTCTGTGCACACAACGCAACAGGAGATAACGCTTTGTAATATACTGTGCATCTCACAAGACAAGGTTCTCATATGACCACACATTATTTTTATCGAGCCCACTTGGATTGGTGTGTTATTGCAGGGCGTTGCGTTGTTTTGTTGTTACTATTACTAGTATCTGCACTTACACAGTACTATTCGTTTGGCTAACAGTTGTTGTAGATGGAGAGAAATAAAAACTTTTGTTCACTAACAACTTTCACTCACAGCCAAAATATCTCACTGTTTTCGGCTAAATTGTTTCAACATGCAGCTTGAAGTTTATTCTAAACAACTGCCAGGCAACTGCGCACCCTCACCCTTATAATTGGTCAGTACAGGAAATGGGGAAAAAAAAACACTCCAACATCCTGGTCTGAATCATCCTGTGCAACGCCACCCTCTCTTCTACAGGGAAAAACTAATAAATAAATACAGAAAACAAACAGAGCTGGTTGGACCAGTGCTTTATAATGTTATGCTATATGAGCAGGCATACACACATACACAACTACAACACCCTCTGCCATCTCCCCATCCTTTTTATGCATTAGTATTAATAGTAATAACTGTAATAGTAGTACAGGTAGTAGTAGGCTAGTAGGAGTAATAGTAGTAGTAGTAGTAGTAGTACTCATAGTAGTAGTAGTAATAGTCATAGTAGTGGTAGTAGTAGTAGTAATAGTCATAGTAGTGGTAGTAGTAGTAGTAATAGTCATAGTAGTAGTAGTAATAGTAATAGCAGTGGTAGTAGTAGCAACAGTAGTAGTAAGAATAGTAGTAGTTATAGTAGTCTTAAAAGCTGTAGTGTGAGTAATGTGGTAACACAGATAGTAGCGCGGTGAGGTAAAAAGTGATAAAAGTTAACAAGAACAACAAGCAGAGGAAGAAGAAGAAGGAGACAAGACGAACACAAGCAGCAAGGCAGTGGCAAGGCAACAGCACTGCTACATTTGGTGGTAGAGGTGTCAATAGAGGGTATACTGGAACAGCTTGAGTTCGACTGAGGATTTGAAACAAGTTTCCAAAACGGACCATTTTAACACTTTCTTTATGCATGATCGGCGCATGTGTGTAAATGAACTCATCTTAAGAGTTATTTTGTTAAACATCTGAGACTGTGCACACCAGAGCTTCAAGCTCTCAGACTGTAGATGGTGGAACGATGTAGGAACACCAGGCATGCATTAATGTCACCATGCTGTTTTGGTTACAAAACATCACGCCTCAAGTTGTTCCAGATTGCCATCTGGAAGTCTTCGAGGTGATCTCTTTTCAAACATATGACCATTTACACCATTCCTTCCACCCGAGAATAAATAAATAAGCCCAGTGCGAAAGCCGAGCCTGACACTGGAGGGAACAGCAGCACATCCGTCTCTCCCGTCTGGCCCCCTCCCCAGTCACACTCCACACCAGGCACAGTGACTAACTGCCGCTCCCACTCCACTGTGTCTGTCACCTGTGCCGTTTTTGTCTCCTGCGTAGATGTGTGTGGCTGAGAGTTTGTGTATGTGTGCTTGTGGGTGTGTGTGTGTGTGAGTGTGTGTGTGTGCATGTGCAAATATATGCACATGTATATGCATGCTTGCATTTTTTTGTAACAGTGTGCTTTCTGAGATAATGAGTGTGTGCATATTTCAATGTGATTGTGTATTAGTATTGTAGGTGTGAAACTGTGTGTCTGTGTGCCTGTACTGGACAGAGAGAGAGAGAGAGACTGCCTTACTAGGAAAACACAGTTAATAACAACAGCAGCTAGCTTTGTATCAGCACTCCTGATCTTTTGTAAAAAAGCCAATGGACAAATGTCATGAAGTTCTGTGTTCATTTCAATGGGTTAGGGCAAAGTAGGCTGTTCTGTCTGCTTATTTTCACCTGGTCATTGACTTAATACAACTGCAGTCAGAGCAACAGCATATTTCTGTTTAAGAGACAGACAGACAGACAGACAGAGAGAGAGCTGTATTGTTCTACACAGGTTATGGCAGCACTTGATTAGCAGGCTTCATGAGCACCACCGGTCTGTTCACTGGTGTATAAACTGGCATGTGCCCCATGTGTCTGGGTTGGTCTGGCTCCGGAAGTAGTAGTTGTTCTCCCAGGCAGGCAGGGGCAATTAGCCCCCGGGAGAGAGAGCTCTTTGGGCTTGGACAGAGAGGGCAAAACAACGACCAAACGAGCCAAATCAATCACTGAGAAAACAACACCCTTTCCTGAGCTTAAGAATCAATCCCTATTGTTTCCTTTGGAGGTAACATGTCGGCAGGGTTTGGTTCATTGTTCACCTTGTAGGCTACCATATAATCACTTATTGTTACACCTGTTTGGATGTGTTTAGATGTTATGGCAGATAAAAAAAACAAGTTTATTAATTGTCTACAGTTTGCAGAGTCCTTGTAAATCTAGGAAATAACTTGAGGGTCTCTCAGATTCAACTGACAATCAGGGAGGAATCTCTTCTCCATTGCATGACAGCTGGCATGTGGAAAGTTGCAGGTTACAGTTTCAGCAACAGTTACAGCAACTACAGCATATTAGAAATCTCTTTGAACAGTGACGTTTCTCTCCTGACATTTTCAAATTTCAAACGAACGTTTGTATTTCACGAAGTGGCATTATGTATGTGAGTGATTGTTTCCTTTTTTAGCGCAGACGGGCTACTCGATCGAGACCGCTCACATTAACCCGTAACGTTACTTTCGTTATAGGATTACGTGTCTAACAGGTTGAGGTGCACATACACAAGAGTACATTTGAAACAAATGATGATATGTAAGATATCAACATGCATTTGAAGAGACATTATACCAGGTAAGAAGCCTGAGAAAGATGAATGAGAGATGGAGATGGAGTGGAAGGGAGGGAGAGAGATGGGGAGACTTTCAACTCCCAACTCCATTGGCACGCACGTTACTTACACTTGTGAAGATGGAAAAGGCGAAGGAGTTGAGCACGGAAGCATCCAGGAGAGTAGAACAAAAACGGCGGCTTGTCCGTACGTCACCATGGTCAGGTGAAACCACCGGCGTGCAAAATGCGCACCGACGCCCGAGGAGGGAATGTAGCCTGCTGTTGGGCTGCTCAGTCAGTAAACCTCCACCGGCGGCTCGGGAACAGACAGCACACAAACACTTACACTGTTCGGCGCGCTAATCAGATTACTCGTCATCAGGGTTATTCCGGCATGTCAGCCTGCTAGGTTAGGCTATTTTTGTCGGCGCCGTGCACGTCTTCTTCAAGTGTCTAAATTCTGTTAGTTCATGTAATATTTGGCGGCTCAGCAGTTGTATTCTTTTCTCAGGTAGAAAACCTGTTTTTTTCCTCTTTAATCAGTTCGTGTTGACACAGCCCTTGAATTCAGCCAGCACACGCGCTCTTTCGCCTGTTCACCCCTGCTTTGTTTTCAAACTCCCATGGAGAGAGTGAGCGAGCACAATCGATAGCGGTGGGTCTCACCCGCCCCCCTCTGATCTCATCCTGATGATCCCTCTCTACGGATGCCCTCCCAACCATTGGTTGCTTTTGTAGATGGTACCAAAACACACACACACACACACACTCTCTCTCTCTCTCTCTCTCTGAAAGTGTGAACAGATTGGCTACTCAACGAAATTAGATTGTTAATCAGTATTCACCTGAATTCACTTCAGCATAAATATATGGTCAAGATACATTTTTCAAAGAAATTCAATCTATTGTGTGTAACACACACACAAACGCGCACAGAGAGAGAGAGAGAAAGAGAGAGAAATAAAAAAAACAATGAAGTGACGGTGCATTAATTATTCAGTGTGTATCTGCAGAAGTAATGCATTCTTTGACAGTAGGCAGAAGTAGTAGTATTTCTGTCCACAGTGCCTGTTGACAATTTTGGGCAGAACCTCTTTCCATTGTTTTGATTGGAAAATTGTTCCAAAATATTAAGAGCTCTGAAAGAGCCTTGCCCACATGGCATGCCACTTGTGTTTAACATAGCCTCATAAAGGGAAAAAAAGCTAAGAGGCCAACGAGTATAGCTAGACTACTGGGAAAACAGGGTGGAATACATTTGGAAACATACATACAACAATTATTTGTTTTGAAAAATGTAACGCTGTCTGTATTATTTGATTAAATTAAACTTGAAGCCACACCAAATCCTGTTTGCCAATGCAAGCTGGGGCAGAGACAACAAGATGCTAGGGGATTTGGTTTTCAGCGATTGCTTAGCAACCACATATTCTCTCTCTCTCTCTCTCTCTCTCTCTCCCTCGTTCACTCACTGACTCTCTCGAGTGCTCCATAGAGATTTAGCTGTGGTGAGAGATAGGCCTGCGACTGAGGTAAGGTGCAAAGACGAAAGGGGAGATGAGATGGGAAATGGAGGAAGGAGGAGAAAGGGAAAGGCCTTGAGGAACAAAGAAAAAAGAAATGGAGTCCAGTCCTTTTCAAAAGACCACAAAACACTTATACACAGGCACAACACACATACATACACACTCACAAAGACCTAGACATACACATAAACCCATTGGAAGCAAAAGAGAAACATCTCATAACACCAAAGTAATGGCAGAACACTCTGTCTTTTCAATTCACTTGTCTTTTGTGTTTAGTCTGGGTTGCCATTAGCGGCTGCTCTCTGCACCCCTACTCCAAAGACTCCAAAGAGAACATTGGATCGAACGAGATCACTGATGCTTTTTCTCCAACCTCCTGGCTGAAACTGCACTGTGTGTGTAGATAGATGAAAGATGAAGGTCAGAGTAAGAGAGAGGAACATGAAGAGAGAGAGATGGACTGGTGCGCCCAGCCTGAGAGACATGCCTTATGCTAAAGACAGGTGCTGCCATTAACACTGCTTCTGCTTTTGAGCTGAGTAGGTCTAGCCATGTGACCCCACCATTGCTGCCTACCGACAAACACTCCACCCTGCCCTGACTACTGGGAACGTTATAGATCGTGTTTATTACAGGAACACAGACCTTATCACACAGGCACATTTGTATGGCTTCTTTTGTGCTTTTATACACTATCCCAACAGGTTATCCATACACAGTTTATGGACCTCAGTGTTTGATTATATAAACTCTTGTGCTTGTACTTGCATAATTAAATGAGCAAGAAATTAAACTGAGCTAAGGCAATGTGTGTGGTTTGTCCTTGTACTTAGACACTGCAAGAAGAAATATGTCCATTATTGTAGAAAAGACAATGAATGAACAATATCAAGATAAAGTAGATGTGGACTGCATAATTTTTAATTGGTTGCTGGTGGAATTGGTGCATACTGTACACTTCTTTTCTTGAATGCATGTGGCTTTGAACATACAAAAACTTGTATACTCTTTTGGGTCAGGGCCAAATTAAGGTGGATAGTATTTTATAATTTTAAAAATTATAGAACTTTTATCAAATGTAAATCTGTATTATCTGTGCAGCTTTTTAACAATATCTTTCTCAGAAATCTAAATTCCACACAAAACTGCATGTCCATAATGACATCACAATGCCATGGTGGGGTATGATGGGAATGATGATTACATACAATTTGAGCATTCACACTTCTTGTTTGTAGAACAAATTTTATGAAACTTGTTACATAATCATCCTCATCATACAGATTCCATGGCATTTTGTTGGCATCATAGATGTGACAGTTTGCATGGATTTGCCGTACAACTAATTTCAATGCGGAAAAGATCAAACTGTGTGTAATTTGTGTACGTTTCAAAGTAACATTTCAAAGTGCACTCCAATAGCACCAGTAGATCCCTGTCTTGATGTCCAGGGTAGGCTCATTGTTCCTTCTGCTGTCAATGGGGTCTTATTTTCTAGTAGGAACTATCAACCGGTAGGAACCAATACCAAAAGCTGCTTGTGTACTCCAGAGACTATTGTCTTTGATTGTTATCCCCATTGCTGTTCATCCTATTCAGGATTAAGGTGTTAAAGGGAACATCTGATGTGAATCAATCAATAGCCCTGTTGTTCTAGGTCACTGAGTGTTGTCTGTAGGAATAAGAACCAGAAACTTTGATACAACAAAGGCTGAATAGCGAACTGGGAGCTAACTTTAATTGAATGGGGCAGCCATGCAGATAGGCCCTGGACGAGGGGGACATGACACCCTCAGTTTCCACGGTAACCCGATTTGTCTCCCCCATTTTCAATCGCAGACTTTGGTCCATAGGGTGTATAGGGACGATTTGACGGTATATGACAGTGAGAGCTTAACACTCATCTTTCCAAATTTTAAACAGAATTACCATTGCTTAAAGGACAGGTTCATTCTTTACACTTAAAGCCTTGTTTTCTGATCGTTTATGATGAAGTACAATGGTTAAGATTAAAATTTTGATGCCTCCGTTCTGAGAATTTTCGGTTGTTGCGATAGCACACCCCCTACAGAGTGGCTGCGTAGGTGCCTTGCTGTAACCTTTCCTAAAACGCATAAAACTTTTGTTTGTAAAGACGTGAAACTCATCGAGTGATCAATAATGTTTCCTGATAAGCTGATAAGACATAAAAATCATTCCAGTGTGACCTCCATCAGCTTGTATTGTGTCAAACTCTTAGGCTGAAGTTTACATATGGGTGTGATGTGTTTGAAAAAATAGGTCCACAATTGAGAATGAATGATCAAAAACCTGTTGGATGGATTGATTCACGCTAAATTTCTCCTTTAAATCTGGCTCTGCATACTGAGTCCACAATGCAAAAATTGCCTTCCATATATAAGCTATCTTATTATATCTATCTATCTATCTATCTATCTATCTATCTATTTATCTATCTATATAATCTTATTAAATTATGACATATAAAATGCTATAAGTCTAAGTACTTATGGTAACAAGAACAAGAAAATTAGCTATGTAGTTGGGTCTCTCTGAGACAAAGAGACTGTCTTGCCTCATGGGCGATGGTGGCGCAGGTGGTGGAGGTGCCGTTCGGCAACCAGAGAGTTGCCGGCTTGAGCCCCACTCTGTGTCCTTGAGCAAGATACTGAACCCCAAATTGGTCCCGGTGGCAGGTTGGCACCTTGAATGGCAGCCTCTTCCACTGATGTGTAAATTAATAGGTGAATGTGAGGCTTTGGGTACTCATAGGAGTAGAAAAGCGCTCTATAAATGCAGACTAAATGTCACTTTCCCCAGTCACAGGTAGATCACATGGTGGGTGGGAAAGGATCTAACAGTCCATGTTTTCAGCCAAAAGAAAAAGGGAAAGAATAAGGTCTGCTATCTGTGTGACCACTGGAGCAACAGCTCAGAGGTGTGAACCCCCAGCCAGACATCCATACAGCCACCTCCCCATCCTCCTTATCCTGTTCCCTTCCTCAGTTTGCACCTCCAGCTCATACATGGTGCCAGTTATGCACCTTTTGCAGCACTGTGTTATCACGCATGTGATGACGCAAGCTTTCACTAACACATGCTCCGGCAGATGTATACACAGACACACAAAAACACATGCGTCATGGACTCACATGACAGAGGATGTGCAGATAAAATTGCACAAACACACATGCATGCATGCACACACACACACACACACACACACACACACACACACATGCTCTCATACAACCCACACCCATAGACACACCACTTATCATCAAGCTACACCAGTCCCATGGGTTTCCCTACCCTCGCCGTACACTACATCACCATGGAAACCAGCCCACTGCACATGCACGGGTGAGGAGGAGTCTCATAAGCACATCCTCTCTCTCTCTCTTTCTCTCTCTCTCTCTTGTCATGTCATAAGTCTGCGCACCCTCATTTTACCTAGCAAAAGATTACATTGAAATACATTAAACACTCCAGTTCCTTATGATAATGACTATGCCTTTCCTAGCTGTGTAGTTTGTGAGGCCTCTCTAGCTGTTTCGGCGTGGCATGGGCTTCAGTGGCACTGCTGATTCAGTGTAATGAATTTTACCAGAGGCAAACCTTCCAGTCAGCAGCCCAGGAAAGCTTTCTGATTCTAATGCGGGCTGTTTTCATGCAACTCATACACCAGCACAATAGCCCCCACCAAAGCCAGCCACAGCTTCAGGGCCAATATAATGATTTCGGACTTTAATGTGGTGGCTGCCTGGTCCATATGAGGTGTGTGTGTGTGTGTGTGTGTGTGTGTGTAAGAGGGGAGGTTGCACATAAAATGATAATGAAGAGATAGACCTACTTTATGTCCAATAGCTTAGCTCTTCTGATAAACTATCCCATTTAAAAAGCAGCGAAAAGGAGAAGAAGAAGAAAAGGAAATTCACATTTCCTCTGTTGGTGCAAGAACACACTGTGACTTGAAATGTTGTCACGGTATGATAATATTGTTTTTGACCGTGACAAAAAGTTGAAATAAAAGAAGTGGCGGATGTTGGAAATTCATTGGAACCAGGCTGTTTTTCTTGTGCTGCTCATGTCTGTGTTTTTTTTCACACCTGTGCACACATTCAGACACACTCTCAGAATCACATTCAGACACACTCTCATCCACCATCTGCACTCATTCGCTCAGACTCATTCTGCTTTTACCTCAAATTACAGCTTCCCCTAAGCGACTGTCGCACACCTATTCACTCACTCTCATGTGGACATGCACATGGACATGGTACGATAATTATACAAGCAAGAACACACACATGGATTACAAATTCATAAAGCCTTATAACTCATGATATTAGTGTTCATAATTGTTTATACATTCTAATGACTGTACTCATAAGGCATTATAATGTGATCATATATACCTTTACAACTTGAAGTGTCACAAAGCCTCATAAGCTTCAAATTGTTAATTGTCCTTTTACATGTTTAATTCCTCTAATTGAACTAATTCCTCCCAACTAATGAAGAGTTACAAGTGCTCACTGCATACTCTAAGTAAAATGAGATGAACACATACTTACTCATGAAAATCAATAAGGCACCATTACAGATAATTAGCAAAGTGTTGTGTTTCCCTAGAATCAAAAGGCCAAAGAAGCTTATAAGGCTTGTAAAAGTTGTAAAGGCTTATATGATAACATTATAATGCCTAATGAGTACAGTCATGAGAATGTGTAAACAGTTATGAATACTAATGTCATTAGTTATAACATTATAACAATATATGAATATGTTTATAATGCTTTATGAATGCTGGGTTCATAGAAAGTGTTACCTAGAGATCTTTGTGTGAACCTATGATTCCTACGTGTGAACCCATGATACTATGAAACTTTAAGACATGTCTCTCTTATGTCTCTCTCTCTCTCTCTTTCAATGTGTGTGCGTGTGTTTGTGTGTGTGTGTGTGTTTGTGTGTGTGCGTGTGTGTATGAATGTGTGTGTGTGTGTGTGTGTTTGTGTGTGTGTGTGTGTGTGTATATGTATGTGTGTGTGTGTGTGTGTGTGTGTGTGTGTGTGTGTGTGTGTGTGTGTGTGTTTGTGTGTGTGCCCGCTAAGTCTGGGCTTAGTGTTTGTTTGGATTTTGTCCTGGTGGTACTTTATCTTCGTGCTTTGCTGCATAGCTTCTGGTTGAATGGTTCCTAATTGAGGTACCGATAAAAAAAAGGAACAGAACCCAAGCCCACCCATGAGTGGCACTGCACATCAGCGTCATCTTGCTGATGTCTCGCTGAAACAAAAGGCACATATTGTTGTCAAGCCTTAGAAGTATTCTGCTTTGTTTAGCTAGATGCAAAAAAGTCGCTTTTTTCATGAAAAATGTGTTTTAAAGGAAGCAGTGAGATGACATTGATGTGACTCTGATAAAGACTGTAAACAAAAAGTCTGTGAACTGGGATGGTGTAAAAGGTTTTTTTTTTCTTTTTATAAAATGCTTTGCTAACACTGTATACCACCCCAAGGCTCATCGGGTTTCATGACAAAGAGACCTGGCAGACGGGAGAGAGTGGAGCTGTCAGCAGTCTACCCTTTACAGTACTGGGTGAGAGGAGAAACTCTTGCTTTTCTTTTCATTTACAGCCCAAGACCAAGACTCCTCATCCTGTCTGGGTGACTTTTAGAGGACTTAATCCCTTAAGGTAGCACATGGCAATAAAACGAGTCAAATGTGACTTCACTGTCAAGACCACCGACAATGCCATTTATTTCCTGTGTGTAGGATGGGAAGGGGAGGTGATGGGGGCTGGACAGAGGCCTGGCAGAAGAGGAAGCAAGGACTGAAGATCAATATAGCTCAGGGGGCTCTGGGTTGTGGCATGTCAATGTTTTGTTTTTCACATTGTAAATCAGGCCCTGGAAGCAGAATCTGCACACAACTGGGAAGTGAGAGCTGATGAAGGAACCGTCCCTTGGTAGAGGATTACAACCATTTGTGGCCTTGGCTCTTTTGAAAGCCCTTCAGAAAGGAACAGCAGTTTTATGCTAATGGACTTGCTAATGCCACCTAAGAAAAAGTCAAGGGGATTGCAGATATGAAATGGAACAGGCCCTGTTACTGGTAAAACACAGCAGGAGTCATCCATTGTAATTTGGACTGTACACGTTAAAAAAATTTCTCCTCCATATTAAAAAAAAATAATTCTGTTCACACGGATATTTGCAGCAGAGCTTATTAGAGCACAAAGTAGATGTAACAGCATTAAAATTAGATCATGACAATCACTGTACGGTAATGACTGGCAATAATAGGATATTTGATCTGTTATGAAGTGATGAGTGAGTGTGTGTTGGTCACTTCATATTTTCTGCAACAGGTGAGTCAGATCTCTCTGCCATGCTCCTGTAATCTTCAATGAGCTGAATCCCAAGTGAAGGGCTTGACTGCACTTGGCTTTAAATTTTAGGAGATGCCCTCCCCTGCTGTCCACTATGGGGAACTGCATGCACTGAAAACCGAGCTGCATGAATCTATTAGATTTGTGGCAGAGCAGTGAAAATGCACAGCCATGCAAAATGCACATTTAGTCTTGTTGTCTAGTTTGGCAAAAAAGGGCTGTGGAATTGCACATCTGTAAGGATTCAGTGGGCCCTGATTTAAATGTCAGTTTACTAGCGAAGAGTCTATGTCTATGTACAAAAGCTGCTGGACCACTGAGCACTGAGCTGCCCTATTGAGGTGTGAAGTTATCTTACCTCATGCTATTGAATTTTTCCGTAGTTACTTTAAGGCTAAAGTGTTAGATTTCACCTATATTTTACATTAGGACCCAGACAAACTAATTTTAGCCCAGTTCTGCACCAACAAAAATCCAGGGACCAATCACTTCCATCCTCCATCAAGGGGTGAGCATTTTAAGACTGGCTATGGACTTGGACATTTTAAGGACATTTTCCTCTGAGTAAACAACTTCAATGAAAACAGTGAAAGATGATTGAATGCTGCATTTGACTGAGTTATTGTCCGTGATAAATGGTCAGTCATTATGAAACAGTGGTTTTATTAAGTGCGTATCCCTTTGATGATGTTGTGATAAGGGCTCAAATTCCATTTCAAACACTGCCATTAAGAAATGCTTTTGCAGAACTCAAAACTAGACAGTTTTTGTTTAGTTGATTTGGTGAACGTAATCAATTTTCTAGTCTGTGGGAAAAAGAAAGATGCAAAGAAGCACACCCAGTGGTTATGGTGTTATGCCCCTATCAAGAGTTAGATTCAGAGATGAACTGCCAATTTACAAATCCCAAATCAACCCCTTAATGTACACTTCTGAATAGTTTTCACTCATAATCATCTCAACTCAAATATATGAGCTTTACCTTAATTAACCCAACACTGGAATCTTCTAAGTAGAACCAGTATTTTACAATGATCCTTTGGGTCCCCCTGCTGTCTGTTCTTTGTAAAAGCCTCGCTACACAGAGAGATCTAGAATTTGTAGCAATATTGCCCTCCATAACGCTCTTGCCGAGGTCACCGCTGATGAATATGATTATTGCAGTCCATTAGAACATAATTACAATGACGAAGAGGTGCAAACTGGCAAATAAATACACAAGATGTCAAAACTCCAGTGCGGTGTTGTGACGTTACTCTGGGTAATTATTTAGCTGACTAGTGAAAGTTTGGAGATAATTCTCTCTACATGGACAAGCTGGCATATTACAGGAAAACAATCAGTCAAGACACATCACATCAGTTTGAAGTGTGGAATAGAATCTCTTTTAATATTTATTATGTACTCAGGGAAACAGTCATTTTGTACTTTTTTTCTCTTATACAGCACAGTTTGCATAATGTCATTACATCCTGTGGACAACCACAAAACCAGAACATTTGATTTGACTTTTTACATTGAGTGAAAAACAAGACTCATTTTACAAGCATGTTTCTTTTTTTCTTTTTTTTTTTACAGTCAGCATACATCTTCAGTTCAATTTATACAGGTTCTCTTTGTCTTTTCAAATAGAATCTGGAGGCAAAATTATTAATAGACAACTAACGAACCATGCAACAATCACATGAAAACACAGAATTTTTTTCTCAACTGTTCTAGTTGAAAATAATTGTTTGTTTTTTTTCTGCCTTGATTCACTGAGAATTTTGAAAGTTTAGGATTGCGGTGTGAATTTGGATGGATTGACAGCACACACAATTCAGTCAAACATTTGAACCACCTGTCCACTGACAGTGAACACACAAGAAACATATATACAGTGGAAAAGATCTTCACCTTGGTGACACACACACATCCATACACATCCACACACACATGCTCAACATCAGACCAAATAAATATGTAAATCTCTTTTTTTTCTCATACAAAATATGCTATCTATTTACAAAATTAAAAATAAATTAGACACATTCTCACTGTTCACTGCAAAATAATGCAACTGATTCCATAAGAACAGGATCCCACAGAAACAGAAGAGAAACATGTAGAGAACACTAAATATCCGATTTAAAACTCATTTTTTTCTCAGCTGATTTCAACGTATACATGATTTCAAATGGACCTCAATCCATCAAAGTAAATATCATGTTCAGCAGCCAGAGGACAGCACATACAGATGACAACAGGTGTGAAATTCCTTGGGTCATTTCTATTCACTGTGTAGCTTGTACACTTGAAGTCGCAGAAACATAAAAAAAGGTTGATTTTGAGTCACTGATTCCTTAGCTGACATCATATAGTTTTTCATAAATCTAAAACCTAAATACATACATGGGATCAGTAATGTTAAACTAAAGTGCATAAGATTCATGTATATAACAACAGAAAATTATTTAGGAATGTAAAAAAGAAAATACATTATATATAATCATTTTTTTTCTCTGTATTATACAAAGGAAAGTTTTGTACTTTTCTTATTTTAAAGACATATTTTCAGACAAAATGTTCACTGATTCCACATATTAAGAAAATGCATTCAAACACATAATCTATGTTGCATAGAATTACCCCAACAAAATTAATGGGTTTATAAATGAAAGTAGGTTGGCACAAATCCACCATTCGCTGTGGAACCTACATTTATATTTCTTTTAATTTAACATCATAACTGTCTCCTGTCAGAATGGACTGCCATCTCAAGGTGAGTGAGAGGCCTGACCCAACCAGTGTTGGCCTTTGACTTTGTCATCTTCTGTCTCTCGAGTCTCACTTTTAGTTTTTCCTGATGTTGCATCAGTCACACGACACAAGGACAGCATGGTCTCCATGCCAAACTTGCCTCAGGGGTCAATAGACACCTCAGCAAAGCCTGGCAAGCCTGAGCATTGGAATAATGTCCCTTCAAAGTCACTGCGAGACCTTTAGAGAGCTGCATGCACCAATGGTAAGCGACATCTCAGACACAGTGCACAACCAGTGACACGGAAATCATGACAGGAGAGATGGAGAACAGAGAGGTAAAAATGAGCCACGCATAGCACAGCACAGTCCAATCTCACGAGGGCGAGGGGACCCACCACACCATGCTTGGTATCTGGTGAGATTTTTTTTCTTTATAAGTACAATTTTTAATTGATATATTTTTTATTATTATTTTGCATAATTCTTTGCCACATACAACTTAGACATAAAACTTAGACAACCAGTGACAACATTTTTACAGTTACTGGACATAACATTAACATCCTTTCCCCACTGAAAATAAAAACATAGACAAAATTGTACCATGGAACAGACCATTCCAGTAACAAAAAAACAAACAAACAAGAAAACAAAAAACGAAGAAACGACCGAAAAGACACTGACCACTGCACAGTTCATTTCAAGGGACATGATGTTGTGACAACGGAACATTTACACAGACTCCAGTGCTACTTGCTCTGTGTGGTGGTAAAAATGCATCTGTGACCTGTGCAACTGTCCATTATCTTTTTCTCCATTCAGTTCTTTCCTTGTAGGGTTGGGGGTTGATGAGCATCAGTCCTAAGAAATAATGGCTCTACACAAACACACCTCACCTAAGTTAAAACAATGACAGAGGTGAACATCTGAAGTCTCTCCTGTCATGCATCTTAAAATGGAACCAGAGCTATCTATGGCGCAAGTCTCTTTACGACTAGCCACTGCTAAGGCAGTTAGCCTCTCGGAGTTAGAGTTTGCAGATTGTCTCATTTTCCTTTATAGTATCTGTTATACCATAGAGATATTCTAAACATATCAAATATAGATGTGTATGTTTAAGGTGGGTCACATAGATCTACTTTCAGTTAAAAATACTCTTCACTTTGTTCTTATGATATACTAGCATTTTAAATTCTTCCTCTTCATTCTCTTTTATGTGTTGATATATTTATATCTTCTTTGCAGACACATATTTTTGACATGTACATCTTATAAAAATACACAGACTAGGAGAAAGTGGGGCATTTAGTACAAGGTGTTACTCTTTCAAAAATCCTGCCTGTCATATTCCAGTCCCATCTATTTCTCTGTCGCCCCTGTCTTCTCTCTCTCTCTCTCTCATTCATTCATTAGTCTATTTCTCTCTCTTTATGGTGTCATCACCATTCATCTCCATCTCTCTAACTCTTTTATGTTCTTGGCAAATCCAGCAGAATGACAGTCTGTCATTTTTTTTTTGTTTTGCCCTTTCTCTACTCTTCCCTTCTACTCTTCCCCCTCCTCCTCGTCTACCTCTGCTGTGTTCATGTCATCTTCTTTCATCCCACTCCCTCGACCTGTTCCTCTTCCCCCGACCGGCTTCGGTGGGCGGCTGTGCTGCGATGCAGCCTCACGGCTGGGTCTGGGTGGAGCTGACCAGCAGTTTGTGCCAGCTGACAGCACGCTTGCGCATGTCCACCTTGTCCAGCCAGATATATGCCTCTCCAATCAGAGTCTTCTTCATGAACTTCCCACCATTGGACACAAGAAAAAGCTGCATCGCATCAGTAGAGAGGCAGAGAGATAAGAGAGAGATCGAGAGAGAAAGAGAGAGATGTGGAATAAGCATGATATCTTAGCATGTGAAAAGTTAATTTCCAAAGTCATAATTTCTGGTGTGTGTCATGGTTGGTACCTGGATGGAGTGGCCTGTGGGATTGAGGCTGAAGCGGAATGTCTCGTTGAAAGAGGGCTCCCGGTCATGGCGACACACACGCGTCTTCTTCTTAATGATGCGCTTCTGTGTGGCCACGTTGACAACGTAGAGTTTGACATACAGGTCTGCCATACACACACACACACACACATACACACATACACACACACATACACACATAGACACATACACACACACATACACACATACAAAGACACACACACGCATGCACAAACATTTACAGACAGACATAAACAGACACAGACACACAGGCAGCAATGGGTATTATGATGAGTTCAATTAGCCATTACTAAATATTTAAAGTATTAAATTATATATTTGTTATAAAAGTATTTCTCAAATAGTTCCTTGCATAAATAATTATTAAAATATACTTTATCATAATCCTCAATACAATATTACAATAAAACTAAATATAACCATCTAGATCATGTGTACAGTTTTCTCAGTGTGTGTGTGTGTGTGTGTGTTACCTGGAAGGTGATCAGGTGACTTGAACTTGTATGTAATATTCCTGCACTGAAGGATTTCCAGCACCAGCTGTTCTCCTTCAGTCTTCATCTCCTTCTTCAGAGCTACTTTGATCTCGCCCATTACCTGAGTTTTACCTAAGGGGACAGGCACAGAGAGAGAAAGCGAGAGAGAGAGAGAGAGAGAGAGAGAGAGAGAGAGTAGGGTGAGGGGGCTATAATGTATACATTATAAATAATGCAGAGCTACGGAAACGAGTGAATATTTTTGAGAGTATGGTTCAAAGTTAAAGATCTGAAAACAATTCGACTGTTAGAGCTGCTCTGCTGTTTTGCCATTTTTGATGTTCTGTGCTTTCACCTTTGTGTCAGTCAAACTGACCCATTTTGAGTGATTACTAAAATGTTAATGAAAAAAAAAAACTTAGTTCGCATGCCACAGATTTTCAAGAGACAGACATTTATGTTTTTTTTTTTTTTTTTTTTTTAATAAAATAAAAATTGCTAAGAATGTATCCATCAACAGGACCTGTTGTGAATGACATAATTTCTTGAAAAAAAGCAATTAATCAATCATACATGTATAAGAAAAGGGCTTGTATGAGCAATGTAACAATCTTTATGACTTTGTATCATAATGGAGTAACATCCAACAAAACTAACACTGTCAAAAGGATGATATTCTGAGGACATAGCTAAAATAATCATGTGTGCGTCACAATCAGTCAAGCTGTTAGAAAAGAATGACAGTGCACTTGGCAAAGGTTGGGAACTATAACCACACGATGCCCCCCTGCCACGGGGCTCCATTTCCCCTGGCCGTGTAGTTGACCCTGCCTGGCTGTGTTTGAAGCCAGCACAAAGCCCAAGCCAAATGCTGCCCAGTCAGCACCTGTAACCAGAGCTGGGGCCAAGCACGGCAGTCAGGTGAGAGGCCTCCGCCGCCCGGACACCTGACTCCTCTGCAACAGGTACCTCAGGTGTGCCACACAAGAGTGGGGGATAGGCTTACAAGACTGTTTGAGTTTCCTCAGCAGTTTTCCCCAACACACACAAACACACACACACACACACACACACACACACATACATACACTCACGCACACACGTATGCGCGCGCACACACACACACACACACATTTGTGTATATGTAGGATTGTCTGTGGTGTACATGTGCATGTGTGTATGTGTGTGTATGTGTGTGTGAGAGAGAGAGAGACAAAGAGAGAGAGAGAGAGAGAGAGAGAGAAAATGAGAGAGAGAGTCAGACTCTTACCCTCGGATGATAAAGTGTCTGTTCTATTCTTGTCTATGCCATTTGGGATGGTCTTTCTGAAAAGACACATACAGAGAAACAGATATGGTTTCACAATTCAGCCTCAATCTGTTACTGTGAATACTGGATAGAAAGGAAAATGAATAGAACTGTTATTTGAAAATGGCATATCCTGACCATAAGAATTTGCAGGCTAACAGCAAATGTCACTAGACATTAGAGAGACAGAATTATACTGTATTGAATTACTTACAGAAAAAAAATGTTTGGGTTGTATTTGATTGCCCAGAGCAGAAGAGAATGTATTAACAGTGATGAGAACTATTACTGTGAAGATGCCTAGTTCAGATGACTTACATCTGTGGGACCTGGAAGATGGCACTGTCCACTGCATTGGTTCCTGTGCCATCTTCTGCATCCAACCTGAAGTCTTCACTCAGGCCAGGCATGGTGGAGTTGTCTGGTATTCTGTGATTTGTCCTGTCTGCACACATAAGAGATCCTTGCCGGTTAATGTTAGTGGTCTGTCTGTGTGTGTTGTATGTGTGTATGTGTGTGCGTGCATGCATGCATGTGTGTGTGTGTGTGTGTGTGTGGTGTGTGTGTATATGTGTGTGTTTTTGTGTCTGTCTTGTGTAATGTCGTTTTCTGCGTTTCTGTCTTTGCGAACATACCGTAATTCCTTAAATTAAAAGTGAATTAATGACCGGGCCTAAGATAATGGCTGGGGTCGTGGTCAATGCAAGAAAATAAAAGCCAGAAACAAAATTCAGGCCAGCGTAAAAAAAAAAAAAAAAAAAAAAATGGTTGGAAATTGTTGCCACGTTGCTGTGCTAGGAAGAGTCGTGTCATTAGTTTTGCCTCTGTTTAAACGCCTGACAACAATAAGGTTAATCTTCCTATCAAGTTGTCTGGATTAGAATTAGCTCCCTACATGATAAATGATCAAGAAGACGGTTCTTTGACGATTAACACTACTTTCATTCATAGCCGTTTGTACATAGACCTAAATAGTGATCACAAAGCTTACCTTGAAATACTGAAATACATGAAATAAATATGGAGGTCTGGTTTTGTCAGCAGATTTCGCGCAATTGTTATGTTGGCTATTCCTAGTGATGAAAATTGGTTTTCCATGCCAGCTCCATAGACAGCTCTATGGCAAGAAATAGACTTCAAAGTAAAGTCTAAAGTAAAGTAAGTTTTAAATAGGCCTAGGCTATTTGTTCCAACAGCAAATCAGTTCATCATTATTTGCAGAACACTTCAGCAAGGTATGTGTTACTATATGCATTCAGTCAATACAGAAAAGTCAGTCTGTCTGGGATCAATTTATTGTAACTAAGAAAACATTGGTAAGGCTGCGCAGGAGCACCATACATAGAGGATACAAACACCACATCCACCAAAGGATAGCCTACGTCTAGAAAGAGGGCCTGCATGAAATAAAAAGCCTGCCTAAAATACAAGCTTGTGTCTGGAGCAGCTGAGGTAAATAAAGGTCCCGGTCATTATTCAAGGAACTACAGTATTCAGAAAATGTGTGTATGGTATTTATATATGAGTTCATATGAATTTTACACAAAACTATGTCATGTATAACAAAGTATGAAAGTTTAAATCAAGAGGTGAGATAAGGACATACTGTCAACTCAATACAGGTCTGTAATGGTTAACACACAGAATAGATTACTGTACGGATTTTGGTTTTGTTCTCAATGAGAAATCCTCATTGGCCACCACAGCCTTTATACATTATCATTATATCCTAAGGTATTTTATTTGAATCTATTTTATCAAAATATACCATGCATTAAAAAATATTATAAATAATAACTTTTTTATGGATTTATTAAATCGTTAGTCTGTCTCTTTATCTTTATTGTCTTACAGTGCTTTTATATTGTACTGTGATATGTGATTTATAACATTAATAAATGTGAATATCACATTTAAGGTTACTGATAATAAAGTATTACAGTATGTCTGCAAATGTGTTATTAATGCTTAGTAATAAATGTCAGAACAGAAAAACAAATGAACAACATTATCTCAGGTTATATCCCAATTTGACCTCTACCCACTGTGTATTTAGAGATAGCAGGTGGAGTCATGAGTCTCTCACCTCCTCCAGTCTGTGGTGTGTCCTTCGCTGAGGGTCAGCTGACTTGAAGCTGCGCTCTCATTGGCCGATGCAGACAGCTTTGTCAGATTGAGTTGGGGTGGTGGTGTCTTAGGAGACCTCTTCTACCGTGTGTATATGTGTGTGTGTGTGTGTGTGTGTGTGTGTTTTGAATCCGGCTGTATGCGTGTGCGTGTTTGTGTGTGTGTCTCTGTGTCAGCAGGTCTTCTACTGTGAACTGATTGTCTGAAGCATATTGACGAGTGTTGACTGAGACACAAGCCACTTGTCTCGGGTGTGTGCTTCCCTTCACATGGAACCAGCTTATAGAGGTCACAGTCATGCAGACAGACACAGGGTTGGTCCACTGGAGGGGGTTAGGCCTGGCCAGTGGAGCGGGGCTGGGTATTTACACAAGATCAGACCAGGAGGGAGGTGCATGCGCCACACATGGGGAAGGAGAGAACGACTCCACACTGAGATGCTTTTTTGGTTTGGATTAGGAAACTCAAAGGTCATAACACACGTGTTAATGATGACTGGTCTTAGTAACACTTCCTTGAAATTGCTCTGAATCTAGAACATTCTATTCTACTCACTTAAACAAGGACACATGGGTGCACTAAAACCTCAAAAGCAAACAAAAAGGAATCAAATTGAACTTGTCTTTTTAAAGACGACAGATATTAGCGACACTGAGCAATTTAGCATGACTTACACTTTCATTTGTTGAGGATGTACTCTACATCCAGTGACATTATTTGGAGCTTACAAAGAACTGCAAGCATCCACTGGCAGAGCAACTTGAAGGAAGTGTTAGCAGAGAGGTGTTTAATCCATGGGGGTTTTCAGGCTGAGTTTCTAAGTCAGGGTTGAGGGGCAGACTGCACAGACTCTGCAATCGATAGCCACTGAGGCTTGTGAGTGTTTTGAACTGAGCATCTGACATCTCAAGGGGTTGAAGCACAGACCTTGCCTTGCTCAGTGCTAAAGTTTAGTGGTTTCAGTGTGAATTTTTATCAAGGGAATAAAAGTCTTTTATGGCTTAACATTCTATTACCCTGTTTTGCAAGTACTAGTTTAAACTGATGCCGTGCTTTTGTGCTTATAGTAAATGATTGACTATTCAGACATTTAAACTTTGCTTGTCTCAGAGAAAATTAATAACTTTTTCTGCTCTGACTAAACAATATCCATATTCATGAGAATGTACAAAGTGAAACTAAATTACTAAATCACTAAATTATACTCTAATGCATTTTTTTTTAAAAACCTTTTTAAAAGCCTCTCCCATCCAGCTCGGCTAAATGCTTTAAAGGGAAATGACTTTCAGCTATTTGAGCAAGCCCTAATTATAACTTGCATTTGTACTATGAAAAAAAAAACACAGAGATCAAAATAAAGTAAAAATCATAAAAAAATATAACACTTAAAAACCATGACAGATGGGCTTACACATGAGGGACAGAAAAGCAAAAAAAGGTTGACTGAGATAAATGATAGGAGAGAGACAAAGAGAGAGAGAGAGAGTGAGAGAGAAAGAAAGAGCTAGGTTGAGAAAGAGAGAGAGAGAGAGAAAGAGAGGAAAGGAAGAGAGATGGACAGAAAGAGAGGAGAGGGTCAGATAAGCTGTGTGTTCATGCGTAGGGGAAGGGGTTACTTGGTTGGAGACGCGCTTGCTGCACGGCAGCCTCGGCAGCGGCGATAGCGTTCCCAGCATCCTCGAGGTGTGCCTGAGTGACACTGCTCTTGCTCTGGCTGCGTGAGGGTCCATGGGAACGCAGGTGGCCCTCCGAGGAGGACTTGGAGCTGCCGGGGCTGCTGTGGGATTTCTCCATGGTTGGCATCTGTGCATCTGGATCAGGGAAAAACAAGTCAGGTGAGGACCATCTGCTCCGTTGGAGAGGCCCCCCATGGGATGTTCTGTCTCACCTGGGTGGGTGGACATTTTACTGGCTGTTTTCTTTTTCTCAGTTCTTTTTGGAATGTGTCAACATCTAAGCATACAATTAAGACAAGCTGCTGCTGATGCTCGGCTCAAACACCAAGGACCAATCTTGTTTAGGATAACAGATGAACAGGCAGGAAAAATGTCTATGAAGATCTCAACTCTTAATTTCCTTCATTTGTACTCTGCTTCGTTTAATTTGATGTCCTCCATTAAAGCTATCTGCCTCTAATTAAGCACAACACCGTGCAAGGGAATTTATTATTTAATTCAATTTATGATTTAAATTAAAGTAAATTAAATTAGTGCATCATTCTATAAAAAGTGAATTGTGGTTAGGATTAGAGTTAATGCTACTAACATCCCAAAACATGTACTTACTTGAACAATACATGCTACTACTTATGATTCATCTAATTACTTTGTAATTACAAATGCTCACAGTCATCTAAAGCCACAGCCATGTCTGAAAACCTGAGCATGGTTAGTGAGAAGTGCCTGTCACTCTACCTTTAGCTGGGTCAGGAAAGATGCCATGACTCCGGCTCTTGATGACAGAAGTTTTAGGGGACTGCAGGCTGCCCGGTCCACTGGAACCTCCAGGACCTCCGGGTCCCCCTGTTCCACCTGGGCCCCCAGACCCAGACCCTCCCTGCCCGCCTGGACCACCGGGGCCCTGTGGAGGATGAGTTCGGCCGTGGTGGATGCTCTCGGTTTGCTCCTTTAGGGGGAGCCATCGAGGCGTGTTGTCCAGCTGAGCTGTGTTTGATAGGTCTATCAGCACCTAGGGGCACAGAGACACAAACCATCAGTGGAAAAGGACTTAAGAGGAGAAATGGAGCAGATGGATGAGAGGATTTTCAGCACATGCTGGTGGCAAGGAAGATGAAGGGAAAGATCGAAGAGAAAGATTAAACATATATACAAAATTAATGTCAAAACTCTAGAGTGGCAGCTCAGAGATATAAATAAATATTTAATCTGATAAATATCTTGATAGTCTCATAGTGCACTTACTTCTCCAAGGAAGTCATTTGAAGAATATCTGTCATAATCCCAAACAGTCACTTCCAGGGTTTTCCTCTTAAGCTTGTTTGGTAGATGGGGGAAGATGGAAGAAATCGAAGGAAATATATCATATCAGTAACAACAGACATTTCTTCCATGGAAAATTTAGACAAACCCATCAAAACCCTTTGTAGATTTGTAGATACATCTATATGGTCTTGCAAGCACAGTGTGTCTGTGTTCCATCTGTGCTTGCCATCTATGCAGTCTTTCAACATTATCTCATTTGGAGTCTTGAATGCTTTTAGTTTCATTTGGCTGATTGTCACATTATTGAACCACTAAACAAACCCTTCAAAAACATAGAACAAAAAAAAACTTTCAGCAAAGGAAGCATTAAATTATGAAGACATAATACGGGCTGCATAAGATGTTAGTTTTGGGTTGATTTGAAAGGACTTCCCTGGTGGAAGACGGCTAATTAAAAGCATGCTCTTCAGCTGCAGGCCAGGAGAACGTTCTGAACTAGAGACATCTGTGGAAACTCTGGGGAAATTCTAGGGAATTCTACACAATGAGCCTCTAGGGAAAGCATACACACACACACACACACACACACACACACACACACACACACATATACACACAGTGTTTTGGGTGCGTGCTTCCACATACATGATTTCTACACTATGAGCATTGCCATAACTAGTCTGCTGTTTCACTATTCTCTCTGTATTTCTTATTCCCTAAATACCTTCCTCTTTCCCTTCCTTGTGCTCTTCTCCTGTCTAGTCAGTGGAAAATTGCATAGCCTCTCCGAGCACAGTACAATTACTCTGTCTGTCTGAAAACAGAATTTATAGGTGCAGCCATCCTGAGTGCACTAGAGGGTGTTGTGGAAGTACCTGTTCCAGGTGGATGTTCTTGTAGATGACAGTTTGGTTCCACTCTGGATTCTGGCTCTTCTGCACACTCTTGGTTCTGCGCTTATTCTCAGCACTACAACATCATCAGAAAGAAATAGATGTTGTGAGAGCCAGGCTCAGTAATAGGATCAATAATAGGACTACGGTAGTAAGGGGAGGGAGGAAGAAACGGCAGTGAACATGGCAGTGGACATGGCCTTCAACATGGAAAAAGGATCAGGTGACTACAGTGAAATATTGTGATTCTGATATGGCAGTGCAATGCGTGACTATTTAGACGCCGAGTAATACAAGCAGTACATACAGAATAGAGGAAAGCAAACACAATTTGGTCAATTACTTGCTGAACAATAGGTACATGAGTGCTTCAGGAACACTGAAACACATTGGATCCCTTGATGGTGACAGACTGTGATTGTAAATGTAATGACTATTCATGTCACAGTGTTGTGTTCAGCAGATGATCATCAATCATTTGCTTTTATTATGAATAGATTACAGATGTCCATGTAATATTCAGAGTTAGACCTTACATGTATGGTTTATGTCTGAACATGTGACTACAGCATGGCATTGTGAAAGGAAAAAAACACAAAGCATCACATAAAATATGGTTATTTGGAGTCTGATATGTCTTTGAAAGATTTTTTTTAATCAGCACATAAAAGCAAAAGGCAGTAATGAGATGATCCACAGTAAGACGAATTGATGAATGCTGTAAAAAAAAAAATGAAATCAATGACAACAGCCCACCAACAAGCCTGAAGAAAAAAGTATAATAACTCTACACTACCTTGCATTCTGGACAACCATGACTTGGCTGAATCAATCCAAAGATATTTTTGGGGGGGGAGAGAGAGCAAAATGTGCACAGGCAAAGAAACAAATAAAAAGCAGTCAGACAGATGGGAGAAGACAGCAGGAAACACAGCCCATCCAGTGTCTGGAAACTGTCATGTAATGGAGTCTGGTTCGGTCTGCTGAGCACCCGGATCAGATACAGAGAGCACGGTGTACATAATGCCTTATAATCACATAAACAAGCTAGATACGGCCATTAGTAGATGGTAGATACCATTACACTGCCTGATATGTGAGGCGGCCATATTGATTTTGCTGCTTCTTCCCTTGTTGGTTTCAGGAACATAAGAGAGGGGATGAACTGTCTTAGTGTTTCTATTTTAGCTAAATTACAAGTTAGGAGACCATTGGGAAGGACTTGTGGAATAAACAGCTACTTCTGAAATCTTGATTTTGGCTGAGCTACCAGGAACTGCATTTTAGCGACCTGTGGCTTTGCTAAGAATGCCATTTGCTGATAATAACAATTTTTGAACAGACTGAACACAAGATTTTGGGGAAATGTCAGTTGTTTCAGCAATAGAATAGAATACATCATGTGAAATGCCAAAAGCAGATGTAGTGGTGTGAAACTAGTAGTACTGCTGACCTCTGGTGTCTATTGTAATCTCAACAAAAACATTAAAGGTCAAACCACTCACACAGATAACAAAGCTGAAGGGCTAGAACAAACAAACTGAAGTGTTTGGAAGATGCACTAAACTGGCACTAGGGGCAATCACTGCTTTACTGAGCACGCAAATTTGGGTTGTGGCACTAGGGGTAAACATTGCTTTACTGAGCACGCTAATTTGGGTTGTGTCTTTTTTTATACAAATGTAGAATCACCTCTTAATTAGTGCCAGTAATAGTACTTAGTTGTATTTCATTACTACAAGTTAAAGACAAAATTTAAGAGGTGACTGCTTACCCTCTCCCTGGAAGGAGGTAGACTTTAACGAAAGGATCTGAATAGCCGTTGTTGTCTCTAGGAGCGAGGTTTCTTGCTTGCAGGACATGGACGATCAGATTACCCATATTTTTGTCATAATTGATTTGAAGCTGGAAAAAGAAATGCAGGTCGACTGATGTGCAGTATCATATTTCACACAAGGTTATTTGTTATTCTGATGGGAAATACTATCTAATGATAGACCAGTGTTGTGCTTGATAGTAATACTACTCTAATTTCAAACATGGACATCAATCTGAGGTGCGTGATATGAAAGCATTAATATGTAACTGTTTAATAGTAGCTTCAGAAACTAGGTGTTCTGTAGTGTTTCGTACCTGTATTTCCCCAGTGATAGGGTGAGGTTGAGGTTTCAGAGCTTCTGTAGACTGAACACAACACCACAAATAAACAGCCATGTAGCATATAACGCCACCAGTTAATGCATGGATATGACAACACAATCACTGAAACAACTCTCGCCCGTCGCTTTTTCTCATCCTCACACATTCCCTCTCACATACAGTGTACTTTCACTCTTTCTTTTTCAACATCTCAGTCATTTTCTCTCTCTCTCTCTCTTTCTGTCTCTCTCTCTCTGTCTGTCTCTCTCTCTTTCTCTCTCTCTCTGGCTTTGCATGCAAACTCACATAGCATACATCTCCCTCTAACATGTCACATAGCATACATCTCCCCCTAACAACCCAGTCATTAATACACCCTTTACACACACCCACACACACACACACACACACACACACACACACACACACACACACACACACACACACACACACACACACACACATACACCTCGAGTCTGTCCTTAATTAACTGTCATGTATTTTAGATGAATACCTCCCTGTGTAACCTTTCTCAGCTTTAAAAAACAAGAACTGATCAAAGCTGCAGTAACCCAACATCATTCAACCCTGCCCAGCTCCTTATCCCTCATGGCGACAAGGTCATCTTTGAGGCCAACAACTGCTCAGCCACCCTCATTAGATCCACTTCAAAGCTGCACCTTTCAGTCTTTTTGATGCTCCCCAATGGCCCACCCATCGTTATACAGTTCTGACCGAGTACATTGCAGATCAGATCAAATCATGCAGTTCATCAAATCTCTTGTCATTGAGAAGAAATGTCTCAAGCAGACACAATGTCTGAAGTTATTATTGGAAAGCTCAAGGCCATGAAAGATCCAATCCAACTGTCCAAATGTCAAATGTTCAGGTTGTTGGGCACCACCAGGCACATACACAGAACATGAAGGACCATGACAAGCAATTTTCTGAATGACAAAAAATGCTATGGATTAGAATCATTGGCAGTATCTTTAACCCACACGTCCAGACGAACGTTCTGCCAGCCTACCTTGCTGCTGTGGCGTTTCTTGTTAACGGAGGGGGAGGCGGGTTGGCCAGGGCTGGGCACGGCGCTGGAGATGGCTGAGCCAGGGCCTGAGTGGATGTGCCCGCTCTTCTCCAGGGCAGCCAAAACAGCGGCGGGGGTCTGCTGCTGGGACACCTTCTGCAGCTCTGCAGCCAGCTGTTTGGGGTCCACTCCAGGGGAACGCTGCCTGTCCCCTGCACAGCACACATGGAGCACACACCATGATGGGTTGATAAATAACACCCAAGAAAAATGTCACACTTGATATCGCAAAGCATTTATATCAGTCCCCTATGCTGAAAACACATGTGATTGCACTACCCAACATGCATATTATCCATAATTTTCAATTTCATCTATCGTGTACCAAATATCGCACAGTTCATATGACAGTAATATCTGATATGTAAAGTAATACTGGAACCAGTTCCATCACATTAATAATACTACAATACCCCATCAGCATCAGCAAGGAATGCAGAGCCCAATACAACTGAGTTACTAAGGTGACACAGATCACAAAATGGCCTCCTCACCAGCTTTCATCTGTGTGTGGAGTTCCAGGTGTTGTGGATGCTCAGAGTCAGCAAGCATATTCAGGTCCCTGAGAGAGAAAGAAGGAGACAAAGGGAGGAAGAGACACACCGAGAGAAAACATGAGAGGTAAACGTGAATGGTGTCAATAGGAATGCAAAACTGCTGTGGTAAATTGAAATAGAAATTCATAGCTAGTCAAGTCAGTGGGATTTACTGTAATTTCAGCAATGTACACTGTTTACAGTGAGACAAAACAACATTTCACTATGGATTCAAGTGGTGCTACATTTAAGATCTATAAAAAATACATTTGAGACAGGCTACATTTAGTGCACACTTGGGCTATATTTAGCGCTCACTCATTATAGGTATACATAAAGTGCAGTTGCTACTTACAACTTAAGTATAGCATTTAAGACAGACAACGGACTAACAGACTAAGGTTGGCACTGGGATAGGTATGTGTAGGTGTGGGATGAAAGTTTTGACTCACAATCGCACACATATCTCAGTCTCCCCACTTTGTGGACCCACAATGGTTTGCACCTCCTCGTAGGTCTTGCCAGTAAGGGCAATTCCATTCCACTCCAGGACCTGCATTCCTATTTATGCAGAGTAAACAGTCTGGTTCAGTACAGGTTAATGTCAACCACAACAGAAAATATCAGAATTATGAAGGCTATTTTTCTTCAGGAAGTTTTTTAGTTCAATTATATAACAACGGTATTAATATGAGTGTTATCACATGTTGCAATGTGTAAACGGATGTGCTAAAACTGGAGTGTGTTCCAAAACGTGACACAGAGTTAACAATTGAGTCTGCAAGATTTATCTCTGAGTCTGGAATTATCTTTCTCTTCTAGCCAGTTGGTAAGCTACGTCACACAGACGTCAACTAGCAGACAGATGGTATGTTCTCATAGACAGAGCCTAAACATTCTCCCTTTGGAGCAAAAAAACAAAAAAGACAGACTCTATCATACAGCACCTATCACCATAATAGCAAAGTGCATTACGCATTTACCGGATGGAGGTTATCTGCTATGACCTTAAAAAAAGAGCAACTTATAGCTTTATCTGACCAAAGTGCAATTAGTGTATTCACACAGAATGAAAGGGAAATTGAAGATTGCATTTAGCTTCCACACATTTGCATTCCTTTAAATTGCAGTCTGTCTCTATCCACACAGAAAGAAAGTGCGTTAGAGAGAGAGAGAGAGAGAGAGAGGAAAAGCTGCATGCCAATAAAGAGAGCTGAGAGTAGAGAATGATCGAGAGGCAGAGAGGAGGGGGGTGGGCAGGCTTTTAAAAATGGCACACAGCAAACCCAGAGGCACGCAGGAGCAACTCCTCACCACTTACACAAATGAAAGCGAGTCTTCAGATAGGCCTTTTGCTTACGGAGCATTTCACGAGCTGTGTGGCGACAATAGAGTGTATTCAGCTTTTTGAAGAACCAAGAACCAACATTCACTCAGTCAACAGGAGGCCTTCCTGGCAAGGGACTTTTCAATTAAATCATTTCAGTCTAATGGATTTCTGTGTCTGTTTCAGTCTCTCTCTCACTTCTGTCACTCTCTTTCTCTCTCTCTCTCTTTCCTCTCTCTTTCTCTCCCTCTGTCTCTGCATGTCTCTCCTGATCTGTTTCTATGTATGTATGCGTGTGTGATTTTGTGTGTGTGTGTATGTGTGTTTGTGTGTCTTATTGAGCACATGTATTGACATGTGCCTGTGCATGTAATGATGTTTGATGTTTGTGTGTGTCATTCTCTACAGCAGCTGCAATCACAGGGTTCATCAACCACTACGGGCATGTAAACTGCAGGTGCTGAAGGAAGAAGGCTCCGGAAATCACTGCTCAAGATGCACTGCTGATGCTCTCTTAATCTGATTCCAGATCACTGCACCCAATATCACAGCAAATGAAAAAAACATAACCAGATAAAACAAGCGGTGTATATAAACTGCAGCCCACAGAGAACTACACCTTATCAAAGTTCTGAGGAATTCAATGCTGTTTCCAGCCTTTGTGAGGAAATGATGACTATGCTATGAGATGCGTATGGAATCAATGCCGGTTGACTGTGGCCAGATCCACATATAGGCCTATCACCTTATCCGCACTAATTATGTTTAGGACAGTATATTAAGATGAGTGAGCTTAACAGCACATTTCCTGTTTATTGTTTATGTTTCTAATTGTTATTGTTTATAATTCTTTAATGAAAACACATAAACATTCCCTGATTAGAAAAGACGCTTCTGTGATGATGAATGATGATACAGATAATGGTAAATTAATTTCCTAACTTTCCGATCTATTCACAGCCCTGCCTATGCCATGTATTTAGTCATTCACTGAAAGTATTACAATCACTGAGAGAAAGGCCACCTCAGCTCCCACTGAACACAGAATAATGAGAGCTCCAGCGAGCTTACACCAACCATTTCCCCCTTATCATGTCCTCCCAGAGGACTTCGGATTAAAACCAAAGGCTCTGGCGTCGGTCTTCCTGCCTCCACCCTGCACTAGGTCTCTGCGCTCTTGGCATTTTGGCTCAAAGATATCTTTTTTTGTTTATTTATTTTTCTTGGTATCTGGAGAGATTTCTGGCTTTACAAAAACCTCCTCTGAGATTCTGGTTTAGTTTTGGGGCCCAGGAGATGACAGGCACTGGCTGGCCCCGTTGGCCTGAGCGCAGTGGCGACACGTTGTGAGTGCAAAACCTCCAGGCTGCAAGGGCAGCAGTTCAGTCGGAAGATGAAGAATGGTTTCTCAAATTAGACGCAAGTGGCAGGAAAATGTGTCTGCTCTGGCCCCACTGCGGCCATATTCAGCAACTCCATTGAAGTGCCATGAAAAGAACAAAACAGACTGTTGCAGCAAATATCCCCTCAGCACTAAAGTGGGTATCTATCTCAAAATAGCAGAGGTGGTATATGAGCCTTTCTTCATTGTGATACTGGATCATCAGGCTGCTAATCAACCTTTTGCCTGACTGCAGAGAGGAAAATGCCTGGAGATATTTTATCTCGATGAGACACATGAGATCACTGGATGTCTTACCTTCCACCACTTTCCCCGACTGTTCAGCCTGTCCACCCGGGGTGACTTTGGCAATGTATGCGCCAATATCACCATTTGTCCCAGGAATCTCTTTGCCACCAACTACTCGGATTCCCAATCCATTCCCTGGCCCAAGGAGAAGAGAAAAATGCTGCTTATGGAAGTCAACAGGAAAAAAAGAATACTGGACTTTTTTCAATGTGATTTTAATCACCAAGTCCTTGCAAGTTAAATATGTAAAAGAAACTCGGCCTGATCTTCTACCATAACAGCCTTCATTAAACATAGATTAGTGGATGTTCTTGCATTATTTGGGTCATGCCTTCTCAGTGTTACATGCCATTTTGTTTACAACTTCATCTTTTCTTAAATCACCATCTTACTGGAGAGCAGAGAATAGAAAAGCTCTTTTACCTGAGACACTGTTATCTTTAGGGTCCCTCTGAAGTTTGATTCGAGTGTGGGGAAATGGGTAGTGCATCGATTTCATCTGAAACAGAAAAAACAGCACAATGAATAAATTGCACCAATTAAAACATTATGAGCATGGATAGACAGACAGTCTATGTGTCAGAGAGAGTGTGTGTGCAATTTAGTGTTTAGAGTACTGTGTGCTGTGAATACTGTGTTTAGTGTACAGTATGAGCATGGATAGACAGACAGTCTATGTGTCAGAGAGAGTGTGTGTGCAATTTAGTGTTTAGAGTACTGTGTGCTGTGAATACTGTGTTTAGTGTACAGTATGAGCATGGATAGACAGACAGTCTATGTGTCAGAGAGAGTGTGTGTGCAATTTAGTGTTTAGAGTACTGTGTGCTGTGAATACTGTGTTTAGTGTACAGTATGAGCATGGATAGACAGACAGTCTATGTGTCAGAGAGAGTGTGTGTGCAATTTAGTGTTTAGAGTACTGTGTGCTGTGAATACTGTGTTTAGTGTACAGTATGAGCATGGATAGACAGACAGTCTATGTGTCAGAGAGAGTGTGTGTGCAATTTAGTGTTTAGAGTACTGTGTGCTGTGAATACTGTGTTTAGTGTACAGTATGAGCATGGATAGACAGACAGTCTATGTGTCAGAGAGAGTGTGTGTGCAATTTAGTGTTTAGAGTACTGTGTGCTGTGAATACTGTGTTTAGTGTACAGTATGAGCATGGATAGACAGACAGTCTATGTGTCAGAGAGAGTGTGTGTGCAATTTAGTGTTTAGAGTACTGTGTGCTGTGAATACTGTGTTTAGTGTACAGTATGCCTTTATTTCTACCTGTCTGCTATCCAGTTGTTGTCCATTCTTTTGGCCAGGACGTCCAGCACGTGGTTTATCAAACCAGTCGCTCTCCTCTTGCCTCAGGTGGTAAGCTGTAGGGTTAGTAAATGGAGACTGATGTATTTTTTTGATTCTTTTATCAAGAACACAAAACTACCAGCTTCTCTGTGTGAACCACATGCTTGTCTGAACATGCAGACACAACACTGCCCCTGAGTACCAGTCAGCATGCTTTGGAAGTGAAATAGAACTATCCTGGGTAGAACAGACACACACACACACACACACACACACACACACACACACACACACACAAAATAAACAAACACGCCTATATGTATTATGCGCATAACACACACACAGACACACAGACACAGACACACACACACACACACACACACACACAGTTTCTCTCTCTGGATGGTAGAGAAAACACGCCTCTCACATTTTTGCTCCGTGAGAAAACACTCACTTGTGTGCTTTGCTGCTGTATAGTCAAATATTCTCACTGCTCTGTGGTATATTCCTGGCAGACCACACACTACACACTTTCTTCACACCTGACATAATTCCTTTGTCATGATACTGACATAACTAGGTTATAATCATGTCATGACAGATGTCCCTAACTTGCAATTAGATTGTTATGAAAGTCATTGTTCAATGATTTAATAGATTATCCTCAAAGGGTCATGACAGCTTTCATCATGTTTAATGTTATGACAGCCTATGATATGACATAGACTTATGGCAACCTGAAAATCTGCCATGATAATTACTGAAAATGGCAACATGACACTGTCATGTCAATGCATATTATCTGTCATGACGAACAATGACAGGACATGACGGAGTCCATGACATGTTTATGACAAGATCATATCACTGTAATGACGTGGGTTCAAAGAAAGTGTTTCCTACACACACCTGACTCTGAACTATTGCCAGTCTTACTTCTGATTCTGGTTTAAGACTGCCAGACATCCTATTCATTATTATGAACAGTTGCTTGAACAGACTTTACACAATCTATTTCTAAATAGTTAAATAACAGGAATAATCTAATAGAATTTTGTTGCAGATTCCTGTTGCTGAACTGATGTCTTGTTGATTGCAAGGAAAAAAAACAAACAAAAAAAAAACTAATAAAATATATTTTTTGGAAGAAACAAAAAATGCTATTGTTGTCATCCCAGCTCCAGAGGTAGCATACCCCTCAATGAGCACTCTCATTGAAAATCAGGATGGAGAGCCTTTCTGTGCAAGCACATTTCAATCCTGATTCTTTAATGTCGGCTCTGAGAGAGTGAGATGGAAGCTGGCAGTGGGACCTTGTTTGGCCGAATTGCATCGAGCACTTTATGTTCCCTACATCTACGAGTGTCACATTAAATCTCACACTCTCCTCTCTAACCATTTGCAGGCCGCCAGAAAGTGTCCGCCGTGATGAGCACCAGAAGAACTATGTGTAAGTGAACAGTGCTCTGATGTATGGGGCACCAGAAGAGAGGATGAAGGCCTCAACACAAGCACATCTGGCATTCAGACGTATTGTGGAAGTGATACAACACACATATGCATTTATGTACAGTATGTATACATGACCTAGTCTAAAGAAACATACCTATAGTATGCAAGAGTGCATGAATATGAATGCCAGAATGCATGAGTCTGGAAATATCACAGGGGAAATGCCCAGCACTGACTATGACATGTACTGTATGGGTGTGGCGTAAATATGTATGCTGAATGGGGGACTTGACTTTGGATGTCAGTGTGCAGTTTACAGTGTTTTCTCACCTTCTATATTCCAGCTAGGAACTCCTGCGGTGATGAAAGTTATATTTTAGAGGTTTTATTTAGGCAGTACCCATGACAAAAACGTTTCTAGATCCAGTGCTGACTGTGTCTGTCTTGGTGCTTTAAGGTGTCTACTGGTCTTAATGCTCACTTTGTGAACAGTCAGTTGTAGTGATCAATGCAGCTCTTTGTCATGCACTTCCTATTTCTGTGGAACATGCTTTATGGGTCTTAAGGCAAACACAGGTATTCCACTGTTAAACATTCAGATCTGGTAAATTTATAAGACTGTTGTGCTCTGTCCTTATGTCAAAATTGATACACTGTATTCCAGTGTACCTGCAATACATGCATACCTGATAGAGGGTGAATTAAATGGCAACAGAGTAGCTTGTTTGTATTGTGCTGCGCATACTGTACGTTGAGAAAATGCAGTGGTCAGCAACTTACTGTTATGGATATGCATACATAAGGACACAGGGCAGAGCACCAGATCCAGTTAAAACTTCTTTGAAAGACCCAAAGTACTCTACATCGGCAGCATATCCAGGTCTGACTCACAGGAGAGGTCTTTCAAAGAAGTTAATTTCTCGAGGGAAATACACTTGAGCAAGACTAAGCATTAGAGCATGTTAACATACCTGGAAGGACTGTGATAACATTCTTGGTTTCTAAAGGCATTGCACTAGCTGCGTAAATATCACGGTGACTAATGCATGTTTTGTCAACACCAGAAAAAAAAGGGCTGCATTCTGTCTGTGATCATTCAGCAGGTGGATTGGTGTGGGTCTTACAGAGTGGGGGTTTAGAGAAGCGATACTAATACTGTACCGTGTGTGATACTCGAAAGATACTCATGAAAGAGTGTGGGATCATCTCTGCTCAAAATCAGCAAGGGGTCACTTAGTGCTGAAAACCAAGGGATACGCACACTTTTATATCTGTCATCGACTGAGCAACATTAGCCTACCGCTGTCATTTTTATATCAGTGGCATCACCTGAGCAAAACATAAACCTCTGATAACCTTCTGTTGAAAATTGAAACGATGTTATGTCATGATGCTAAGTGTGAAATTCTTCATGTTTCTTGTTCTCTTCAGATTTTTCATGTGGTTGCAAAGCTAATGTTTGTAAAGCTATTTTAATTCCAAAAGTAGTCAAGTCTAAAGCTTAAAGTGTGCTCAGAAGAAGAGTAAAACAAGGTTGACAATTGTATGATGTGAAAAAACTTAGAAATATTTCAAAATCAATCACAACAGTGAACATGCAAATTAGCAGACTTCAAACCAATGCATGCAACTTCATTTCTGGTTTATTTCTCTCACTTTCACACACTCTTTCTCCTTTCCTTCTTCACACATGCATGCACACACACACACACACACACACACAAACACAAGATATGATGACATGCAACAATGCAGAATGATTAAATTACAACAGAGAACACAACAATAAAGGATGAGAAAAGATATATTTAAAAACAAAAAATAATGGTCAAGTGGCTGTTTATAATGCACGGCCTCATAAACAACCGCAACAACAAATCTATCCAATAGCATATGTACACAGGTATCTGTATCTGGATTATTTGTTAGTAAATCAAATGTTCTACAGGCTACCACATAGTCCAATCTAGAGCAAAGACAGAAAATAAGGGGTTTTGAATGCCTACATAACTTTACACAAAGGTTGTGGCAGCATAGTTTTACAATTCAGCTGGAGCAGTAAATATGAGGATTAATGACATTCAATTAAAGTGACCAAGACAGTCTAGTAAATACACAATCAAATCTGTGACCTTTATGCCAAGGCACTGGCCTGAAGACACTGTGACTCAGCCCAAAAAGTCCCATTGTCAGCAATCCACAACTGCCTAAGGAATGCACTGAGGACAAATTTCTTTATCAAAGTGTTGACCTACTTTTTATGACACAATTAAAACAACATACTAGGGATATTCATTGTTTGCATGATGTTAGAATGCTGGTATCATCAGTATTTCACATAAATATTCATATATACAAACCACGACCATATATTTTACTTTGGGAGGACAGTGAATTTCCTTCAAGCTAATGTCTGTGTAATGAATGGCACCTGCAACTAAACCTTCATGTCTTTAACCTAACCTTGACTTGAGCTATCAATGAGCTACTACTAATTAGTAAATTAATGACCTTAGAATGTACAGACATTAAGTCTGAAAAGAAAAACAAAAGAATGATTTGAAGTAAGCATGAAGGTAGTTCATTTAAGAAAAGAACACACAAACACAGTCATAGAACAGAATCACAAATAAATATTTGTGTCATGGAAGAGAAAAGAAATACAAATCAGCATGGTTTCACTCTAGACACACTTGTGAATCTAAATTAAATGTCTTACAGAAGCAAAGATGAAAGCATGGCGATTAGGAAAAATGGACATCATGGCATCATGCATTTAAAGCCGACACACACAGATATGAACACAATTAGGTCCATGCATGAAGCGCATATCCACAGGATTTGGAGACAGGCTCAGTGCAAATTTACCTTCACTGTCAGACATGGCACCCTGGAGGTCATCCATGATGAAGGCTATGTCACGATCGTACCCACGAGTCCTGGACTCCTCCCGCATATGCTGCTGGACCTCAGGGAGGGAGTGGCTTGAACCAAACTGGTCCCGGGAGTCAGCCGAAATGGGGGGGAGGGGGCCGGCTGATGCTCGAGCCATGCCCATGGGCTGACCGACAGGACTCAATGGGCTCTCCTCCTCAGAGTTCTGAGCCACTATTGGAATGCGTCCTCTGCTCTGACTAATGGGAAGGCTGGTTGGTTTGGCTCTGGCTGAGCCAAATGAAGAGTCCATGCCCTCGCCTTCAGTCTTTAACCTAAGTGAGGAACTAGACAGGTCTCTTTTTATGGAAAGGTCAAGTCCATACACAGAGGACGGCCGGGAGGAAGGTCTTGAACGTGTACCACTAGGGTATGTGCCGTCGTCTTGTAATGATGATCTCAACCCTGGGCTGAGGTTGAGAGACTGTCCCAAGTTTAAAGACTGCGCCAGGTTAGCGCCCAAATTAGAACCCAGATATTTCTGTTGCTCTGCGACGTTTTTCCTCAACCCAAAGGTAATTTCGTCCTGTAGAAGCCGAGCCCTGGTGGCCAGCCCACCCACCGAGGACCCGGTTGATGCTAAAAAATGACTATAGTCTGGTTCAACATCCCTGTTTTCCTGAATTGGAGAAAACTTTGTTATTTTAGGATCCATAAGTGCTGCTTTTTTCTGCTTTAATTGCTTTTGGTAAAGGACAGAGGCGGGGAGTTGTTTGGCAGCCTGCTTCTCTAAAGTGAGCCTTCCAATGCTGTATTTCTCTGACTTTGGGAAGTGTCTGTAGCTACTGTCACTGGGCAAGTAGTGTGGTAGGCCAGTAAGGGGATCCAGACCTTCTGTTCCTCTTCGGAATTCCTGCTTAATCTGTTGCTTCAAAAGTTTCAGTTCATATGGCTCCTCCATAGGGTCCTCCTCAGTCTTCCCATAAGGGAGCCTACCCGTACCCAGGAAGTCAGCCACTTCAGCCGTGCGCCGCACCTCTGCTGCACGGAGCAGGCGGTCAGCCTTACTCATGTCTTTATCTGGGATAGTAAAGCTGGAAGTAAGTCCAGCAGAGCCCTTGGTGAGCTCACCAATGTCGTCGATCAAAACATAGTTCCTCGCATTGTGGTGATCGATGTCTGTGTAGAAGGACTCAGCAGAGATACTGGACATCGGGCTGCTGGCCATACTGCCTCTCTCTTCCAAGGCCATTCTAAGGTCTAGGTTGCTGTACTTCCCCCCGAGCTGAGAAACGCCATATGTGCTTTCGGTGGAAGAAGGAACTATCAGGAGTGGTTGATTGTGAATCACCTCATAGTTGGTTGTGATCTTGGGCTCCAGTTCTGAAATGGTAGACTGTCGTGGCTTCTGTTGCATCATCATCAGTTGGGAGGCATGCTGGTAGCCTGTCTGTTGGGACTGCTGAAGGCTAGGCACCGAGGAGTACACTGACTGGGTCTGATAGGGGGACACCTGCTGATGGTAGACAGACTGTTGCTGGTACAGTGTTTGCTGAGGGTAATGACTGTCTGCTTGAGTCTGAGGGGCATACTGATAGTATTCTCCATACTGGGACTCATTATCAGTCTGTCCTGGGATAAATTGGTTGAACTCAGACTGTGGAGCAGTTCGTGGTCTTTCAAGGCCCCGGCCATTGCGCCTTGCCTCCCTGATGTTGCTGACCTCGCTGTCTGACATGTAGTCTCTTTCCTCTGCTACCCCTTGCAGATAAGCCCTCTCCCTTTTCTCTCTCTCTTTCAACAAGGCCTCTTTCCTACGATTGATGCCCATTTCCAGATATCTCAGTTTGGCGTCAATCTCTTTCTCCTCCTCATCAAGTTCTGCCTGTTTCTTGCGAAGCTTGGAGGACTCCCTCTCCACTAGGTCAAGCTCTTTGTCGATGTCTTGCAGGATTTTAGCACGGGCCATAGTGGTATTTCTGCACATCCTTCTTCGAGCTGAGCCAGTGCTGTACCCAGATGGTCCAACAATGTTGTCTTCCTCTGGTGGCGGATGTGGCAGGGTACGCTTAACTTTCTTCTGTGAACCATAGGGTGTGCCACTCTGTGAACCTTTGCTCTGCAACACAATATAACAGGACAGTTTGTTAATTGGTTAAATGATTAATTAATATTATTCTCAATAGAATATGAGCTTACATAATAAGATCACAGCATATGGTAGATATCTGGTATTTGGTATTTGACTTACATATATATATATGCGCTTTTTGTTTCTAATCATTTGAGATTCACTCACCGAATAGCTCTCAGAGTAGTGGTAGGTGGATGTCATTCTGTCTTCAGTAGTTGGGCTTAGAGACTTAGGGTCAGACAGGGATCTTTGTGAAGGCTTTAGTGATCTGGGGCTGCCTGGGGAGTGTCTTGAATGTTCAACAGTGAGCATCTTCTGTCCTCCTTTGCCTATGGATTTACTTGGAGACAGAGGTGAGACAGGAGAATACATGATTTTTGGGGACTTTGGTGTAGAACCAGTGCCATCTGCTATGAGATGTGTGGTTATGCCAACTTCCATGGGACCTGTGTGTGATGATGTTTCATCAGAGTCAGACTCCTCTCCTCTTAGATGTCTTCCAGTCCCAGGGAAGTCTACCTTGGTGTCCAGGTGAGCTCGCACGGGTGAACGTCTAATGGTTCCAGAATGATCTGTTTGAACTGATATCTCAGCTACAGTCTGGATGGCAATGCTGGAAACCTTAGAGGACTTGCCCTTCTCAGAATCTCCATATTTGCTTGATCGAGACCTTCGTCTGCTTCTGACAGGAGTTTCCCATTCATCCTGGTCTTCGTCATCAGTCTGGACACAACTATCCACACTTCTCCTATTCCTTCTTCTCCTGCCAGGATATGGCTTTTCATTACCATCTTCATCATCAGTCTGCACACCACTGTCAACAATCTTCTTGCCACTCACTACAAGCGCCAAGTCAGTTTTACCATCTTTGAAGACTCTTGCTGATGGGGGGATGCCTTCAGAGGGGGCAGGGCCCAAGATGTCTTGGTCCTGACCAAGTAATATGGAGGTTGTTGAAGTGTCATCCTTAACAGGCCAATACTGGCCATCATCTCTGCCAATATATTGCTGATCCAGGAAATTTGAGTCTGTGTTGATTGGAGGGGACATGCCTTGAAGTGTGTCTCGGCCATATGGGTAAATTTTCTGTTCCTCTAGCTGTTGTTGCAGCTGCTGCTGAAGTTTTTGGATCTGTTCAAGCTGCATCTGTTGCTGGGCAAAGGTCTCCTGTTGCAGGATCAAGTGGGCTTGACGTTCCTCTTCCTGTTGTAACAGCAGCTGATGCTTCATGCTCTGCAACTCTTCAATCTCCTTCTGGACAATCAACTGCTCCTGTTCCCGGAACCTTTGAATTTCTTGCCTCTCCCATTCAAGCTCTTCGGCAAGACAAAGCTGCTTCAACTTCTCCAATTCAAGGAACTCACGCTCAGCATGATATTGTTGATCCTTGCCATCATCAAAACCAGGGAAGCTTGGGGAGAGCAAAATGTCCAGAGAGGCTGCTATTGCTTCAAGGGTTGCATCAGAATATATTTCAGGATACGGTGCCATACCAGGGAAGAGGTGGCAAGGATTGCAGGCAACATTTCTTTAGAAAGTCCAGTCTCTTGTGCAATAATCTGACCAGCAGCTGTTTCTGGTATAAATCCATAAGGAGTAGGGAGGTTCTGTAAGGTTGAGAACACCTCTATAGTACTACTTGGTTGTATTCCAACCAATTCATTGTAAGTTGTAGTAAATATTGATCCTGGTTGGGTGGTTATTGCCAAAGTGGATGGGATGGGTTCAGCAACAGATGAATAAACAATTCCATTTGTTGACCTTAGCACACTCTGAGTGTAATGTGCAGTGGTGATAGTGGTAATGGCCCTGGTGCCTTTGCTTGAGTAGTCCAAAGCTTCATCTGTTGCAGAATCAAATATACATATATGTGATCTTAAATTTACACTTCATCACATACTAAAAATTAACAAAAAATTGGCATGCAATATACCAAAAAACAAAAAAAAGGAAAAGAGACGGAATGCATGCAATTTTTCATGCTGATCACTTAGCATGAGGCAAAGCCAAAACACTGTGGAAAAACGCGCAGGCACATGCAAGCATCTGTGTGAAAAAGAAAAAGAAGACAAACATTAAGCAAAACTAAACATAAATAGATTTTTGGCACTTTATAAGAAAAGGAACAAAAAGAAACAAAAAATACCATGCAAAACATAAAAAAAATGTCATACTCACCTGTAGACATTTTTGCTGAGGTCAAGTCTATGGCGCCATCTGAAGCTCCATTCTGGTAACCCAATCCATTCCTCCCTTCATAGAAGAGTCCAGTCTCAGAGAAATTGTTATCTGAAACTGAGCTTTTCATGTTACTAAGGTCTGCAATACCAAGGGTTGTAGGTGTGCCATACGGATAATGATCATCTCTGTAGCCAAACCGATTTTCAGGCATTGTTGTGGCTGGTTGCTGTGTTCTGCAGCTCCCAGTGAATGGAAGTTTGTAGATGACGTCACAGCAGACAGCCCTCCGCCCAGCTGTGAGATCCACTGGGGTCCCATCATCCTCCACTACTGTGGTCACTACACCCGAGGAAGTGGTCAGAGCCACCATAACTGGCTTGGACGTAGTGAGATCTACGGCTGTGGCATATGCTTCTGTATGAGCTGGGATAAGAGGTGGAACACCACCAGCGTCACCCATTATGCTTCCAGGTGCAATTGTCACAGGTGTGGTTGTACTTGCCATGCTCTCCACAACCCCATAGGACAGATTAACAGGAATTTCCATGTTTGATGCAGGTTTCGGCTGAGAATTTACTGGTCTGTACACAATCTGTGCAACAGGTTTGCATGGGGTATAGGTTGTGAGTGGAAGAGGCATGGAGGTAGCGTTGCCCAAATCCATTGGTTTATCAGACGTGTTGTTATAGGAAGCAATGGTAGCAGAGCAAGTGACTATTGTGATGCTATCTGTCACAACAGAGAGTGTTGTAGCTGGTGTTATCTCTGCACTCAGATTTACCACCTCTGGCTGAACAGCTGTTGACTGTCGCCCACTAGAATCACTTGAGAAGGACTGCCGACTGGAATCAGGGGCTGTCAAGTCCATGCCTTTGTCAGTCATGGTGACACTGACTTTTGAAGTGCAAAGATCAATGACATCTCCTGGGTAGTGAATCCTTCCATTCTGTTTTGGTTTTGACTGGAGTTTGACGGGAGTTGTCTCTGGTTCCATGACAACAGTAGAAGTGGGAGAAGCTGGAGCAGGTTCCTCAGGCATTAATTCTTGTACAACAGAAACCATAGTGGTTCTCTGAACTTCAGTTGTAACAACTTGGGTCACCACCTTGGGCATTGTTTCAGGCTGCTGCTCTGTAGTTGAAATTGAAGAGTAAACTTGACTAACACTTGAAACAACTTTCTCTGGACCTAGTATTTCTTCACTTGCTATTGCTTTAGTAATTTGTGTGTATGTAACTGGAGGGGGTGGCATTGTTGGAACTTGATGACTTTCTGGACCTCGAATTTCCTGGCTTTCTACTGACTGTGTGAATTGAGTGTACATAACTGGTGCCACAGGAGGTGGCATGAGTGGTTCTTGACCCTCTGCTAGTGGTGTGAATTGAGGGACTGCACCAGGAGGAACAACTTCGCTCTCTTCCATGGTTGCATACTGGAATGGAACTTGGGCTGGGTAAGCAATCGGTTGCTCTTGTGTTGGGGGAAGACCAGCAGCTGTGTCAAGAGGTCCCTGTGTCATGGGCTCTTGTGATGCATACACACCAGGTTGCTGTTGTTGCTGCTGCAATACAGGTTGAACATCCACATATGTGATCATTTGTTCTTGAGTTGAAGGGGGAGCAGCTACAGCGACAATTGGTTGTTGTTGTACCATTGGTTGAACAGTGGCTTGTGCCATCAAGTCTTGTGCTATGGGCTGAGTGGGAAAAGGTGTCACTGACTGTTGCTGCACTATGGACTGAGCAACTACAGTTGCTACTGGCTGTTGCTGTGATAGCTGTTGGGCGGGGGTGGTTTCTACTGGCAGTGGTGGCAGAGCCTGAGGAGCTGACACTGGTGGTTGATGTGATACAGGCTCAACAGCCACAGAAATGCTTTGTTTTTCTACAATAGGCTGAACAGCCACAGGTACAACTGGTTGTGGTGATATCGGTTGAACAGCTACAGGTACAACAGCTTGTGGCAATACAGTTTGAGCAACCACTGGTGCAACTGGTTGTGGTGATATATGTTGAACAGCTACAGGCTGAACTAGCTGTGATGATACAGTCTGCACAACCACAGGTGAAACTAGCTGTGATGATACAGGCTGAACTGCTACAGGTATAACTGGTGCAGGTGCAACAGGCTGTGGTGATACAGCCTGAGCAAGCACAGGCTGAACTGGCTGTGGTGATACTGGTTGAATACCTACAGGTGGAACTGGTTGTGGTGAAGTAGTTTGAGAAACAACTGGTAAAACAGGCTGTGGTGACACAGTCTGAGAAAATACAGGCCGAAATGGCTGTGGTGATACTGGTTGAATACCTAGAGGTGGAACTGGCTGCGGTGAAGTAGCTTGAGCAACAACTGGTGAAACAGGTTGTGGTGACACAGTCTGAGCAAGCACAGACTGAACTGGCTGTGGTGATACTGGTTGAATACCTACAGGTGGAACTGGTTGTGGTGATGTTGTTTGAGAAACAACTGGTGAAACAGGTTGTGGTGACACACTCTGAGCAACCAGATGGGGAACTGGTTGTGGTGCTACAGGCTGAACACCCACAGGTATCACTTCCTTTGGTACAACAGACATTGAGACCAATGGCTGTTCTTGTAATATGGTGTGGGCAGCAACAAATGCAGCTGGTTGTTGTGATTGCTGCAGTATTGTACCAGAGACAAGTCCAGTTGGCTGTGGTGGAGGTGGAGCTGCAACAGGTACCATTGGTACTGGTGGTGGTACTACAGACTCTGATGCCACAGAGGGCACTGGTTGAGGCTGAGGAGCCTTTTCTGTCAGAGGTGGAACAGTTTCTTCAGACTGGGGCTGTGACGCAGGAGGAGCAGCCACCACTTGCTCAATTTCTATGGTTACTGGTTGAGAAGGCACAAATATGCGTGTTTGTTCTGATTGTGTGGCTAATACACACACTCTTGGGTCTGCTTGTTGTGCTGTAGGCATTCTTGCCACTGGTTCCATTTGCACTTGTGGTGTTGGTGCTGCCATAACTGTCTCAACTGCTTTTGGTGGCGGAGGTGGAGCTGATGCAACCATTACCTCCTTTTTAGGTGCTTGTTGTACATATATAGCTGTAGCCATTACTTGCTCTATGTGGGGCACTGGAGGATGAGGAATAGGGACCTGATGAGGTTTTGATTTTGGTTTTGGCAGTGGTGCTGCTGAAACAGGCCCTGGTAGACTTGATGATGGAAAAGATCCACGCCGCAATGGAGCCTGAGTGGTTATCCCTTCAACAGGAGATCCTGGCTCTGACGGCAGAGTTATCACCACATAAGTCTCCAGGCATTTTGCAAACCTGGGTGACAAAGGAGACTTAGGAGATGTTGCACTGAGCTTAGACTGAGCAGGAGTTGTGAGACTAAATGACAGTGCATTAGGTGGTTCTCTGGTTCTGGGTAATGTGGCAGCTTTAGGTAGATCTTGCAGAATCTTTTGAGTAGGAGCAGGCTGAGGAGACAGTGGAGGACGGACAATTTCCCCTGGTCTATGCGTGAACTTTAAACCTGCTGGAATGCAGGTTGGCTTGGGAGGAACTGGAGGTGGCACAATGGGTTTAGGAGCAGGGGTAACAGTTTGTTTTACTACAGGAGGTTCTGATGGAGCATCCACTATGACAGAAGCAGGTGGTAGCTTGATATCTGATGATACTGAGATAAGCTGTGGAGGCTGTGGTGGCTCTGAAACCACTGCTTTTTCTTGACAGACAGCATGTACTGGTGTCACTGGCTTGGGAGCTACTGGAGGGGCAGACACTTGTGCTGCTGTTGGTGGAATGGTTGCCACAGCAGCAGTGTCTGGGGCTTGAGCAGATGGCAGACCTGTAGTAGGTGCAATACTGGTGCTAGGTATCTGAGCACTGACTTCCTCACCAGGGCCAGCAGCTGCTAATGCAACTGAATTTGCCACAATCTCCTGTGCTGACTGGTTAATCACTGATATGTTTTCAAATGAAGCACCACGAGGGACTATGATGACCACATGACCTTGTCTAGTCTGGACAGTGGGCAAAATCTGTGGAGATGCAGGTGTGGGAGAAACAGCAATTGTTCTAGCCTCTTGTTGTGGTTGCATACCTTCGATTCCTGACTGAATGTCCACTACCACAGACTGCAGTGGGCCAAAGGCTACTGTAGTAGTTATAGTTGGAGACACCACTGGGACAGGTGTTGGAGGTGCAGCAGGCACAACCGTTGGAGTCATGGCCACTGCAGGGATCTGGGGCTGTGAAATAGTAGGAGGCAAAGGAGGTGGGGGGGGCTGTGGTTGCTTTTGAGCTAATGGGACAGCTGCACTTAATTCCTCTGCAGATGGACTGTGGGCTGGCATGTGGATCGAAACTGAGGCAGGTGGTTGCGTGATAGGCAAAGAGGGAGGAGGAGGACGCGGTGGAGGGACAAGAGGAACTGTTACAGTTACAGGTGGAGCAGTGACTTGTTCCTGCACTAGTGCTGCCATAGTGGCAGATGGAGGTGCCGATACAGGTGGAGCTGCCACTGAAGCAGCAAGAGACACTGACACAGGAATCTTCTCTTTGGCTGGCAGGACAGCTGGGAGTGCAGTCGATGCTGAAGCAGTAACAGTGGTAGGGGCTGGTGTTGGAACTGCAGTTTGAGATGAAGAAGAAACCAAATCTGGCATCTGCACAACTTTTGGGGTCGGTTCAGGTACAGGTGTTGAAACTGCTCTGTGGACTGCCACGGGAATTGGGGATGGAGTCGAGGCCTGGATTGGTTGAACTGCAGCAGCTGCTTGGGCAAGTACTGGCTGAGGTACAGGAGCAGGAGGCAAGTTGGGACTTGGAGCTGAGGTTGGTGATGAAACAAGATCTGGCATTAGGACAACAACAGGGGCTACGAATGGTGCTTGAGCTGTTGAGGTTGGCTTTTGACTAGAAGCTGCGACCTGGGGTACAGCTGAAGTTACTAGGACTGAACTTGGTGGCAGAACAGCAGCTTGACTTGGACCAGGGACTGGTGGGTGTGTCTGATCTGACACTGTACTTGGAGGTACTTGGGCTGGAGGCAATTGAACAACTGGTTTGGGTTTTACAACTGGTTTGGGTGCTGCTGGTTTTGGTGGCGTTGCAGGAGCAGATACTACATCTGGGATGGAAACTATAACAGGCTTGGGAGGTGGGACAGGTGGAACCTTTGAAACTTTCGGTGGAGTTGAAGCAGTCTGGGTTACCACAGGAACTGTGGCAGACACCAGTGGAGGAACTGTTGATGGAACTTCTCTAAATGCTGTAACTGGAGTTGCAGAAGGTAGTGCCTCTTTTTGGTCTGAAACTCTTGGTTCAGAAACAATGTCTGGGATTGGAATAATCACCGGGGCCTGGGTTTCAACAACTGCAGGAGTAGAAGGAGCTGAAGCTGGAGTCTGATCAGACAATGGTGAAGATGAGGCTGCAGTGGTCATTGATAAACTTGAATCAGGTGATGAGGAAGAGGGCGATACCTCTGGTGATAGAACTGTGTCTTGTACTGGGATAAAAGACCCAGGTGTGGCTTGAGGAACCTCACAAACAACTGAAATGGGCTCTGAATCTGCTAATTCTTTGACTGGAGTTGGCACAGTCACTGGCTTCTCATGTTCAATTTCAGCTTCGGAACTATCTGCACTGGCAGCGATCTGAGGCTCATAGCTACTACTATCACCTTCTTCAGTTTCCTCCTCACCAGAGGAGCACTGAATGATCTTTAGATCTGGAATTGGATAGAGAGATCTTCGAGCAGGAGTGGAATCTGGAGGCAGTACCTCATCTTTTGTCTCTTCTTCTTCACCACTTGAGGGAATAAGTATTACCTCAGGTGAATCATAGGACAGTGAGTCTGTTACAGGAGATACTGGACTTGTCTGTGAAGGACTTGTTCCAGGTGTCAATGCTTCTTGCTGTGCCTCTAATTGTGGCTTTCCATCACTACCTGTAATCCTCACATAAGAGGTCTCAGCTTCTGGGGATAATGTAATCTCTGGCTGAGACGGCTGTTCATCCGGTGTTAATTTTCCATTCTTCAGCATTTCATCATATACTTCCTCAGGGGTTCTGAGCTTTTTCATGGACTCTTGTACTGCTAACCTGCTTGCATCTGACTCCTGATCTGCATGAGATGGCCCTTCAACTAATGATTCATATGCATAGTCTTCTATTGACATCCCACCATATAATGGCACAACACCAGTTTGTGTGTCCTCAGCTGTGGACTTGACAGCTTTAGCCTTCTGCATCATTTCCTCATAAACTTGGTCTGCACTCTTTAACGGTTTCTCTGTCAGATTCTCTCCTGGTGGAATGTAGGGAGAGATAGATGGTAATGAGGGCTCTCTTTCCATTACTTGAGGGGTCTCCATGGGGGTAACACCTTCAGCTTCAGATTCAATACTTGGCGAAAGTTCTGATCCAGATGTCTTGAGCGATTCTTCTTTATCTTTCTTAGCTCTCCTGGAGATCTTCTTACTCATCTGCTGATCAAATTCAGCCTGTTTATCCTGGTCTCCCTCCCCAAGTGTCTCCTCTTCTGAGGAGTCCTCAATAGTTGGAAGACCTTGACCATGCTGCCGATGCTTGGCCTTTTTGTGCTTGCCCTCTCCACTTTTCTGTCTATGCCTTGGACTACTGTCACTGTCCTCATCAAGGGAGGACACAGATGTGGATGATGCTGTTCTTGGTGTAAAGCTAGAGGCATGGTGACTAGATGACCCATCACCTTTAGACCGGTCATCAACTGATTCAACCAGACTCTCCATTGATGCATTGGCTTCTTCAGTGCTTTGGTGCCATGAAGCCCTCTGCTCTACCACCGCAGCAGCTGTGTCTATGGTCATAGCGTGCTTTGCAGTTTCATTAGAGACATCCATATCCTCTTTGCTGACTGTTTGAGAAAGTGGGACTATGTGGATCTTGTCAGAATCAAGATCTTCTGAGGACTGGCTGTGATCTGGACTGACATCAAGTTCAACACTAAGTTTCTTCAAGATACGTTTTGGCTTTTCAGTGGCAGCCTCAGTCGTGTCCAGAGTGATTTGTTTCTTTGCACTACTGTCTTCTCCAGATGGTGACAAGTCCATATCTGCGCCCATTTCCATGAGCTGTTCACGGATAAATTCCTCATCGTCTATTGACTCAGGACTCTGTACTTTGTAGTCTTCACTGCCAGGTTCACTCTCACTACTATCCTCTAAGGGCTCTGATGGCTTTTTAGGTGCTTGAGTTGTCAGCGTTTCAGTTGGTACAGTCTTTGCAGCCATCTCACTTGCTTTGTGGATGGCTTTTAGTTCTTCCTCTGCAGAACTGCAGGACTCTGGTGAGATCCTGAGGTCCTTCTCTTTACCTTGCATGTCTTTAACATCCTTTACATCAGACCTGGGGATCTCTGTGGTAGGGCTGCTCTCTACGACAATCTTAACGTCATCCTTCTTTATGTTATCTTGGGTCTTTTGTGGTTGAATCTGAGATTTATCTTTGTCTCCAGCAGGCTGCACCTATTGCATCAGAGCACAGTTATAATGAGTTACAATGCAGCCAACACATATTAAATACATTAGAACAAAAGAGAACAATGAAAACAAATATGACAGGTACAACACAAAAAATAATGACAAACACAACAAACCCTCGAACTCACAAACAATGTTTGTGATGGAGGGTTACAGAAGGGGGGTCATGAAGAACAGTTCCTAGTGGCTTGGATCTTTTGATATGGAATAAAGGTAACTATGAATGAAATGCAAAACAGTTCTCTGGATATGCCTTATGGTAGCATTTTGGCATATTAAGTCTCTTCTCATATGAACGCCTAACTACATCATCAATGCATTCAAGAACTGTTACAATTCTGCAGTGCATGATGTTTACCTTTACTTCAGACTCCTCTGTGGATGGTTCCACAGACACTGCTTGTTCTTCTTGTGTGTCAGATAGTTCCTCTATTGAGACCTCTACAGATACAGATTCGCTTGAAGGTATTTTTGCCCATTCAGTTATTTCCTCTTGAGTGTTAGACACTTCCTCAAGGAGTATCTCTGTGGACATGGGTGGCTGTGTACATATTTCCACAGGATGTGTCACACTCACTTTCATGTCTGATGTTCTTTCTTCTAAAATCTCTACAGACAAAAAGTCCTCTATGGATATTTCCACAGCCTCTTTACTTTCTTTTTGTTCATTTGATAGTGTGTGACATGTCACTTCAGTAGTGTTGTCCACTGTGTCAGATGCTTCTTTTACTAGGACCTCTGTGCACACAATGTCACCTGTGGATACTTTCACAGATGTTATACTGCTCTCTGATGTATTTGGTGGTTGCTCTACAGTGGCATCCTGAGTCCCCTCTGCAATTTCACTTTGTGTGTCAAGCAGCACATTTATATGAACTGCAGTAGAGTCTCCAGTAAAGGCGTCCACAGAATTGATTTTTTCATCCACTTTGTCTGAAAAAGTATCTACATCATTCTTAGTTGAGCAAGATTTAACAGTAGATTCAGATACAGGCTGTGCCATTTCCTCTTGTGGATCATTTACTATGCTGTGTGTAAATGCATAGTCTTTTGTATATATTACATGCTCTGTAATCATTTCATTCTTAACAGATGACATGTCTGCTGTGGTATCAAACAAAAGTTTGTCTGCTTCTACACTTATGTTGTTTCTGTCAGGCTCTTGGACCTGAACCTCTGAAAGTAACTCTGATTTGTCAGCTGGCATTTCAGACTCAGCTAGAATCTCTTTTACTCTATTTTCAATACATGCATCTTCTTTTTGTATTAACCCTTCTGACTGTAAGTCAGTGCATTCAGCATGCATATCAGACTCTTTCACATAAGCCTTAGAAATAATTTCTGACACTTCTGCACACATTTCTTTATCTATGACTGGGACCTCGGAAATAAGTTCATTATTTTCTGTGTCTGTTTTATTCTCTCCTACTAAGACTTCAGAGATTTGTTCAGCATCAGCAATGCATACTTCTGCCTGCTCAAGGGGAAACTCAGCGCCTACACTGCCTATTTCTGTATTTTCAACATGAATTTCATTCATCTCCACAAGGCTTTCTAACAGTGTTTCCTTAGCTTCCAAGACATCAGAAATCAGCTCTACATTTCCAGTACATGCATGTGACACTTCCACATTCTCTTCAATCATTTCAGTATCCTTTTTAAGGTCATTAGATAAGATTTTGGTAGTGTCAGCATACTGTTCTGATTTGTCTATATAAACATCAGAAATTGGTTCTGTATTTCCATCAAACAAGTCAAGCTCCTCTCTGATCTTCACTTGTTCTTCATTGCCATGATCTATTTTAGACGCATCTATGACCTGTGATGTATGATATATTTCTGACTCATCAAATAACACTTCGGAAATCTGCTCAACATTGTCTTCATTAGATTCACACTCCTGTTCTGGCAGGATAACTAAGTCTACTTCTGACTGTGTTTCAGTTGTTTCAGGTATTTCCGTATCTAATACATCACTACACAGTTCTACATTTTGCACTGCAGACTCATTGATTGAAAGCATGTCAAATTGTCCATCACATATCTCTGGCTCTTCTGTTCCAGATGCAATTTTAGCAACTTTATATATTGTTTCAGGTAGTTTCTCACTCATGACCTCAGATATATTTGCAGAATTATTATATAATTCAGGCTCCTCTACTACATCAGAAACTAGATCAGCATTATCAGCTTCTGTTCCAGACTGTTCCTCTAGAGAAAGGTCTGAAGACAATGAATCTGTAGAGGTGTCCACTGATTCTGCTCTTTTGTCCACTGCCTCCTGCTGTCCCTCGTCTATGCCCTCTGTGATTACCAAATCTCCTGTAGGTCTATCTACAGGCTCCATGATTTCCCCCTTTCTGTCAGGAAGTTCCTCTGTGAGGACCTCCTTGCCTCTGTCATCCTCTCTGACAAGGACATCAACAACATCAAGGACATGGACTGCACAGACATCAACATCAACACTGACACCAATGTCACCAGACATAGCATGCGCTACCTGTTCAACCTGAGGAACAGCCACTGCTTGCTTAAGCTCAGCAGTGGGAACATTAGTTTGAGCCGGCTCAGCAAGAACTTTCTCTGGTTCTACTGTCTTGCCAGGCGCCACTGCCTTCTCTGCCTCCTTCTTCTGAGGTGCCACAGCCTCAACCTCTTTGGAGGGCACCACAGCACCTGCAGGTGGCGCAGCTGAGGTGGGTGGCACTGTCTGTGTTTTGGTAGCAACAGTGGCTGCAGCAGGAGGGGCAGCAGTGCCAGTGTCATCCTTGGGCACTACAACTTGCGCAGCGGGAGTGGAGACAGCAGGTAGTTCAGCAAGCTTAGCAGATACTGTCTCCTCTTTAGTAGGTGCAGGTTTGGAGGCCGCTGGAGTTGCAGTGGGTGCCACATCCTCTCTGGGCACAGCAGGCTGCACTTTGGGAGGAGCTGTGGGCTGCTGCTTTTCTGTTTTTGCTGGCATTGGTGTTGTCACTGGCATCTTTTCCATGTCACCCAGCTGTCCAGAGAGGGCCCTTTGGGTCTGACAGTTCAAACAGAGCCATTCGTTCTGTGAACACAAAGTCAGCAAAAACACATACAATACTATAGGTAAGTTTTCAGTAACCACTCGTCCCCACCAAAGCCACATGACACATCAAGCTAACAAAGAACCTGAAGCCAGTGTCTTGATATGTATTTCTATTATAATCAACAAAATACACTACAGTACTTACGGATACAAGGACATTTTATTGTATTTGGGGGGGACTGCATTAAGATGGCGGGGTGGATGATGTAAAAGTGATGAATTTATTCATTTTAAAAATACCTTACAATACTTACGGTGGCTGCATATGTCCAGTATTAGACACCTAAGACAGCTAATTTAATCATCTGACTTTTAAAAGTACTTTTTTTCGATTTAGAGAAAATCTGTGGTATTATGTAAACATAATTGCACAAACAAGAATCCCCATTAATCGCTGGATTACTGTACACATGAACTCTATCCCCTTTGTGTTCTTATCTACTACACTAGCTTACATTATATTTTCATACAACAAGACAACATAACTGTGTATGATGCCATGTATATATGTATGAAGTATTTTATATGTTCAGTGACATGAGTCACCCTAAGAGTTGCCAGCTAGTGCACATTGGCTCACATGGCTCACACGCTATGTGCTATGTCATCCCATGGACTTTTCCAGCCAGTTACGTTTATGGACTGAATTCATTTATGTTTTCATGTTATGTTTTTATTTAATTTCATTTTATTTTTTTTGTTTGTTTGTCTAATCTGTGTTTTTTAGCGCTTTGTGGTGCACTTAGTGCATGAGAAATGCACTGTATAAATCAATACTTACTATACTTACTACTCAGTACTCCGCATAATATTTCATTGGTTGTAGAACATTCACAGAAAAAAAAGAGTTTGAAGTGTGCAGAATTATTTTGTCTTGAGTCTTTTTTGTAAGGAATAACAGTCCTGTTTTGTAAGGAATCACTTCCTGACACCAGGGCGGAGAAATGTAAAAATGTAAAATGAAACAGAATGACTAAATGTGAGGATATGGGGGTACTATGTGCACATTGTGAGTGAGGAAGTCTGTATCGTTGCACATTAAGAGGAGTGAGAGAGAGAGAGAGAAAGAGAGTGAAAGAGAGAGGGGAAAATCCCCCTCCCACACACACACACACACACACACACAAACACAAACGCAGAGACCATGTTTTCCCTCGGAGATTAAAACCTGGTGACGCAAACAAAATAATATTTCATGTGCTTTTACACTGGGCTGTGATGTAACCTCATTTACTGCCAGTGTTTTTCCCCTTCACAGACATAGGCTTATTTTAATGCCAGATGTGTAGCAGCGAAACCCTCCTCATTCCCAGAAATAGCATGCCAAAGAATATGAGAAAGCTGAGAGGTCATACAGACCACGACAAAAGGGGACAGAGAGGACCTAGCAAGCTTCAGCCCTGACCTAAACCTCTGCGTTGAGAGGCTTGAAGACCTCTTTTCACACATCAATGCTCTGACTCAGAAACACTCTCAAATCGCTTCATTTGTATTCACAGGCATTCTAATAGAGTCCTCTTCCTCAAGGCTGACATTTCATTATTGGCTACAAAGAGCGGGTGAAAAACAAATTCCCCTCTTCTTTATCCACAGCAAAAAAAAAAAAACATTTGTCATTGCAGTAAGCTGCCACATTTATTGGAATGATGTCCTTCCCAACTGGCCATTACTGCAGCACATCGGTCTGACAGTTTTGACAGAAGATTAATACTGGCAACTTGTTCCTTTCTATGATCTCTGAATCATAACACAATTTAGGGCAGCAGATCTCAGATCTGACTGGATGTCATTTGTACAAATTAGCCTTGCAGTCCTTCACAGACAGCAACAGGTATTCTCACAGGACCCTGCAACAAGCATTCTCAGAGAAATGCCCAGTTTATGAATGCCATACCCTTTCTAAAGTGAGCCAAGACACAACACACACACACAAAAAATACTAAACTCGTAATAACTAAGCAATTACTAAACTTACTATTGTCAGTTTAACATGGATAACATCACCTCTATTTTCATTCATCAATAAAGATGCCAAGATTTATCTAAGATGACAAATGCTGTAAGACAAATAGCATAGCTGTGATTAGTTAAAATAAATGTGTAACTAAAAAGATCCCTACAGATACAGGGATAGACCTCTAGGAAAGATTACACAGAACACCACCATGCAAAAATAATGTGGCTACACTCTTGCCTGTAACTGTAACGCAACATGACAGTGTAATTACACTTGGGCAAAGCACACAACACTAACACTGGAAACAATAACCCACAGAATCTCAAGACTGTGCCTCTGTAATTGGAAGGTGAAATCCAAAACCTCTTTTGTTTTGTTTGAACAGTTCATAAAATATGCTGCACTACTGAATATGATTTTCTTGAATGGCATCTTTGTTCTGATATTTCTGGTAAGAATATTTTCACAGATTTTCAGATTTAGTGGTAATTACATCAGTCTGAAACCCTAGGCTACCTTTCCTTTAAATCCATTTGAAGCTCTGTGTGTGCAAGCAACCCTATGGAGATTTGGTGAGTTTGGGTTGATGTATCTCTCTGAAGGCTTCTAATGCAAGGCTTGCAGTGCAGGGGAAGAAATGCCTCAGACAAACGTGGAATCATAATGTACCTCCACTCCAGTGAAATGCTAATCAACTGGCAACCAAGAGTGTGCAGTGGTATCTGTGGTGCACAGCTTCCCTTGACATCCGCTCAAAGCCGCCTTTATAAAAAAAAAAATTACAGACACGATCAAGCTGCCTAGAGAATTCCTGCCTTTGCCCTTTATAAAAGAATCCAGCTGGGGTCTAATCTACAATCAGTAGCAAGGCTAAGCTACTAAGCTTTTGATCACCAAGGCTGTACTGCCAGGTTCCCCTCACACGTCCATACTCATCCTGCAAGAAGAGAAATGTCTGTCTTTTCTGATGTGCTATGTACAACTATGACGATACCTTATGATGGGAATGGAAATGAAAGCTAAAACCTAATTGAAGATTAACGTTATCCTGCTCACAAAATCCAATTCTGACACTAATTGCCCGATTGATTCATACTAGCATGACTAGCATGGGTTATTTACTTTGTTTATGAATCCGGTAATCGTAGGTCTACCCATGGGGAGTTGTAGTGATAGGCTTGTGCTGGCTAAGAGCTCTGGGGAACATCCAAAGTCTGAGCACGCTGAGTGAGCTATCTCCCTTCGCAGCACACATATGCTAATCAGAGGAGCTGTGCCAGTAGCCCGTGACAGGCAGGGCCAATCAGACCCTTAATTAGTAATCAGAGGGAGAAAGACGGCACCCTCGTATTCATTCTTGTTTTTGTTTTTTTGCTTTTTTTCCATGGTCTTCCATGGCTTCCTAGTCACAGATGTTACTACTAACCTTAAAAAAAAAAGTTTTTTAATGACATAAAAAAATTTACACGGAATATATCAAAAGGCAATAAATTAAGTAATTGGAGGAAAGTAGTGACAACAGTGACTTTGTACAACATTCGATGACAAACTACTCCTTACATCTCATTCTGCATTAAACTACATGGATGCTGTGCATATGATTTCAATGTGAAAACTACTATTCCATTTCTTGCCCACAGCATGTGTTTTTTTTTTTATTCTGAAAGGTCACAGGTAGGTCAAAATGTTTGATGTAGCGCCACTGATCCTGTCTGGTTTAGAGTGTAATCCTGACAGATGGCTATGCTCTTCTCTCTTCTCTAAAGCTGGTGGATAATTAGAAAATTATCTATTAGGGACCTACTTATTATTATTATTTTTTAATTTCTGATGATGCCCAGAGTGGAGTCCTTTTGATTTGACAATGTCTTCTAAAGATACTGTTTAAGACTGCAGTTACATATGTAATTTGTTGATACAAATGTTGATATGTCTGATACAGCATCCAGCATCTTGCGGAAATTAGTAGCTGTAGATCTTTCAGTCACCACTAGACAAAGGAATCCTTTAATTACATTGGAAGCTTAATGACCACATATCTTCAGTTAATAAACAGAATTTATTTTACATCTAGACAGAGCCTAACAAAAAGACTCTCTATGAGCACTTCCATATTATGCCATCTCATATCTGCAAACGGATGGGCTGTATGCTGCTGGCATGCTGTGAGCAGTGCTAACTAGCACCATCCGGCTGGCTCTCTCACTCAGAGTATCCGTCTCTTGGGATTGGGATGGCAGCTGACTGAAGCAGTAGTGACTGAGTCACATGGGTCGCTGGCCAACTGCCATAACCCTTCTCTTTAATTGAGCTCCCACAGTCAGGCCTGGAAAAAGCCACACAGGACAGCACGTTTCCTGTGATAAACCGTACTGTAATGCTAATCCCCGCTGCTAGATGAGCAGCTTCTAACAGGGCAATTGTGTCATATGCTGACAAACACACACACACAGCAATGTATTGCGTATATCTTCCAGACTTTCTTTCAATTATTTCCCTCTGTCATTCTGATGAATATGCCTAAACTATCTGACCTGAAGATAAACCTGAGGGCGAATAGTAAAATAAGCCATAAAAGAGGATTCAATCTTAATGGGTTCAATCATTATCTTAACAATAACATGCAATTTGTCCTGGATCACTGACCAAATATATTACCCATCCGCATGTCTTAAGCAGCTAAATATGTCACATAACCTCAGCACTTCCAGCAACCGTATGGTCAGTGAATAACATCCTTAGGTCATAATAATATTCCTGTCTACATCTTCCTAGGGCTTTTCCCGGGCTTTGTCGGACCTTTGAGGCTTAAGGAGATGGCATTGAATATAATTTGAGAGGGGAATTGAATAAAAGCCCGCACTGTATATCAGAGCCTTGGTGCGGTGCCACTACAGCAGAACCTGCACCGGCACCTTATCGATTTCCTGGCAGATGCCTTTGGCAACAGATGTTGTTGGCTAATATATTGCGTTTTCAACAGCCCCCGCAGTGCCTCACGCCAGATAAATCAGCCAGTATGATAATGGGGAATCTTGACCCACTAATCTGTAATAAGCTGAGTGCTCTGCACTGGGACTGGCGCGCAGGCCCACAGGCCCTGCAATCTGACAAACAGCACTGCATTGGGGAGGGGAGGGGTGCAGAGGGGTGACTGAGAGACAGAGAGAGGGACAGAGATGGGGAGCGAGAGAAATAGAGAGAGATGAAAATGAGAGTGAGGAGGAATATAGAATGAGGTATGAGCTATTCAGAGAATTGTTCCTGAGAATTGTTGTAACAATGTTTACGTGTACTCAGAGCAGCGGGGCTGAAGGTGGCACTTGTGTGAGTGTGTATGTTTGTTTTTTCATTGTTGTGTGTTTGGAGAGGGTGTGTACATTCGTAGTTCTGCTTATGCCAGTTTTTTTCTGAGATAGTTGTTGAATTGATTATCTATGGCATTAAATATGCCAGTTAGATTGGTGGCAGTCAGAAAACAAAAACAAAAACAACCCCAGCTTTAGCTGGCCACCATCCAACCCCTCGTCTGACAGAAGAGCCAGGCCTGGCCTTCAAAGTCCCAGTGCTCTTTTGCCTGGTGCTATTTCTAAATGCCCAAAAACATGCAAAGTGACTGAGTAGCTGGAGGCATTGCTGGAGCTCACTCCTTCAAATGTCGTTCGAGAGCGAACAAGGTACACAAGTCTGCCTCTGGCTCGCCCTCAGCTGTTTTACACAGCTTTGAAACACTTCGGGAATTCGCCAAGAACACTGCAGAGAGAGATACTTTTGCATCGGACAGAGAGACCTACTAATGTCATTATAAGTGTGGAGTAGGAGGCAGAGAACAGCTGCCAGTCAAAGATGAGAGAGAGCACAGTCACGCCTAAAACGCTTGCATGCACTGCTCTTCTGAGGTTTGCTGGTAAAATAAGATAGGAGAATCTAATCCGCTTCTAAAGTAATTTCATTAAGAGCTATTTTTAGTATCATGTCACTAACTGGGTTATTACTTTGTTGACTGGCATATTTCAGAAAATAAAAAAGATGTGCAATGGACATGAATTTGAAAAACCTACCACAAAACCATACCAGTAATTTCCATACATGTACATGTAATTTCGTAACATCTGAAAATCAGTTTCCAATGATCAACAGTTTGATATGCAAGTCAACCTCATATAGCCAACCTATTCCTGTGAGAAAATATTTTAGTACACAGCACTGTCCAGTCAAATGAAGACTAACCAAACTGTTTTACCTAAATTTTCAATGCCCAATGCCTCCTAGCCTGACATTTACATTTAGGCATTGAGCGACTTACAACTTTGTCAACTATCAATTGTTCAGGGCCAGTCTCCCCTAGAGCAACTTAGGGTTAAGTGCCTTGCTCAAGGGCACAACGGTGGTAGCTGGGATTCAAACCCACATCTTTTTCAGGCTACTTGCACGTGAGCCGGATTCCTTAACCACTATGCTACCACCGCCCGACAAGCCAAACTGACATCAAAATGTATAGTTTGGCCATGACCGATGGGCCAAGCTCAATCCTCAGGGCGAAATCAGTGGTTGTCCTTCAAACAGCTCCTGCAAACAACAGGATAGCGCTACGAACAATCAGCCATCTTAGTAGTTTTTTTGCACTGTTGCAGCCCTGTCATCATCATGCAAAGCCTACCCAATGACTCTCTACAAAGATAGAGTGTTGTGATTGGTCCAACAAAGCCTTGCTAGAAGATCTACTGAGGCCCAATGGTGTGTGGTTAGACGTAACAGCCGAGCTAAAGTATTTGCTACTGCTCGAGTATGTATAGATTTCTAAGCAACATTTCTCCTATAACTTCTGCCACACTGGGTTAACATTATGGCAAAGTCCTTCTAAGGCAAGTCCCTTCACTCAGCCGCCATCTTGGAATTTGGGATGAACAAGATCAGGCCCTATTGAAATGAATGGGGAGATCCAAAACTCCAGATCAGTGGGTCCTACTGACTTGTACGAACAGGTGTGCGAATCCTTGTTAAGTCTGAATTGAACGATATCAAAATCAACCCCTAGATTGCTAAAACAAAGCTAAAAAAAGACATTTAAAATTGCAATTTGCTCACTGTGCCTGCTCCAACATTCACGGCATGACTATCACCATGGTGATGAAGTTAGTAAACAAAGGTTAACTGTTAGTCATACCATGTCCAACAATGTGATTGGTTACTTTTACTGCAGGACAGGACTTCCAGTTTCTCAGTTGTGCCAACTTTCCGTACAAATGGCCGCAATACATTTCTATTGGAGGACTTTTTAAGTGATGTGTCTCCTCCTACATAAGTGTCTCTGATTATGGTTCCTAGCATAATTACATTAGATCAGCCTGCTTTACCCAACCCATACACTGGCTAACGCTAACACCTGCATTATTGATGTGCCGCTAGCACAAACAACCCCTGGGTCTTTCCACACTCTCTCCTCATTACAGGCCCAGGGCCTGCACACCATATCCCAGCTCAGCTGTCAGAGGCTGCTCACATTTCAGTCAGTGCTAATACTAAACGCACACGGCTGTGCTAATGACAGCGATAAGGCATGTCCACTAACTGGCTATGATCGGCTCGGCAGAAATGGAAGGCGGAGGTGTGAGACAAATGGCAAAAATTGCTGCTGGTCATGACATGAACCGAGTGCCATTATCTCCCTCTATTTTAAGCTCTCTGTTTTCCCTCTCTGTTCTCTTTTGCTCTCTCTCTCTCTTTCTTTCTCATTCTTTCCCTTCCATTCTATCATCAGATTATCCTTCTCTGTAGCCAATTTCCCATCTTTCCTTAATGTATTGCCTTTCAACATCTTTCTTCCACAGTTTCTTTTTCATTACTCTCAACTCCTGTATCTCTCTTTCTCTCTGCCCTTTTCGCTCTCTCTCACTAAAAATACCACCAATGCTGCTTCAGTGAGTCCCAAAGAACAGAACATGGCTGTCAGTCAAAAGAGCACACATCACATTGGTCCCAGGCTGAAAAAAATCAAGCCTTCAGCTGAAAGGACTGATGCTTGTCTGCTACTGAGGTCACATCTGAGTGTGGAGAGTGATTTTCTCATCAGTTGTGCGTTATTGTCCAGGTCTAATGCTCTCTCTTCTGTGATTTCTCTTGTTCTGTCCTCCCCCTTTTCATCCTCTCTCTCCATCTCTCCATTTTGTTCCTTCTGAGTACATATCCTGAACACAATTTACACTGCAGCCCCTACAAGGTTTGACATTTCTCTAGCTTTAAGACCGCATTTAAAAAGGCTTAAAAGGAGCTTGACTTACATTTAGCTATAAAAATGGATAATGACATTTTTTCTTCAGGGCTGCCTTTTTTACGTCAAATAGTCTATTAACATTATGCACTTTTAAACTATTTTCATTCTGGCCTTACCTAGAGATTCGCCTAAAAACTTACATTAAAATGTATGTAAGATAATATAGGGATATTCTTAAAACTAAACATAAAATTCCCTGATTATCTGTTGCATACAGATTCATGTCTATGCGTGGATATGACCCACTGTTTCTGGAATCTAGAGAGGCTCATGAAAGCTTGTAGATGTGCTCTTGGAATCTTTAATGTTGTTAGCATTATTTAGTTCTAGATGAAATTGCCAATTTGAACTTCAAAGGCATAATCCACAGCAAGTGTTTATACCACTCCCTCCCCCTCATTTAGCTGGGAGACAAAAACAAAAACTACTGCAAGGATTTGTGAGTTTAACATGGCTTGTGTTCAGAGAGCTGGTAAACAGATGACACATCAGAACAATGGTAAAATACCACAACAATATGGACTATTATAGTCAGATCACTTGATACATACTAGAATTGCTCTGATTAGAATTATATCTAATATATTTCTAATATGGTTGTGAATATTCTTTATGATTTCGACATGAAGAAAGTTTTGGCTATACTGTAGCATGACTACATGAGGGCTAAGAGGTCACTTTATCCTAATCTGTACACATACATTAACATCAAACACTGAGCTTCTCTTCTCCATGGCAGGCAAAGGCAGTGTTGGAAGCCTATTACAGAGAGAATAGTGTGACAGTGAAAATGTCACATTGCACATTATTATATGTGACATACATGTCCCTTATATGAATACACATGATTACAATCTCGTGACAAATGGATGGATGACCAGGGAAAAGGCAAGACTAATGGTCTGCTTGAACTGTTCAGTCACTCTGTTAACTGAATAGTTCAGATCATAGACAGTGGGAATCGGCTGAGGTCACTGGCTGTAGGTGTCTGAATTAGCACTGGAGATTTTGGTGATTTCAAAGAAGAGTAACTCTAGCTTCAGGCAATGACCAGATGGTGTCATATCGGAATGACAAAAAAAGGACATGCGCAGACCCACAGGGGTTACAATGAAACAAATCTTACCACCACTTATTGGCATATCACACCCAAGCCCATGTGCTCACAGCTTTGACACACATGCTTGCCCACAAAACACACACACACACAGACACACACACACACACACACACACACACACACACACACACACACACACACACAAGCCCATAAGATCCCATCGCATTAATGCTGTTGCACAACCTTCAATCACTTTAATAGAGTTCCTGCCTGCCTCTGCTGCTGGGCGGATATTCACATAGACCATTATGTAATTTCATATGCGTCGTTCAGGCAGCAGGGAAGCAGGAGACTTACACAAAAGGCTGCCCAACACATTTTACATTTGAGGAAGCTAACCTTGCAGCACACTCATAAACATTCACCATGCACATGGAACATGTACACACATAAACACAACTATCTAAAGGAAATCACAGATACAAGCTAAGATAGAACCTGTTACATTCCATCAATCCACACATATAAACACACATGCATGCACACACACAGTAACACACATGCATGTGTACACACACATGCATACACACACACCAACAATATTAAGTCATGATCTGGGCAACTAACCAAATAAAGTTTAATTACATCCAAATTTTAAGCTAAGCATCTCATTTATAATCCTGCTTTTAAAATGGCCTTCCCTCTAATCAACATCCTAAGAATTTGGCAGGGAAAATCACAGTCACTGTTTAAAAAGTGCCATAGTGTAAAATACCTTCAGCAACATTTTTAAGAAATATCTGTCCATAACACATAACTGTCTACAGAAAAAGACTTATTTACAGTAAATTACAATTTGTTGGTCCTTTCCCTATTGGGCAATCCTTGCAAAAAAGAATACAACGATATATAGACAGTGGGGATATCTACATGCACACCAAAACAAACAATAATTGTCGGGGTATTGTAGCTACCTGACTACTTAAGTGCTGATGTTTATATATTATATTATGCATTTAGCAGACGCTTTTATCCAAAGCGACGTACATTTTGTAAACTATCAATTGTTCAGGGCCAGTCTCCCCTAGAGCAACTTAGGGTTAAGTGCCTTGCTCAAGGGCACAACGGTGGCAGTTGGGATTCGAACCCATAACTTTTCAGACTACTTGCACGCTAGCCAGGTTCCTTAACCACTGCACTACCACCACCCATGTATGTAAACAGAATAAACCAATATTCTTTATGGCATTAATTGGCCATTATTGGTATATGAGAAATCTGTTTAACACACCTAGGTTTTTATCAATATTCCAATTTCTTTGAGAGATGTGTAAACCTTAATCGGGTTTATTTTGTTCTTTTATATCTGTGCCTGTGTGGGACCTATTGGCGAACATACAAACTTGAAGAAATTCATTAACAATTGACTGTTATTGGATTTATTAAATGCATGTAAACATCTAAGAATGGATTGTTACAGATACTTGATTACTGCCAGTTACAGGTTTATTGTGATCAAGTAAACAAGGCCAATGATGAGTCCATAACGAAGTCCATAAGTTATTAAGTAATCCAAACACATATGTAATATATAGTTACTATAATTCATACAATGAATTATGAGCAACGCTCTATCCACAAACCACTGAGAGAATAAATAGAGACAGACATCAGCATGGTGAGCTCTGCCACTATGCTTTGACTCACACACTATTACATGTGCATCAGATAATAGATGCCACTGACTTAATCCTTTAGATAACACTTGAAACACTGGACACTAAGGATTAAGTACTAGTAGTTCATGCAAAGCACAATGACTTTAAACCAACCAATTCCTTACATAACAGAGGACAAGAAGCACAGCTGCTTAGGAGGTCAGGATTAATGTAAAAAAGTGTTCTTACCTGGCCAAGATGAGGCATGGGATTGAATCCACAAAGGTTGCACACCATGTTCTTGCACTCTGTGCAGGTGCTGTAATTGGGAGTATCCTTGGAGCCAATATTGAGATCCACTTTGCAGAGTGGGCAAGATGACTTAAGAGGAGCAGGTTGTTGGGAGGCTGGGTTTCTGCCTTTTTCACTGCTTCTGGGGGCTTGGTGGCCTTTGCAGGAATCTCAGCCTTCTTCTCCTCTGGTTTCTGTGCTGCAGCAGGTGGTTTAGTCTCTGCAGCTGGTGGAACCTTTGCAGGACCCTGAGCTGACACAGACTCCTTACGAACAGCAGGTGGTGTTGGTGTTGGCTCATCCTGAACAGTAGAGGTGATCAGATTTGATGCTGAACTGAACAGGGAAGTGCCAAAGCCCATAACCTTCCCAGACACTGACTCAGCAGGCTGAGGTGAAGGAGATCGAGCTCGAGCTGTGTCTGTGCGACTTCCAAAGCCAAAGAACCCTGAAACTGATTCCGCCGGCTTGGATGGGGGTGTGGGTTGAGCTTTGGCGGTCTCTTTTGCTCCACCAAAACCAAATCCACCAAAGAATCCAGACTCCTGTTTGGGAGGTTCAGGCTGTGGTGGTGGAGCTGCCTTGGCAGGTGGTGGGGCTGGCCCTTTTAGAGGTTGCTGCTGTGGTTTCCCAGCTTCTTGCTGTAGTGCTGGTTTTTGCTGAGCCGCTGGCTGCGTCGGTGCCGCACTGATGGGTGGTTTAGCTGCTGCAGCAGGAGGTTGCTCTGGTGGTTTCTCAACCACTGCAAGCTTCTGTGAAGGCTCAACACTGGGTGGGGTCTCCTTTTTCTGTGGTGATGGAGGAGCAGAGACTTTGCTTGGTACCGTCTGAGGTGCCTTCACAGGTGGGCCAGGTGGCTCCATACCCCCAAGAGCTCTCTGCATCTGACAATTCAGGCAGAGCCACTCCTTAACCTGAAACGAATTTGAAATAACTGAGGTCAACAAGAGTCTACTCTCATCACTCATAGACTGCTGTTCCAATACTCGCTGTGACACACAAAAATCAATAAATAGGGTTTAGATAATGAGCATGCATTATTTTCAATGAGGCATGTCAATTACTCTCCAAGGAGAGTGTAATCCACACAAACACATTATCCCCTCACATGGACTGTGTATTTGTATCCCTTGGGTATTGCTTATCTTTAAAGAAAATGTATTATCTCAGGCTTACAGGGGAGAAGACAGTGTGTCTAGTGTGTTGAGATGCTAAAAAAGGCAAATCTAAGTAAAGTCTACAACAGTGCAACATCAATAAATACTAATGAATCTTTTTCCTCATTTTCTGCAGCTACTTTTCACTTTTTATCTTTCCCTGTTTCAGTTCCATGAAAAAAGTAGATTTTTACATATAGGCACCTTTAAAATTGTTCTCTGAAACTCTTTAAGCTTACCTCTGTAAGATGTGGCATAGGGTTAAAACCACACTGGTTGCACACAGTATTCTTGCATTCAGTGCAAGAGCTGTAGTTGGGTGAATCCTTGGAGCCTATGTTAAGGTCCACTTTGCAGAGCGGGCAAGATGATTTCAGTGCAGTTGGTGGAGCTTGTGCCTTTGAGGGCTTGGATGGAGTTTCATCCTTTTTAGTAGGAACTGTTGGTTCTTTCTCTGGTTTCTTTTCTCCTGCTTTCTTTTCATCTTGCTTTAGTGCAGCTGGTGGTTTTGCTTCTGCTGCCAGTGGTGGCTTAGTGGGACCCTGAGCCGACACAGACTCCTTACGCGTAGTGGGTGGTGTTGGAGTTGGCTCATCCTGAACAGCAGAAGTGATCAGATTAGAAGCTGAGCTGAAAATAGAGGAACCAAAGCCAAAGACCTTCCCTGAAACTGACTCAGCAGGCTGGGGTGATGGAGAGCGAGATCTAGCGGTATCAGTGAGACCACCTAAGCCAAATAGTTTCCCAGCCACAGACTCAGTTGGCTTTGGAGATGTTGCAGGCTGATCTTTTGGAGTTGCTTTACCTCCAAATCCAAAACCAAAGAATCCAGATTCCTGTTTGGAAGATTGATCTTGTGCTGTAGGTGTGGGTTTGGCAGGTGCCTGTGCAGGCTTTTCAGTTTTCTGCACCTGTGCAGGCTCCTTCTGTGGAGGTACTGGCTGTGTTACTGGTTGCTGTGGTGGAGTTGGACTTGGCTTGGTTTCAGTAGAACTTGTTTGTTCAATTGGTTTGGGAGAAGCAGGCTTCTGGGCCTGTCCACGGGCTACCGCTGGTGAAGACTGTCTACGAAGTGCTGCGGCTGTTGCCAAATTTTCATTTGTACCAGCTGTATCTGGAGTGGCAGGTACTGCAGGAGAGGACTGCCTTCTGTTAGGAGAACCTGCATCCATGTCACCCTTTTTTAGTGGTGATCCTTGAGCAGGGGCTTCTTTCTTTTTAGGTGTAGGTGGTTCTGGAGCCTCTTTCAATTTAGGAGACCCTGGTGTTGGAGCCTGTTTGCTTTTTGGTGAACCTGGACTGGGGGCTACCAATGGGGAGGACTGCCGCCTACTTTGAGGACCTGCTATGGAAGACCCTGGAGTGGCTCCTGTGGCAGGAGATGACTGTCTCCTAAGTGAAGAACCATCTGACACTGCCTCCTTCCGCACAGGTGAGCCTGGAGGTGGAGATGCTCCAGCAGAGGAAAGCCTCCTCTGTGGGGAACCAGAACCATCCACACTTGCTTTCCTGAGAGGTGATCCTGGAGCTGCAGAAGATGATGGTCGCCTGTTGGGAGATCCTGCAAGAGGAGATCCTGGTGTGGCTACAGTAGCCGGAGAGGACTGTCGCCTATTTGGAGAGCCACTCTCACTAGCATCCCTTTTAAGTGGAGGTGTTGAAACACCTGTGGTTGACTGACGTCTTTGTGGAGATCCTGCTTCCACAATATCTTTCTTTACAGGTGACAATGGTGTTGGAACTTCTTTCTTTTTTGGTGAAGGTGTCAGTGGTGCTTCTTTGACTTTTGGTGACCCAGGTGTTGGAGCCTGTTTGACTTTAGGTGAGGCTGGTGGTGTGGCCTCTTTCTTTTGTGTACAGGCAGGTGCTGGGGCCTCTGTTGTTTTGGGAGAAACTGCTACAGGAGCAGCTTTGACTTTAGGTGACCCTGGAGCAGGCAATGTTGGCTGCGGTGCAGGAACAACAGGGGTCTCCGTCTTTTGTGATGGTGCTACTGGGACCTTGGTAGCCTGTGATGGAGGTTTCACCATTGGTGGTCCTGGTGGTCCCATCCCTGCAGTTGCCCTCTGCATCTGGCATGTCAGACAAAGCCACTCCTTGACCTAAAATTGAGAGGGATATTCACTGATAGTATAAATCTTTTTTAAATGTATTGTAAAGACACATTTTAAGAATATGTAAAATATATGATAAAGTCAACCCAGTGTCCAAAACAACAAAGAAATCATCTTCACTATGGTCATTTGAACTTTTGAAATTTTGAACAACTCAATAAAAAAGCATTGGAGTAAAAACTTATACCTATATACATACCTCTGTGAGATGTGGCATAGGATTAAAGCCACACAGGTTGCACACTGTATTCTTGCATTCTGTGCAGGTACTGTAGTTTGGAGGATCCTTTGAGCCCATGTTAAGATCAACCTTGCACAGTAGACAGGACTGGACTGCTTTCGGGACAGATTCTGTTTTAGCTAGAGCTGATGGTGTCTTGACTTGAGCAGCCTCCTCTGCTTTCTTTACTTCCGGTTTCTTTTCTTCTGGCTTCTGGTCAGCCGTGGGTGCTGGCTTGGTATCAGCTGCAGAAGGAACTTTAGTTGGAGGTTGAGCTTGGACAGAGCCCTTACGGGAGAGGGGCTGGGATGGCGGTTGAGCTTGGACAGAACCCTTTCTGGAAGCTGGTTGGGATGGGGGCTGGGCTTGGACAGAGCCCTTTCGAGAGCCTGGTTGGGATGGAGGTTGAGCTTGCATGGAGCCCTTTCGGGAGGGGGACTGTGGACCAGGGGTCTCATCTTGAACAGCAGAGGTGATCAAATTAGAGGCTGAACTGAGGAAGGTGGAGCCAAACCCAAAGACCTTCCCTGAGACAGATTCTGCTGGCTGAGGTGATGGTGACCGAGACCGAGCTTTGTCTTTCGCTCCTCCAAATCCAAATCCAAAGAAACCACCCTCTTGTTTTGTTTGCTCTGCTGCTTGCGCTGGTGCAGGCTTAGCAGTAGGAGGTCCTTCTGGGATCTTCTGTTGAGGTTTCCCTGGGTCTTGCTGCTGGGCTTTAGGAGCAGCAGTTGTTGATGGCTTGTCCTGGGGTTTCTTCTCCTGTGATGCAGCAGGCCCTGGTGGTTCTACTCCACGAAGAGCTCGTTGAGTCTGGCAGTTCAAACACAGCCATTCCTTAACCTGCAACAGTACAAAAATTGCAGTTCATGTGTACAAAAATTGCAGTTTGTGTATATTGAACAGCAGTGTAATATCACAGTGTATTAATGTAGTATTTCACAATACAACTACTGTTAGGTAACTCAAAAACTATCAAATTACTACTTAAATGCAGTATAACAACAGAAGATTGTAACATTTACCTCAGTGAGATGAGGCATTGGATTGAAACCACAAAGGTTGCACACAACAGTTTTGCATTCTGTGCATGTGTTGTAATTTGGTGGATCCTTTGAGCCAATGTTGAGGTCTACTTTGCACAGTGGGCAGGACAATTTTCCCTTTGATGGACCAGATTGAGACTCTTGAGCCTTTGGTGGAGGTTCTTCCTTTTTAACAACAGCTGATGGTGCTTTGGCCTTTGCAGCTACATCTGGCTTCTTATCATCTGGTTTCTGGTCTTGTTTCTGTGCAGCAGGTGGTTTGGCCTCTGTAGCTGATGGTGCACTGGCCTTTTGAGGAGCCTCAGCTTTCTTCTCCTCTGTTTTCTGTGCTGCTGCAGGTGGTTTAGTCTCCACAGCTGGTGGAGCCTTTGCAGGACCCGGAGCTGACACAGACTCCTTACGATCAGTGGGTGGTGTTGGTGTTGACTCATCCTGAACAGCAGCGGTGATCAGATTTGATGCCGAACTGAACAAAGAAGAGCCAAAGCCCATAACCTTCCCAGACACTGACTCAGCAGGTTGAGGAGAAGGAGATCTCGATCTAACTGTGTCTGTGATACCACCCAACCCAAACCCAAACAAGCTAGTCTCCTGCTTAGGTGGTTTAGCCTCTGGTTGTGGAGCAGTTTTGGCTGGAGATGTTGCACCTTTTGGCATTTGCTGTTTACCAGGGTCTTCTTTTTGGGGAGGTTTTTGCAGCTGGGACTGTGTGGACTCAGATGGTTTGGCTTCTTCTTTCTTCTGAGAGGATGGCATTTTAGCTTGGGGCTGGGATGGTGATGGGACTTTACTGGGTTGTGGCTGGGGTGAGATCATGGGAGGTTCTGGTGCTCTTTGCATCTGGCAGTTCAAACAAAGCCATTCCTTGGCCTGTAACAGTAAATTAATAATCATATTAACCATCACGATGATTTGTTTACTAATGGCTTGAAACATTATTAAACAATATTACAGCATGAATATATCAAATACTGAAATTACAAAGTATGGTGTACAATAACAATAATTTACATAAACTGTATTGCACCTGAAGTAACAATATGTTTTGAAGTTGTTTCATGTGATTATTTCTTATTTGATGGTGTATATACTTGACTTACCTCAGTCAGATGGGGCGTGGGATTAAATCCACACAGATTGCATACAGTAGCCTTACAGCGAGTGCAATTGTTATAGTTAGGAGGATCCTTAGACCCTGTGTTCAACGGTACTTTGCAGAGTGGACAAGATGAACCCGCAGAACTTTGTTGAGACTCTTTTTTCTGAGGTTCAGTTGTCAACTTAGCTTGAAGGGTACCCTGTGGCATCTTCTCCTCAAGCTTTTTCTCCTCCAGTTTCTTCTGCTCTGGTTTCTGTGCTGCAGCAGGTGGTTTAGTCTCCGCAGCTGGTGGAACCTTTGCAGCACCCTGAGCTGACACAGGCTCCTTACGAACAGCAGGTGGTGTTGGTGTTGGCTCATCCTGAACAGCAGAGGTGATCAGATTTGATGCCGAACTGAACAGGGAAGAGCCAAAGCCCATAACCTTGCCAGACACAGGTTGGGGTGAGGGAGATCGGGACCTTGCAGTATCAGTCAGACCACCGAAGCCAAAGCCGAACAAGCCAGACTCCTGCTTGGGTGGTTCAGCTTGTGGTGGCGGTGCCGGAGATTTAGCTGGAGCAGTTGGCTGTGCAGGCTTCCCAGACCCTTGCATTACAGGGGCTTTGTTTTCAGCAGTAGGTGGTTTCTCAATTTTTTTGTCTTGGGCCACTGTTGGAGGTTCCACCACCTTCTTTGTAGAGTCTGGAATGGGTGCATCCTTGCCAGCTGGTTGGGAAGGTGCTGATACTTTGTTAGTCTGAGGCTTCATCATAGGAGGCCCTGGAGGCTCTATACCTCCAAGAGCCCGCTGTGTCTGGCAATTCAAACAAAGCCACTCCTTTACCTGCAATGATACAAAAACAATGCTATTAGCACCTGTTTTTCCGACCATCACATAAAGCACGCACAAAGTCTTATACTGGGTTAGTACTGAGGTCATGCATATAGCAAATATTATTGCATGTTTTGTACAATATTAAATAAATAGCTTGGGATGCAAAATGGTGTAAATATAGAAATATCTAATTAAACAAAAAGTTTGTTGAGTGTCTGAATACCTATGTTTATTCACAATGATACAAAGCTAACTTAAAGTTCAATAGAATTGGAACAAAAACACAAACACCAACACAATACCAACAGAAAAAAAAACATACACCTACAAGAGCAAAAAAACATCCTGCATTATTAAGCGCTTTCCAGGTAACTTTCAAAGTGCTTCTCAATGCATGGTTCAATAAAAAAACAATGAAGGAACACATAAAAAAGGTATTACAATGAATTCCACCACCCTGATATTTATAACAGTTTGTTTGCCAAGACAGCATATCTGAAAAACAGGTTAACTAAAAATACAAAGACAGTGGCTTTTTAACCAGATCCTGATAAAACAATGAAACACCCCCTTACCTGAGAAAACAAACAGTGTGAATTTGACCAAACTGTAAATTTGTAAAAATGTCATACTGTCCGTTTCACCTTGCTTTTGAATTGTTTGTGCTAAACTAAGACGGCTGAACTGCAGCCACATGCAACCATACGCGCAGCCACTAACTTGTCAACAGGTAGGCCTAAAACTAATTTTAAATTCTACCTTGAAAACAGCAAACAGTAAACAGAGGGACCTGTAGTAATAAATTAATCTAACTCAATCCACCCCCAAAAATGACTGTTTGAAGCTGGTCAAATTTCTAATGTTGTTTTCTTAGAACAGGGTGAAGAAGCATATTGCAGCACACTGTTTAGCTAGCATTTTGGTAAAATAGCAACTGTACTATTTTAATAATGTCTAGCTCAAAAGCCACTGTCTTTTGTAGAACTATGCTTGTGAATAGCACATTAAGGTCTTTGAAGTTATATTATTCACTTCAAAGAATATATTTACACATTTACCATAAAAAAACACATCATAGAAAGTATAATAGTGTACTGACTGAAGAGGTATGCATGCTGAATAAGAGAACCCAAAAGAACCATCCACCCAACAAAATACAGTAACTTATATCACTAACAATAAAAAAATATAAGCAGACTACACACAGGTATATCATTATGAAACACCTCAAGACAGATCTGTCCAAAATGTCCCGCTTTTATCAGCTCTTCTGAATTATATTCATTGAATATAATTATAAATTAATTTCATCCAACAGACATTTGTAGGGGAAAAAAGGAACCAGCCTCAGCTACATGGTCAAAACTGACAGATCTGCCTTTTGTGTGTGCAGTCTACCTTAACGAAATATATTAAGTACCACAAATTACACAAATAGCACAATGTCAAGGTTAAATAACTATAAATTAAAGATTGATATAGAGTAACACATGCACACAAAAAAGGCATACACAGTGTAAAGTAAATCACAATACTATTAGTTCAACCAGAAAGAAAAGTTTAGTAGTAGAATCAATATCTGGAAATGGGCATTAACAATGGCAATGGATGGTAAATGTCTTTGTGCACTACTGTGTAAATGAAATGCTCTGAACTTAAAATAATGTCTTTTGTTGGTTGTTTGAACAGATAGTCTTACTTCTGTGAGGTGTGGCACTGGATTGAATCCACAGAGGTTACATACAACACTCTTGCATTCAGTGCAGGTGTTGTAATTTGGCGCTTCCTTGGAGCCCATGTTGAGATCCACTTTGCAGAGGGGACAAGAGGATTTTGATGTTCTGCTTAGAGTTGGTGATGATGTAGGGCCTGATACAAGGCCTGCTTTTTTCTCCATCGATGTAGTCTGACTCTGTTGTTGCAGAGTTTGCTTTCCCTGTTGTATTACAGACGGTGTCTCCCCAATTTTCTTAGGAGAGGCCTGGACTGGCAAAGACTCATTTTGTGCTGTAGGAATAGTGGATGCCTCATCTTGGACAGCTGAAGATATTAAATTTGTGGCTGAGCTGAGTAGGGAGGACCCAAAACCAAACATTTTTCCAGGGCTAGACCCTGTGGCCTGGGGTGAAGCTGATCTGGATCTAGATGTGTCTTTAGCCCCACCAAAACCAAACAGCATTCCCGCTACCGGATCAGGCTTTGAACCACTAGGGGATTTAGGAGCCTCTTTACCTCCACCAAATCCAAATCCAAAAAAGCTAGTTTCCTGCTTGGGGGGCACAGGCTGTACTTTGGCTGGGGATGTTGTTCCAGTTGGTGTTTTTTGAGTCTTTGCTGGTTCTTGTTTAGGATTTTGTGGCTTCGGTTGCTTATCAGGTGCAACAGTGAGTGGTTTTGTTTCTGCTATGATGGGAATATCTTGGGATTTCTTACCATCGTTTTCAGCCTGTGATAATTTCGGGTCTAGGGACTTGGAAATGGGTTTAGTAGGTTCTAAAATGCCTGTTTGTTGTGCTGGTGGTGGAGCACTCTTTTGGGGTGAGGTGGTCACTTTCACCACGGACTTGCCTGGTGCAACAATTGTTTCCTCAGGATTTTTGTCATCCAGTTTTCCGTGGACTGTTTTAATTTCATCCATTTTTGAAGCACTTTTGTTTTCTTTTTCCTCATCTGGTCTAGCACTGTCTAACTTATTTGCAGTGACTTGTTTATTGTCTCCAGCAGGTTGTTTGCCAGGTTGACTGGAAGGTTCTTTTTGAGTGGATGCTGGTGTAGCAGTTGTCTCATCCTTTACAGCTGAGGAGATAAAACTGGACGCTGAACTGAAAATGGATGAACCAAAACCTAACACCTTACCACTCACATCTGCTGGTTGAGTTGAAGGAGACTGAGATCTAGATCTGTCCTTAGCTCCACCAAAACTAAAACCAAAGAATCCAGAATCCTGTTTTGGAGGTTCGGGCTGTGGCTGTGCTGGGTGTTTGTCAGGACCTTTAAGATCTTGCTGTGTAGGTTTACTAGGTACTTGCTGTTTGGTGGATTTTTGTGGTGAAGGATTTTGTATGAGTGGTTTCATGTCAGACTCTTTAGTCACTGTGGTGCTCTTCGTTGGCTGTGTTTTCAGTGCCTCTGAAGGTTTCTGTACTTGAGTAGATTTCTGAGGATTGCTTAGTTTAGTACTAGGAACAGGTTCTGAAGAATCTGTCCTTATAGATTGCACCTTTTCTTTGACATCTGTAGAAACTGTGGTTTTCTGAGGTGATGGCTGAGACTGGTGGGGTAGTGAAGTATTAGAGGGATTTTTGGCAACAGTGGAAGGTTTGACCTCTACAGGTTTTGTATTATCATATGTTTTACCTACTTGATTCATGTTTTCTATGGGTTTCTTGTCCTCTGCTGATTTGTGAGCCTCTGGTTTGTGTAGGTTGGTTTGATCGGTTTTTGCTTCTTCACCTGTCTCAATACCCTTGCCCTCTGTTTTAGTATCCTTCACTGTTGTCTCAATGTATTTATTTGCTTCAGGTTTAATTTCTGGACACTTTGCTTTATCTTCTTTCTTTTGATCTTCCTTTCTCTTCTCTGTATTTTCTGTCAGTTTCTTGACCACATCTTCATTGTTGTCTGTTTTTTCATGTTCTTGTTTTGTCTCTGTCTCTACTTTTGTTTTTTCATCTAGTTTCTTCTTCGCTGTTTTCTCTTCTTGTCTTGGCTCTTCGACATTTTTCTCTGGTTCTTTTTCTTCTATTTTCTTCTTAATCACAATCGTCTCTGATTTTTTGTCTACTGCTATGTCAGCTGTAGGTGTCTCTTTCTCTACGACAGGTTTGGGTGTGACTTGCGATTGTGGAGGGCCTTTCTGCACCACAGGCTGTTTTTCTGAAGGCTTTTCTTGTGCAGTTGATGAGATTAAATTAGATGCTGAGCTGAAAATGGATGATCCAAAGCCAATAACTTTGCCAGAAACAGCACCTGCAGAGGTGGACTGTGATTTTAATGCATCCTTAGCTGCACCAAACCCAAACCCAAAGAAGCTGGACTCCTGCTTAGGAGGTTCAGCCTCTATTTGTGGTTTAGCTTTGACTGGTAAGTCACTAGTGCTGGGTGTTTTTGGTCGAGGATTTTCAAGGATCTTTTGTGGATCAGGCATTTGTGGTGGTGGTTGTTTGACACCTGGAGCAACTGTTTTATTTTGAGTAGCAGTTTTTTCAGAATCTTTATATGTTACCTGTGGTTTTGTGTGGATTGGCTCCTTCTGTTGAGACAAAACTGATGGGGGAACATCTTCCTTTCCAGATGGTGATGGGTTAGAGTCCTTATTTAATGGAGCTAACGATGTTTCAGCCTGAGGCTCCTTGTCTGTTGTCATGATAGATGGGACACCAGATGTTTTTTTGTCCTCTATTGTCTTTTTGTCTCTCTTTGCTTCCTCATTTTTTCTCTCCTCTGGTTTCTGTGTCCTCTTTACTATGTCATCTAGTTTTTGTTCCTGAGATATTTTTTCTTGTGATATCTTGTCTTCCTGTGCAAGAACTTTTGGTTTGTGTTCCTGTGGTTTCTCCACTGTCTTTTTCAAAACATCTTTCTGATTCAAAACTACTGTTTCACCTGACGTCTTTATAGGCGACCCAATATTAGCCTGCTTTTCCACTTTCTTTGCATCTGTTTTTACATCATCTGCTTTCTCTGTTATTTTTTGTGTAATGCTCGGTTTAGATTCTGTTGTGGCTGTTGAAGGTGTTTGAGTTTGAAGAGCTCCCTTTTGATCTTTTGCTGGGGATGGAACAGTACCTTTTTGCCCAGGTAGTAGAACACCTCTGTTTTGCTCAGATGTTTGTGTGACTTCTTTCTGCCTAGATGGTGATGCAGTACCCTTTTGTTCTGTTGATGGTGGAACAATCATCTTTTCTGCAGATTGTGGTAGAACAGCTGGCTTTTGCACAGGTGTTGTTGGAACAGCTCCTTTTTTACCAGGTCGTGGTTGATCAGCTCCCTTTTCCTGAGATGTGGGTGGGGTAGCTGCCTTTTGTTCTGATGTAATAGCTTCCTTTTGCCCAGGTACAAGTGAAATAGCTGTTTTTTGCCCAGATGGTGGTGGGACAGCTGCCTTTTGCTGAGATGGTGGTGACACAACTCTCCTTTCTTCTTGATGTGGTGGAATAGCTTCCTTTTGGCCAGGTGGTACTGCAACTATTCCCTTTTGCCTAGGGGCTGGTGGAACAGCTTCTTTTTCCTGAGTTGTAGGTGGGACAGCTTCATTTTTTTCTGAAGGTGGTGGAACAGCTCCCTTTTGCCCAGAGAGTGGTGGAACAGCTGCCTTTTGCTGAGATGGTGGTGGTACAGCTCCTTTTGGTTGTGTTGGTGGTGGAACAGTTCCCTTTTGCACAGAGGATGGTTCATCTTGGACTGCAGAGGATATGAAATTGGATGCAGAACTAAAGATTGAGGAACCAAATCCCAACACTTTGCCTGAAACAGATCCTGCTGGTTGAGGTGAGGGTGTGCGAGACCGTGATGTACCTCCAAAACCAAAGCCAAAGAAACTAGACTCTTGCTTTGGAGGTTCAGACTGTGCAGCCGGCACTGACTTTGTAGAGGGGACTGCAGGTTTTGGCACTACCTGCTGAATTTGTGGTTGTGAGAGTTTGGGGTCTTGGGTAACCTGCTTGGATTGGGTTGGGTTCACATTTGATTTCCCAGATACTTCACTTTTTATTGATTCACGCTCTGGAATCTTTTCAGGTTTAGTGTTATGATCTTGAGATTTTTTATCCTCAGGTCTATTATCACCCAGCTGTACTTTTGGAACGCGTTTGCTTGGCTGTACTGACGGGGCAATCTCTTTACTTTGTAGGGAACCAGTTGTAAAAGAATCTTTACTCTCAGGATATATTTTGGTAATCTCTTTGTTCTGTTGAGTAATTGGTACAGGGCTTTTCTTTGTTATGTCTGAGGGTTGTTGTTTGATGCCTTCCATGTTGGTATTGTCTTTTCTATCCACCTCCGTCTTGATTTCTTTTTTCTTAATAATTTGCTTATCTTCTATTTGTTTATCTCTATCTTCCTGTTTATTGTCTTGTGATTTATTTTGCACTTGTTCCTGCATGTCAGGTGCTTTTGCTATAGGTGCCATGGTTGATGCTTTGCTCTGCTGTTTCACTGATGCCTTTTCTTCTTTTTGTACCATGGTTGGTTTGGGCTCTGGCTCTGGTTTCTTAGGAGAGGCTTGTAATACAGTGCCTTTCTGGGAGGAGCTAGGTGCTGTGGTAGTGGATTCACTCTGGACAGCTGAATTCACTAAGTTTGATGCCGAACTGAGAATAGAGGATCCAAACCCAAAAACCTTCCCAGCTGCCGCTTCTGAAGACTGAGTTGAGGCAGATGCAAGTTTGCCAAAACCAAATCCCAAAAATCCAGACTCTTGTTTTGGTGCTTCAGATTTTGCTTGTGATGCAATTTTGACAGGAGACTGCTCATCGTGTTTTTGTGGTGGGGTTTGCATTTTTAATGGTGGCTGACTAGGGTTGGTTGCTAATTTAGCAGGCTGTTGAACCCTGCTATCTTCACTCAACCTTGGGGCAATATTAGGAGCTCCTTTTTCCTTTGCCTGTACAGTTGGTGTGGCCTGTTTACCTGGTGAGGAAGGTATAGCTGTTTCTTTCTGTCGAGGTTGAGTTTGCCCCTGAGGTTTCGGAGATGTATTTACTGAAACTGATGGTGGTGTGGCCTGGGAGTCTACATTCAGTTTCTTATCCTCTTGCTTATTTCCTGTAAACATTGGTTGCTCAACTTTCTTTTCATCTGATTTAAGCTGTGGTTTGGTGTCGCTCGATATTTTTTGAGAGGATATAGAGTCCTTTATTCCAGTGGGTTGTTTGTCTGAGCTCTCCTCTACAGCAGAGGTGATTAAGGTAGATGCTGAGCTGAGGAGAGATGAGCCAAACCCTAAAACCCTTCCAGAGACTGAAGACTGTGCTTGAGATGAAGGTGACTGAGATCTAGATGGGCCACCCAATCCAAACCCAAAGAATCCAGAATCCTGTTTGGGAGGATCAGATGGTGGTGGGTCAGCTTTTTTGGGTGAGGCTGCTGCTGATGGTGTTGGTTGTTGAGGTTTTTGAGATACTTCATGGGTAGGGGGCTGTTTCACAGGAGGTGAGGCAATAGATTGTTTGGGCGCTGCTGGACCTAGCTGATCATATACTTTCTTGTCATCAGCAAGTTTCTGATCAGATGGTGTCTTTTGAGCTGGTCCAGGTTTTGAGCTTGAAGGCTGTTTATTTGCCTCCACACTGCTGAGTTGTGTTGATGGTGGGGTTTGCTTTTTCTGTGGGGAGCTAGTATTGTTGGACTGAGGTGTGGCAAGAGGTTTGTCCTTGTTTGCAGGCTGTGTTGGGGCAGTGGATTTAGTGGCTGGCAGAGGTGGTTGCTTTGTTTCTGCAGGTATTTTATTTTCAGGCTTTTTATCTACTTGCTTACTGTCCTCTAATTTCAATGCATTTGTAGGGTCTTTGCTATCACTAGCTTGTTTATTTGTAGATTCATCTTGTACAGCAGAGCTGATAAAACTAGATGCTGAGCTAAAAATAGAGGATCCGAAACCTAAAACTTTGTTAGAGACAGAGTCTTCTGGTTGAGATGACGGTGACTGAGATCTGGATTTATCTCTAACTCCACCAAAACTAAAGCCAAACAAGCCTGAATCCTGCTTCTGTGGCTCAGTTTGGGTTTGAGGTGTGCCTTTGACAGGTGAACCAACAGATTTTGGTATCTGCTGCTGAGGTTGGCCAGTGCTCTGTGGTTTAGAGGCATTTTGCAGTGGAGTCTGCTGGTCTGTTGCGTTTGCACTAGTTTGTCTTTTCCCCTCAGCATTAAGTTGGTTTGTTGGTTTATGACTCTCAGCTGTTTTATCACCTTGGGGGAGCTTTTTGACAGGTGATGGAACAGGCTTTGTCTCTGCCTTGGTGGGCTGTTGTGATGAATTCTCAAGGGGGGTAGAGGTATCCTTTATTTGTGTAGTGGCTTTTGATGATTCACCTAATGGTTGTTTCTCTTTATCTTTCAAAATATTATCTGACTGCTGACTGGCTGACATTGTCTCTATTTTCTTTTGATCAAATAACTTTTGCTCTTGTTTTGCACCCTCTGGTTTCTTGTCACCATCTTTCTTTGAAGGCAAGGCCTTGCTGTCATCAGTGGGTATTATGGGTGAGGCCCGGGCTGATGTGGAATCTTTCTGAACAGCTGAGGATTTAGTGGGACCCTCATCTTGCACTGCAGATGAAATCAAATTAGATGCTTGGCTAAAGATTGAAGAGCCAAAGCCAAAAACTTTCCCAGTAACAGATCCAGAAGGTTGTGGTGAGGGAGAACGGGATCTGGATGTGTCTTTTACCCCACCAAAACCAAAGCCAAAGAAGCTAGACTCTTCTTTAGGAGGTTCAGATTGTGCAGGAGAAGCGGATTTGGCAGGGGAGGCTTCAGTCTTATTTTTTTGCATTATGTCAGGGACCTGTTGAGGTCGCTGTTGTTGTGGGTGCTGTTTGGTGGATGGGGCAGACTGGCTAGCTTGGGCAAGTCTCTTCACGTCTTGTCCAGTCACAAGTGGTGATCCCTGTTTCAGGACAGGGGGAGGAACAGCTTTGTTAAGGGGTTGGGATGCTGGGGAGGGTTTTTTAGACTGTGGTGGAGGTTTCATCATAGGTCCAGGAGGATCAGCTCCTCTAAGCGCCCGTTTCATTTGGCAGTTTAAACATAGCCACTCCTTGACCTGTAATGATATTAAATTGGTAAATCACTATTGCATGCCTCAATACTGCTCCACAAAGAGTCCACTTTTCACTTACTGTGTGCTGGTCAAACTCCTTAAAATATCTGAGATCCTGTAAACAAACAGAACAACCCCCCTCCCAAACAACTACAGGAGGTCAGCTCCTCCATTTCTTGTCAGTGGAGTTTAGCATTATATTATATTAATCAATGCAGTTCATTTAACTGATGCACATTAGATGTTTAGATATTGATCTTTGTTTGAAATTTGTCAATATCTTGTATGTTGTTATGTTCATGTGTACCAGGCTAGATGCAAAATCTGATTTTTAAAGTCACATGATTTCTGTGTCACATGCCTCAGAGGAGCAGACTAAATTTTCAAAATTTTCCTTGGAGAAAAGAAATGTGCCACAGTAACCCTAAGGCTACCATCCCCCTCAAATCTAAACCTTTCAACAGACAGCCAGGGAAATATACATATTACATTCGCCCAGTAATGCTGGAATAAAATGATAAAGATCTCCATACCACTTAACACTTAATAGCTTAAAACTATACCTTGAAATGTGAACAAAAATAGCAAATAAAAGTCTACATATACATGTACAAGTATGTAATACTGTAATAAATTCCTGAGTAAAATATTGCTTTTTGACTTTATTATGATTTAAAAATTTAATTTTGAATTTCACAAAATAATTTTGATATTTGTTAAACAACTGAATTGCACAGTTTCTGCGTTCCAATGAGGACAAATAATTGGCTGGAATTGTTTATGACTTGGTCTGACAATATGTTTGTTTCCCAAATGTCTGTTGCAGAGACAGGACTGTGTATGGAGACACTGAGCAGATACCTAGAGGACCATAAGGGGTAATTAGCTCAATTCAACAGAATGCTTCAGGCCTCACTGTAATTTAACTGTTTGAAAATAGGAAGTTCTTAACATGTTTTCAAAGAAAGACACTTGATAAGACAAATACAGACAAATAAGTTCATGGTGACCTTAGCTGTTTGACAATAAAAAGCTAAATGTTAATTAAAGTAAATGATTGCTAGTAAAGAAGTCCAACTTGCCCCTAAAGAGTTCTCCTACCAGAACATATCTGTAAATGAACTCTTGCATAGGACTGGCCATGATCTCTTCGTGGCGCCTCCACATGCAATCAAGTATCCTTGGACTCTCCTTGCCAGGACACATGCAAACTGTCAGCGTTAAATTACACAGTCGAGGGTCAAGTCCACTGTATTGGAGACAACCTCAGACATGAATCAGCCATTAAGGACTGAAGCTAACATCACCTGCCCTGCAGATGAAGGACCTGAGGGAGATGCAAGCTCTCACTGTATAAATGCATCAAGATCCACTCATTCCCTGGGGAATCACATGTAATTTTCACTGTCCATGTGGCTGAGAGTTTGAATATCACACTCAGTATAGAATAGCAGTCTGGTTAATTCATTACACAGCCTCCAAAAAGAAGGTGAGGTTGACTTTATGGAGAGTCTGATATAATGAAACGCTTTCAGGTAGTTAAGAGCACAAGAACATCTATCCCAGTGACAACTATATACAGCTATATACTAACTATACTTTTATGCAGATATGTATATTTTTGTACAATGCATCTGCACTCATCATTTCAGAGAAACAAAAACCAGTTCAGAGTACATATGAATGAATGTCACAAAATTAGGGAGAAATGAATAAAATAGAAAGGAATGCTGCATGTATACTGCACATATAAGATGAAACCAAACAACACTCTGCTAAATTCCAGGACATCTGACAACCCACTTATTTAAGTCGTTGCCTCCATTCTTCCCTGATTAAATGAAACACAATATATAAATAAATCTCAATTGTGCTTGATGGTACTTGCACACTTTCTTAGTTATGTTGGCAATTTACAGTCAGATCATATACATATAAAAAGTCTTATTTACCATCCACTGAACTATTTTTGTTCAGTATTTTATCTTCATGTGCCTGGTTGGTTAGTTCCTCACATGATCTATTACTATTTGTGGTTTCCAAATGTACCTTACATGAAAGAATTATTTGAAAACTGAGATCAGCACACCTGCATGTTTCCATTCTAAGACAAAAATGGTGCACAGATGCACAGAACTGTGACTAAAATATCTTTAAAGAATGCCCTTACTACAACACATACATACACAAAAACATACTGACCTGGTCAGCTACATCGTAAACCACATAACCACATGTAACCACAGATAAACGCTGATAAAGGAAATGTTGTCTCTTACCTCTTTAACATGTGGCATGGGATTGAATCCACACTGGTTGCATACAGTGCTTTTGCATTCAGTGCAGGTGTTGTAGTTTGGAGGATCCTTGGAGCCCTTATTGAGCTGCACCTTGCACAGAGGACAGGAGGATGAAGCTGCTTTGGAAGGAGGCTGCGAGGGTCCTTCTTTTGTCTGTGATCCCTGTGAGGTTTCATCCTTTTTGCCAGGAGTTGATGTAGCCTTCAGGTGCCCTGGAGGCTCGGCCTTCTTTGCCTCTGGTTTCTGTGCCGATGCAGGTGGTTTACTCTCCACAGCTGGCGAACCCTTTGCAGGACCCTGGGCTGACACAGACTCCTTACGAGCAGTAGGTGGTGTTGGTGTTGTTGTTGGCTCATCCTGAACAGCAGAGGTGATCAGATTTGATGCAGAACTGAAGAGTGAGGAGCCAAAGCCCATGACCTTCCCAGACACAGGTTGAGGTGAGGGAGATCGGGACCTAGCAGTATCAGTCAGACCACCGAAGCCAAAGCCAAACAAGCCAGACTCCTGCTTTGGTGGTTGTGGCTGTTGTTGTGTTGCAGATTTGGCAGGGGAGGGTCCACCCTTTGGCATCTGTTGTTGAGGTTTTGCAGATTCCTGGGATTGCTTGGGTGGGGCAGCATTTGCTGTGGCCTGGTTTGTCTGAGAAGCTCCGGGAGCATCTTTCTTTTGCTGGGCAGCCAGTTGTTGCGAGGCTGCTGGAGATTTGTTGGCCTGGGGCTGGGCTTTCTTCAAAGGAGGGCCCGGAGGCTCAGCACCTCCAAGAGCTCTCTGCATCTGGCAGTTCAGGCAAAGCCACTCCTTCCCCTGTAATTACAAAGAAGATAAATGGCCAATGCATTGATATGATTCCAACCTATTATGAAAATATGGCATTTGCATTTTGCACATATTTGTGCTATGTCATATGAGCCCTTAATGTTCATTAGTCTCTATAGTCTGCATCCTGCACCTAATTGCATTATGTGGCTCTAATGGGATTACTGTTGAAACTGTAAACTGGTTCACGCTTCAATGCATTTAGGTGTGTTGTGCATGCCTCCTGTTGCCATAAAAAACACAATACATGGATGGAGATGCAGGCATCTGAAGAGGGCTAAACATGAAACACCCTACTTAGAGCTCTTAGATGCTCATAAATATTACAAACCAAGTGCCTCCATAGTTGCAATACAGTAAAATGATGTACTTCAGTAGGTATATTAAAGTTAAATATCTGAACACGTTGTTTTTGGCTTTCATGAAGAATGTTTGAGTGCCAGTATTTTTTTTAAAGGGGCTATAAATGCTTTGTTTCTCTACAGAGACTGATACAATTTCCATCAATCCCAAAAAGCTCTGCTAAATAAGTTAGCATAAACTTGCATTCTGCAAAACTGTACCTGTGCATTTTTACAGGCGCAAAAAAAGCATTTACTTCAAAACACAACATTTAAACAGACAGCAGACATTTTGCAATATCGTTTTGCAAGCAACAACCTCAGAAATACTCGTATACTGTGAACAATGTGATGTGCATTATACTGTGCACTTGTGAGAGTGGATGTAGAACATAGACCATCTTACCGCTGAGTCTGGTGGACTGAATCCACACAGGCTGCAGACCTGGCTCTTGCACTGTGTACAGTTTTTATAGTTCGGAGACTCCTTGGATTGGACATTAAGTTCTGTGTTCTTGCATATTGGGCACAGTGATCTGCCCCCTGGGCCACCTTTAGTCTGGGCTGCAGCTTTCGCAGGTCCCTGTGATGGGGGTCCTCCCTGGGCTGCCCCAGGGGCACGAGCCCCAGGCCCCTTGCTTCCAGGCTGCTGCTGAGTCCCAGGCTTCTGAGGGCCTGACTGCAGCTGAGGTCCTCCCTTACTGGGGCCCTGCTGTGCCTGGGGTCCAGTTTTAGTCAGGCCTTGAGGTGGTTGGCCCCCTGGCTTTGGGCCATCCTTCATCTGTGAGGCAGGCTGTCCATTCCCCTGCTGGATTGGGGGCTTTTGCTGTGGCTTGGCCTGCTGCTGCTGCTGCTGTTTCTGTTTATCCTGCTCAGGCTCTCCCTCCTCACTGAACAGGCTGAACTTGTTGACGGCCGAGGACACAGCACTGAGGGGGTTGCCCCCACTCAGGAAGTTAGAAGAGAACATGGCCTTGGATCTCCACACTAGGCAGTGGGGCTGGCTGAAGAGATCGGGATCTCTTCACCAGGGGCCAGCTGGTCTGAGGCACCCACACCGCTGGCATGAACGGTGGGACAGACTTCAGAGAGCTCTGGGGCCGTCCCTGACTGATGGATCTGGTGACTCACATTTGCCTCTGCAAGAAAGAAAAAAGAAGGTCTTTGTAAAGAATGGAGACACAAAGAACAGTTCAAAGATGGCAGTTTCATACTTGAATGAATAAGGACTTGGTAGTAAGACACAATGTTTCATTAAGCATGTCAAATTTATGCTTTTACTCAATGATACATCTGTAATTATACTTTTCAGAGCTTTATGCAAACTGCATGTACTGATTTTGTCTGCATGTTGCTTGGGACAGTAGGAAAAACACCACATTTTGCACAAATGGTTGCATTATTGAATTACGAAATATTTGTGGAATGATTATGATCATAAAGGATGTTGGTCATTACTTCACATGTTCAAAAATTATAGAGGGATAAAAAGTGATTATGTAAATTCATCTAAAAACATAGATAAAGGGATCTAGACATGCAATCACCTATGTTCTAAATATTTCAGTTCTTTATGGGAAAATACATGTGCATAGTGTACACATAATCAAACCAACATTAACAAATTTAAGGACAATTTCATCCACACAGAAATCAGTTACAAGTCTTGTTGGATGGTTAACATTTTTTTAAAGCATGCACAGTAATAAGTTCTTTTCAGGGCTTTAAGCCTTATTCTACTGACTAGTGTCAAATAGCAACTTAAAATACGTGGTTGTTAATACTATGGAGCAAAAATAAAGTATTTTTTATTATGCTTATTACAGACTATTTAACAGTAATATGGTGGTGTCATGAGTGATGCTCTCCTCTTTTCAACATTGCCTGATTCGGTACCACGAGTTATATTCTCTTAACATATGAGCCTGAGTCGACGTTTTCGTTCAGCACCATGGACAGCGCACTAAATGCACCCTATTGATTTCTGCTTTACACTTCCACACGCCAGAAAGATAGCCTTTATTTCAATGGGTAATACAATACGTTCACCTTAAACGCCGGAAAGGGAGAATGCAGCCAAACCAAATAACAGGTAAATTTTAAAGAACAGCTTCTGATTTTGAAAATATAGACCATGTTTGTCTGCAACAACAGAGTAACCAGTTTGTCAAATGACTAAAAGGTGCAACGGTGCAAAACATCAGGATTCGAGAAAATGCATGAATACACGGACAAACATCGTCACTTTCTTGGTGGGAACGTCTGAAAATATCAAGGACAAATACAGCGTACCCTTTCGTGTACAGTATGAACGTGTTTCGTCCTACGTTAGCGACGTATACCCAATGCAAGAATGCAAGAGCAGTGTAGGTTAGCCTACTAGAAATACTAGAGTAGCTACTACAAGTGAGCCTCAGTCACAGCCAGTGTAGGCTACGGATAGACCTTCAGCACATCCGGGTTTTAATAGAGTCATTCACACATGTGTGGTGAACACCTCAACCAAAATCACTTGATTACCAAAACTGTTTAAATGTTTGTTTGTAGGGCTAAAATCTAATCGTTGCTGATTAGATTTCACTCAATTCAAATTCGTCACGAAAATAAATAAGTCGACGGAATAAGCAGGGGTAATACAAGCCTAACTATGAAAAAAACAACAGATAATGTGAACAAACTGCCGCGGGCAATTCAGTTCCTTTCGTCGTGATTCCAGACAGACGATTAGCAATGCCAACTGCATGCATAATACAAGAGTCGGCAAGACGACAGACATATGACTGCTGAAAGTGGACGGATCATCGTGTCTGTAACTCAGTGGTTCACTCTTTTAATGCAATGACTTTTTTGGTCCACATGTATGGTACACCGTGTCAACAATTCTTAATATTTCAGCAGATTTTAGAGCTCTATTCTATTCAGTCACAACATCAATCGTTAGCCTACCCTTTCACAGGCATCCCCGTGCACAGGCTTCATCGGAGTGTCCCCCTCTACGTATCTATCGAACCAAAGGTTTCACTTGGGCTACCAAATTATGGAATGAAACATAAGAACTTCAAAAGAAAGAGGTCCAATGTTACTAAGCAACACCCTTTCAAACCGTACCTCACGCCGTACTGTCATCCCTTTTTATTGCCCCATTTTGACTTCGCTCTCCTCCGATAACGTTTCCCTGGTATCTCCGTGGAGGACGGAGGTTACGCGAGAGAGAGAGAGAGAGATAGAGAGAGAGAGAGAGATCAACAGCAGCAGCAGCACCGCGTTCAGCCCCGCCACAAACTGCGCATGTTCAGTATATGACAGCTGATCTCCGTAGGCTACCTCACCCCCAGAAAATTGAAATTAAAGCGACGAGACGATATATTTCTCTTAAAGACCGATTGAAAACATAACATTATGTTACATTATGGTATGTCTTTATGTTTATGTTACATTATGTTATGTCTTTATGTTTTCCTTTGTATGTTTCAGACCTGTGTATTAGTTTAGGTTTGTAGCTGTGTGGCCATAGAGTTTTATATCTTTTGTATTAAAAGAATCCACTTCTTGATAGATCTAACATTGGTTGAAAAAGCAATGCCCTTAAGAATACAAAATAATGCAGCCATAATAAGGTTACTCTCCACAATCCCTCATCTTTACATGCTAGATTCATGGCTTGCTAAGTAGTCTCAAGGTCAACAACAGCAGTCAGTAGCAAGCATTCATTAACTGCTCTCACCACCTTCAGAACACCAGTAAACACTGATGGCCCATGACAAATCAGTTCAATCTCTCTCTCTCTCTCTCTCTCTCTGTGTGTGTGTGTGTGTGTGTGTGTGTGTGTGTGTGTGTGTGTGCATGGTTGTCACAGACTCCCGATTCACACCCTCACAAACAGAGGAGACCACAGGTTATCCTTCAAGAGAAAATAGCTTTTTCTCCCCACTGCTGGCATATTGGAAGGCCTTTGTCTTCTCCCAGGACAACAGTCCTGGGAGAATATAATGAGCTCTGGTATTCCTAATGGTGGATCTATAAAAGCCATCAGCTCTGACTCTGGCAATTACCTGGAGCTCTTTCCTTGTATTACTGCATTACTACTCTGTCTGCTGTGAATGGATTGTGCTGTATGTTACCTGAGAAGCTTTACCATGTAAGAGCGTCATCTGTGAGAGAAAGTGATGGGGTGGGCGTATGGATGAGGTTTTAAGGCTGGAATGATGCGCTTAGATGGGCTCTGATGCCCATGAAGCAAGGGCACTTTGATGGATATGCTTTCAACATTCAGGGATGTCTTACCTAGAGCCATTTCTCAGTTCCAGTGATTTGTGTTAGATTGGTAAATATACACAGTGATGATGCAGTGCACAGTGTTTTGCATATAAAAGTATATTTCCATTCTCAAGCACATTGAAACGCATAAAATGGTGACAGAGGGAGGTGGACAGACTTGTATGGGTGGGAGGAGGGCAGGAGAGAAGAATTTAATCTTTCCCAGAATAATTTAAAAGCCTGTCACTGCTATCAATAGTTCCTTCCTCAGGATAGCATAATTCATGTGAGAAATCAAAGAATAAATTCAAAGTCAATCTACCATCTGTGCCACCACTAACACGAGTATCCAACCTCCTAATATGGCCAGAAAAAGAAGTCTCAGAATACAAGGAGGAAGCACGGAAGTCGCGTCACCTACAATCTGCCACCCGGCCTGGCGGACGACAGTAGACGCCTTCTCCAAGCACAGTCACCAGCCATCTGGCCTGGACCGAACCACGTGTGAACACACCTCTCTGAAGTCAAACAATCCACTCACTCACTTTGACGCATCACCATTGACGGAGAGCACAAATCTCTCATGTAGCCTACTGCTCTGCACAATTGCTTTGGTAGTAGCTGTATTTGGATACTTTATGAATGACTTTCAGTTGTGGTTGAAAATCAGCCATCTCCTGTGTAAATATGTATGGAAATGAAAAAAAGGGTGTGAGGAAAACCATACGGTAGCTAAGTGTGACCAGCTGCCTGCAGCCTTGCGGTGTTGGCAGAGCTCAACTCCAATCAGGAATCTGTTTGATCAGACTGCCAGACAGAACAGAGCAGAAGGGCAGGGCTCCAGATGAAACGTGAACGGAGGGGAAACAGTTCCAGTGCATTGTGGGTATTTTTTTCTGAGTTGTTGGCTCTTTGGGTCACTTCATCATCACTCGGTTTCTGTGTACCTGCTCCACAACCCCACCCCTCACCCCCCCCTTCAAATTGCTGATTCATTTTTCTGTCCATCTCTGCATTCTTTCTCTCTCTTCCTCTGTCTCTCTCTCTTTTCTACTCCTCTCTGTCTTTCCCTTTCTCTCTGTCTGATCTCAGTGGAGAGGTCCCAGTGGAGCCCACTCTTGTGGTATGGAGTGGCAGCGCTCTGCCCAGTGAGCTCAGAGGCCTTGTGTTGCCAGGGCCAAGCTGAGTCGACAGCATGCCTGGCCAGAGTTTTTCCGTCCCTGATGCAGATCCAATCAAGCCAGAGGTTTTGACTTCTTCTCTGCAGAGACGGTGACTCTGCATTGCACCAGACAACTAAACAAACAATCTGTCTGTGTCAGTGACTTGGCTAAACAACACCATCCCATATCACCTGGAACATATACAGTACTTTACAAATGCCGTTCATTAGCCAGAAATGCAGTTCATTAGCTATTTTTAGCTAATTCTTGTAATAAACAGTGCCATTCTTAAACACTAAAGTGCTGAGAACAGAGTTAATCAACCCACCCCTATTGTTCGACATTGCCGAGTGCTATCAGTAGAATTACAAGTGACAAAATTTGGTATTACATAGACTGAGTTTGTGAACGGGCAGCTCTCACTAACTAAATGGGGCACATGACAACAAAACTGAAACCCATGAGTTAGCATTGTCTGCCATTTCGCTTTTCAGTCTACGTTGTACCAGATTGTCTCATTCATATACCTACTGACAGCAACCTTGAGCAACAGGACTATGGATTGATCGACTCAAGACTGTCACTGTTGAGACTCATCAGCTGTTTAGGTAAGATAAAAGATAAGGCAGATAGGGGAAAGGCAACACAATAGATTTCCAACATATGAATCTATATAAATAAATATAAATACATTTATTCATAGCACTTTTCAAGCATAGAGCACATTCAAAATAAACAAAAACAAACAAAAATAAATAACTCTATATGATTGATAAATATCTATCTCATGCCTATCAGATACTCTCTCACAGGTAAGAAAGACAACAAGCAGAATGGGAATGAGAGAAAGGAGCATCTCCATCTAGCAATAATCTACAGCCTTCATGTGGCGGATCAGACAGTGGAGGTGTGACCAGTGATTGTGCTTGTGGGAGCTGCTGAAGTGGTGCTGAATTCACACAGCCCACTTCTCCCTCTGCACTGGGTGGGATGTGACAAGACAGACAAGAGCATGTGACTGAATGTGTGTGTGAGTAAAGCGCTTGTGTGTGTGCGCGTTTGTGTGTGTGTTGTGAGTCATGTCATAAAGCCTTTCCCTCACACGTGGGTTGCTAAGGGAGGCATCAAAGCAGGATACTCATGGCAATCACAGTTATGTGAATGTGGCAACACTTAGTTAATATTTAGCAGTCCATTCATGCGTGTGTGTCTATGCGTCCAAACATGCATGTGGATGTTGTGTTTTACATGTTTAAATTGCCCATCTGAGCATGTGTTCATCCACATCAGGAAGGGGCAAATTGGCTCCAGCTCTGCACTGTGTTGTTATCATTCTCCCCTTCTGAATGGGCAGAGAGAGGTTTCTTATCCTCCTCTGTGTGCTGCCATGCTTGCTGCTAGTGAGTGGCGTTAAAATGCCGCCCACAGACGCTTCAGCTCACATCCCGGCACCTACCTCGGCAGCTCCCAGTTAAAACGGCTTAGCGTCAGACACCAGCCATGCACGTGTCTGTCTCCCCCCTTTTTTTGGCCAGGGTCATGGTTCAGCACACTGCTTTAGAATTTGCTTTAAATCCTATTATCATATTAGTCAAATCAATGTCTTTATGAGGCCCTACAAGCAAAGGTTATTTTGAAAACACAATATTAATTTTTTAATGCGAAAGTGCAAGTTCATTATATGACATTACTTGTGTGTTGGTAATGCCAAAGCTAAACGCTAATAAAGCCAAACATTTCAGAGTGTATCAGAATGGGGTTTTGCGTATCAAAGGGAAATCTAGGATGATATTTTTGCCAAGAGGATGCAACTGTTGAAGAGAGAAGAAAAGAGGAAAAAGGGAAGTGGCTAGTCCACGCTGGTGGGAGGATAAGACGTGTACTGTGTGCTGTATTGGTATTCCTGTGCTCCTGCAGGTTGTGTAATGAAGGCTCAGACAGGTGTGCACGGGGGGCATGTCTGCCCGACAAAGAGGGCCGTGGCACTGCCCCGGTGCTGGCTGGCTGCTCTGCCAAGCGCGGGCAAACGGAGCGACATTTGTCATCAGCAAAGCGGAAACAATCTCACAGAGACACACAGAGAGAGAGAGAGAGAGAGCAAGAGAGAGCGAGAGAGAGAAACTTATATTCACAGTTCACCCACACACACTCTGTCTGCCTTCCCTCTCTCTCTCTCCTACTGTTCCTCTCCCTCCATCCATCTTACTATCATTTCTCTCTCTCTTCTTTACACTCATGCATACACAGATACATCCATCCATTCACACACACACACACACACACACACACACACACAAACAGACTCTCTCTCTATCGCTCTGGCTGTGTGTGTGTGTGAAAAAGAGAAAGAGGGAATGAGGGAAAAAGGGAGAGATGCACACTATCTACATTCTCCTGGATGAAATATTTCACACATAGCACTGCTCCCTCTAAACCAGCATGAAATGCAGAATGTAACTAAAGAAGCCCAGGTAATTAATAGCACTAGTGATGGGAGTGACGTTGCCCAGGGGGTACAGCCAGAGTTCCTGCTCTGGCACACTGACGATGGAGAGCCAAGCGAGTGGGGCCTGTCACTGTGTTCTAAACGAGCATAGGCCAGGGTCAACTGGTAATGAATACAGTAACCCGATCACTCACTGTTTGCCAGTGTCATTAAATTTAAATATCTGGCCCCAGGGGGAAGACAGAGGGACCCGTGCCTCACTCCCCCAGTCATGGATAAGCTCACACTCCACCGTACTGATGTATATCTGACAGTCACTGAAGATAATGTGTAATCGGATTCACCAAAGCATTACCATTTGGTCTTCTGATAATTACACATGACTTTTAGTTTGTGTGATGTGGATAGCATATAAACTATAATAAGCAATCAATGTGCTTTAAAAGAAAAAAAATACATATATACCAAAACTTCATTCAATTTAATGTATTGTTGTGAGAGACATACCTTTAGTCTGTCATGTGCTTTCCAGTTGTCAGTTGAGAGAATGTAAGTCCACATTCAGTGGATAGTGGATAGGTAGTATAGTTTGTAGTCTTCCTCTCCAAGTCTTCTTTTTACTGTATGTCCTAAGAAATGTAGTTAAATCCACATCGCATCAGCTCATCCTCCTCTAGCTCCATGCTCACACGTTCTGCCAACGCTAATGCACATTTTCCTGACCAGTGACCACTGCTAACCGCCTACATCTAAAAATACTCTTAAAGGGACAGTCTCTCTCTTTCCCTCTCTCTGTCCTTCTCTCATCCACTCTCGCTCTTCTTCTCTGCCCCCTGGAGTACAGTCCGCTTGATGCCTTCTCTCTCCCACTCTCTCTCTTCTTCTCTGCCCCCTGGAGTGTGGCCTGCTTGATGAGCGTGATGAGAGTCCACCCACTAATCTCCTCAGGCTCCTGGCTCCGTCCAATCGGGGCCTGTCAGGAAATCAGTGCCCATCTCCTCTCATCAGCGCCGCTATAGCGCTCACTTCCTACTGTGGCAGGCGTCTTTCTATCTCTCTCTTTCTCTCTCTCTCTTTCTCTCTCTCTTTCTCTCCGCGGGGCAGAAAGAGAAATGCTAGTGGATTAGGGGGGCTTAAAAAGGAGGCCTGTGTGGCTCTCGATGGTCCTGCTGATGCTGATTCTGAGGCTGCTGGTGATGGATGATGCTGTGGGAATGCCCTGGCATCTGGCTCTGATTTTCACACTGTAAACACCTACAGCAGCATGCACTGCTAATCCCTCCATCAGCAACACTAATGAAACCATTTCACATGTCACATATATGGCCATCCTCACTTACTCTTACACCAATATTTAGATGTATATTTTTCTTCTTTTTTTCATGAATCTTTTAGCAATGTTTTTACTTGCATACATTATTTCATTTCATTTTATTTTATTTTATTTTATTTATTTATTTTCATTTTTTGTTGGGTGGGAAGGGATAATTTATCAACCACAAACTGGCTATCTTACAATCTTCTTATTAAGTTCAAACTAATTGATTTGCGTTGCCAAGGGTTCACTTCAGCATATTGTTGATAAATTTGTTGTGTTTGCTGTTTATAACCAGAGGTGGCGGTGTTCCAATTTATTTCAGCACTGATACACAAGATTACTCTTACCACAGGTGTATCTTAAATTAATTGCAGGAGGTCTTACAGTGCGGTTTTAGTAGGATTGAATTACATCCCCATGACTGTGCCAAGTAACCCCGAGTGACTGTGGATAGGATCTTACTGGTCATCAGTCACTTCAATCAGTCAGCTTAGGGCTGTGGCACAACAGAAGCCACATTCACATACGGCATCCAGTAACTGAGACTGCTGGGCCAGTGTGTTGAACTATTAGGCAGCTTTGGGCCAACAACGTGCGTCGTGGGGCTTGTGTGTAACCTGAGCTGAGTTGGATTGTCTTCAACACAAATGCCTAGGTAGAGGAACAAAATAGAACTACTTTGTTAGCTGTTTATCATGTGTTTTACATTCTTTTCCCCTGGTTTTTGTTTTACATCAAAATTGTTTCACATTGAGTCACCCCCCCCCCCCCCCCCCCCGCCCCACACACACACACTCACACTCATTTGTAAATTTTACAAGCTCTAAATAGGTTACTTATCAAAGACCAGTCAGACATTACATATATTAAACAGATGAGATAACGGCCCTCTTTCCCAGACAGAAGAAAACAAATACAACCCAATACCCCATGCGTGTGGTTTTGGTGTTAGCAGTTGCGGTCGTAATCCCAAACTGAACTATAGTTCCGTCAGTGTCTCCCCTGATTAACATGTGAACTGCTCCCCATGACAACTAACTGCTGTTGTAACATTAATGACCCCTTATCCTCTTGGCTGCCTCTCTCACGGTGCAGCAACAGAAAGAGAGCCTATCCCTGATCTGTTAGTGGAAGCTGTACTGTCAAGTTGTTTAAAGGTCAAGGAGGGAAAGAGAATCAGTGTTATCATAGCATCATGTTGACCAATAGTGGATGCACTGCTGTACAATAGCGTGCACAAGGGGAATGGTCTGTCCTTGGCGGCGTGATACAATAGTGAGGTCTAGACAAGGACCTGTATATTATTGAAGAGGTGTAAAACAAGATGAGGGGACTGCCCCAGAACTACAGCGTCTGACTACGCCATGAAAGATGCTTCTTTTTTTTTTGTTCACCACAGTGCCAATTCAGTTAACTTTAGTGAGGTAGGATTTTTAAGATTTTATGGAAATATCATGGTATGAATCAGAGCTTAGTCATCGGCCTTTGATGTGTTGAAAATTAGAATGTTTAAATAAAGCCTACACATGGTGTTTTGTTTGTTTGTTTTTTTAATAAATGTAACACTGTGAGTGAAGCAAAATAAAAGCTGATGTATGCCTTTCAGTAGTCGCATGGAGGATTTTTCTGTAATCAGTTTGAAATCATTATGATGAGAGAGGAACATGTTTTTATGCATCATGCTTTCAGAAGTAGAACTAATCTGTATTGTAATAAAAAAAAACATCTTTCTGAAGGACACTTAGGATATAAGAGTGCAGCTCATGTCAGCTCGACTCAAGGATTGCACATCCTGAGATCCTACCTCTGTTGTATAATATTTCCAAAAATGAGAGGTTGGCTTAGAATATCAATGAGTATCACAGGCTGCATTTTCTGAATTTGGAATGTGTTCAAATCTTGTTATCAAATTAATTTCATGGAAGAACATTCATACACAGTGCAAACAAGCTGATTAATTTACCCCCCTACAGATTGTCATATAACTGCATGAAACAAACTAAAACAGAACTTAAGTGTTTGCTGAAAGTTACACAGATGGAATGTCAATTTTGGAAGACAGATGGCTATAATAGTCGCAGTAACATTTAGAAGCACATCTGGAATTAATTTTAACAGCCTATACTACTTCTCAGATGTTCTGAAGCACCAACTTTAGCAGAGACCAAGCCAGACCAAACTTTCTGCACCAGCCTATGAACTCGTTCCTGAAAGTCCCAAATACTGTGTGTGATTGCTGAAGAAACCCGTTTTGTTTTGTTCTGTTCATTGATAGCTTTTAACCACACACAGGCATGACCTGAAAACGTTTCATGTTGTTTAACACACACTGACGAAGGCCACCAGGTGGTCTCCCTGCTGAAAAAATAAAACTGTTAAAAGGAAAGTACAAGTGCAATCCATCTTCATGTTGATTAACAGTGAAATATACAATTAGATCAAGGTTTGGACACTGAAGGTTGTGGTTGAAGGTACGAGTCTGTTTTGAGTGGTATATTGTGGCATGACTGTTAAAGACTGCAGGAGAGCTAGCTCATAGTGCCAGGTTCTATACTATTACCTAGTGTAAATATGTAATTAGCAATCTACACTGTACTTCTGTAATAGGGGTCATATGATTTCAAATTGTATGTGGAAGAATTTCACAGCATTGTGCAGTTTATAGGCAAACCGCCTTTGTCATTTTGTTTACCTCCATCATTGAGTGCCGAGGTAAGAGATATGAACTGCAGACAAGGAGGTGTATGAAAAACATTCTCGTGGAGTATTCATTGTCCCCTGTCACAGACTGAGAGTTGCTTCCGCTTGTGTTTGTGCAGAAAGAAAAACTGAGAAAAGCTCTGAGCAGACACTGACTCATAGCCCAAACCACTTTCAGGGATTTGGGAGAAAATCTATTCATACATTCTAATTCTGGTGGATTTATGTGTCATTGAATTTATGTGTCATTCACGGATACAGTCCCACAGTACCCCCGCCTCCCCACCCCCACCCCCCTGGCCACACACACACACACACACACAATGCCCACATATACAGCAAACCCACAAAGAATATGACTTGGCACTTTTTTGACATGGAACACACATATGGATGTGTACAAGTATTTATATGTATGAAAACAGGCACCGACTAAACAAGCAATTTATCTCTCCCTCTCTCTCTCTCTCTCTCTCTCTCCCTCTCTCTCTCCTTCTGTTGAAACCTACCCTCCCTCTTTTGACCTTGAGATGGAATGCTCCAGTTATGGCAAGGGAAAGAGGGCATGAAGAGAAACATCATCTCCCCTCTCAGTGTGGTGTGTCTTTCACATACAGCACATGGCACACTCCGCCTCAATGTCTCACCTTCAGCGGTGGCACAGTGATGGCACAGCATGGGGCCGATGCTGGTGCTGGTGCTGGTGCCGGTGTTGGTGCGGCGCGGCGCGGCCTGGCACGGCGCGGTGCCGGGTGGTCACGCCAGGGTTGACTAAAGCCAGAGAGGGAACAGCATGACTGCGCTCCTCCTGCTCAAGCTTCTGCTCCTTGTGGGGCTGCGAAGGGGATCAGGTCTCTTGCTCATTTATTCATGATCCGCTCACAGCCTCACAGCTGTTCCTCAAACAGCCTCACCCCCGCCCATGGCCAATTCTATCAGGTCAAAGAGCAGTGTTTACACCTCATCATTGCCACCTCTCAGTCTGCAGACTCTCACAAGCTCTTGCCCTCTGACGATTTCACAAAAGGAAGGCTGTAGACACATTCAATTAGGCCTCCTTGTAATATATGTGACATTCATTTGCACCTCTCTGTATCTCATTCCCTCCCTTTGTGTGTGTGTGTGTGTGTGTGTGTGTGGGGGGGGGGGGGGGGGGGGGTGTTGGGTGTGTTGGGGGAGGGGAGGTCACCATGCCATGGAGAGGCTGTGATGCCAAGCCGAAACATCACAATTGCCCCCGACCAGCCTCATTCCCCTGCCCTCGATGCCAGCCAGTACCCAGGGAATTCATATGTTTAATATGTTCATCCAAAACAAAGGCATTGAATTTCATCATGCACACAAACCCTTCAGCCTTCATCAAGACATTTGTGACGCACGTAACTAGACACTCAGGTTATCCCTAAATGACCTGCCATCGTGTCAGCAAAAGCCGACTCGTTGAATCAAACGTGTACGTGCGTCCGCACTTCTCAATTACATCGTGCAGGTAGCAAAAACTTGTTTGTGTCGACGTCGTGACAGGATCCACTCCTCACACATCTCCCTTCCTTAAGAGCCGCGGTAAACTAGAGCTCACCAGAGGACACCTAAACAGCTTCCTTCACTCGTGTTACTGCCCCGCAATCAATCCCATTGATTTCCAGCATAAATATTTGCCCTTTGCAAGAGCATTTGCTGCTTGGAGCTGAACACGTGTGCCTGGCTGGTCAGTCTCTGTTGTGCTTTCCCTTTCCTTGATTTTATTATGTGTGGTGGCACCAGCTGTTGTGTCTTTATGGTGCAAAGGTCGCGGTGGGTTATGCAATAAGCGCAGGCGATCAGTACAGATTACACAACAGAACTGAAATGAGAGGGAAACCACAGGCACGATGATTACAGTGAGATTAGTGACGTCTGCCAGCTCACGGCTGGCACTGCCCTCGCCCCCTCTCACTGGGGGGGATAAGACTTTTGCCTGACCTTAAACCAGAGGGCACAAGAGGAACATACAAACACTCTGTGAACAACGTGCACTCCAAGTGATGAAGAAGGCAATTTCGTTTTGAGTTGTATTTAGAGAGAGTATTTGATGTTGTTCTTGATCGTTTTGTGGCATCTTTTGAGCTGGATTGGACATCAAGAGGAATAACACATAGCATGTTAAACAGTCACCTCGTGTCAACTGTCTCATCCCCTTTGTCTTCATTCAGATCACAGGGTCTTCATTCTGTTCCCTCCTTTTCACTCTCGCTCTCATTCTCTCTTAGACTTTCTCTTTCTCCCTTTCGTCTACTCTCTTTATCTTCCCGTCGGTGGTGCTGCGTCGTGTCTTTGTGTGTGTCTGCGTGTCTATGACTCAGTGGCCGTGTTCTCCTTTCCCTCTCTGCATCGTGAGGGTGATGCGTCGCCGAGGTGTCACGCTCTCAGATGGATTGTGGGTATTATTGTACCCATCCTCCTGCCCTCCCACTCGCATCCTCCCACCCACTCCACCCACCCTGGTGTGACTCAGGATGTATATCTGTGTGTGTGTGTGTGTGTGTGTGTGTTAGTAGTGGATATGGGGGTGGATGGTAGGCAGGCAGGCAGACAGGCAAGGAAGAAAAGGCGGCCACGTGACATGTTTACAGTTGGCAGTCACACAAAGACGTATGGCTCTGGGCTTCCCGCGTGATGTGCTGTGCTCGTGGTATACTGCAGCACTTAAGACTCTGACCTCTGTCACAATGAGTGCCGTGGTCATGAGAAACTGTTCTGTCTCCACGCACTGGACTGAAGGTTGAAGGCTCATAACTCTAACCATGGGTGCTTCACCACAGATGACAGGGGAAAACCCTGTGTTCCATTTGCCTGGTCCTATGGCCCCCCAGGGACTAGAGTCAGAAGATGCTACATAATGAAAAGACTTCTCACTGTCCTTTTCCACTCATTAATAGCAAACACTTGCAGGGATGCAGTGTAAATGTCATGTGACACCAAGAAATAACAAACACATCTGAGCCCATTGATGAAAAATGCAGAAAACAAATTTACGGCAAGCTCGAAAAATATCCCTCACTGTTGGGACAAACATGTTTTTATCCTCAGGAGCTATTTGTTTTCAGCCTTTATGAGCGCTTGATCGCTGCATCATGCACAGTTGTTGTCCCTGGCTGCTGGGGCATTCATTTGTTTGCCTGCGCCTCTCCTTCAGCTGCCCTGATAGCGGAGGGACAAGTGTCTATTTGCCTCCTGATAATCTCTGATAATGGACATTTGCTCCTCAGGCACTGATCCTATCCAGACGGGCATATGCTTCTCACTGGATTTTTCACAATGGATTTCCCATCTCTGCCTTTCAATGAAATGGACATTGAAAAATAAAACATGTTTACTTATTTTTATTGTTTTTTTCCCTCTTACTTCAGTCCACCATATATTTATGTAATTTAGCGTAAGACTATAAAAAAACACTAGCTTGATAATGATAGTGTGAGCCAATAAGCAGGAGGATTAAAAAGGAGATAGCTAATTTCACATCTGTTTACACACCTTTGATGACAGCCTCGTGTGATTAAGAAAAATGAAAGTCATTTCGACAGATCAAATGCCATTTGCCCGAAGGGGAGAATTTTTTTCTTCTTCTCCCTATTGAGGCATTTCGTCTGCGCGTTTGTCAAAGGTGAGATAAGAAGGATGAAGGAGAACTTATCCTCACGGGTGATGCAGAGCTTTTATCCTGAAACACAGCACATGCCCTGCTAATGAACACTCACCACCACGCATGAGGGAGGGGGGTGGCAGTCCAGAGAAATAACAGGTTAGCTGTGTAATTGTGCTGTGCAAATGGGTTTAGATGGTAAGATGGGTGAGGTGCATGGACCGAGGAAGAAGCTGGAATGGAATTCCTGATAAGCAAGATGGAGAATCCAACCGGAGACTGACTCCATTCTTAAGATGGAGGCGCTGCCAGGATTTATTTGATGGCTATTGGCTTTGACTGCTATTGGCAAAGATGCTGGTGTATAGAGTTCATGCGTCTATATAGCCTTAATGGAAAATATGGCACACTGTGTTACTGCAGTAACACATTATTTGTGTGTGTGTGTGTGTGTGTGTGTGTGTGTGTGTGTGTGTGTGTGCATGTGTGCATGCTTGCCTCTCAAATACCTGCATTCATTTTTGCAATCTACAGGGCTGGAGGGTACCATGTGCAGAATGTTTCTCTCTCTCCAGCAGTGACATTAAAAGAGTTCTGCTTCATTGTTTGCTGATGGAGCCGTACTCACTGTGCTATACCTACAGAAAATCACACGGAATGGTAATCAGGTCTCAATAGCAATCCATACCACCCTGGCCAAGGGCTATTTTTCCCTAAGCGAGAAATGATGGACCTCAGAGACATTCAGTGGACAGGAAAGCTCCATTTTGTTATTTCAGAGGTCAAAGGTGAATCTTCTCATCTGTATGGATGTTGAATGCAAATTAGCAAAATCCCTATGGAAATTTTATCAGAGTGTCTCTGTGTTCAGTAGCCTATATTTCCTGCTGTTTGAAATGTCAGGATCACTCTGTTTTATGTTTTGCAGTTTTACTTATTGGACAGTTTCTTTTTAGCCTACAAGTACTGCATGTGATTTCCATTTTCTGTAATAGCTGAAGACAGCAAAGATGTTGCTGGATGTTTCCACAAAGTTTCAAAGAGTCATTAATCACCTGCCACCAAAGGTTCTGCTCTCTGCAATCTATCATTGCTTATTTTAGACTAACATTTTCTTACTCCTCCATCTTGAAGACTACCAAAGCTTGGGCTTTACTGCAGGTTTACCAAAGGATCTCAGTGATCATCTAATAATCTGTTCAAGGTCACTATTCCTTGAGTGGACCACCCTTTTGTGGAGGAGAAGAACAAATATAACTTAATGAAAATGAGCGATTGTCCATATCAATTGATGTCTACTTCTCTGAGAAGGTCACCTTTTGAATTCCAATATGGCTTCATGTCCCATCGACACCTTTTTTTCATTTGGCCTCTTTGAAGCTGCTGCCTTCTGAGCCTTTTAGTGTTTGGAAGCAAGGCAAGGCTAGACCTCACTTTGACTTTGGTATGTCTCCTGCTTAGGCCTGGCCAGAGGATGAGTCAAATAAATCTCACTAGTCCTTTAGAAACTTACACTGGTAGTCCTCCTATATAGTTTTTGACTGTGTACTTTACAGTTGGAAAGTCTTGAGGCAGCTTTGCTTATTAGCTACAGTTGCTGTGGCGCTATGGGCAGCATCAGCATTGTAAAAAGCATTCAATCAAATCAAACATTCACATTTTTATACTAGTTTGTACAGGATGATGCCATGGAGGTCCTTTTTTAGCTCATTTCATGTATTGCACATCACCTATCATTCACTGGCAAACTACAATGATTTTAGTTGCTACATCAGAAGAACTCATGATGCCCTCATTTTGATGTGTCCTAACATCTACAAATTTTAAACAATTTCCCAAGGTTAGAAAAAAAACTACAAAAAAACCTGTCCCCTTCCATTCACGCCCAAGCCTATCTGTATCCTCTTGACAGACTTTGAGTCCACCATGTTATTGATGGCAGGCTATGAGAGGAGACCCCATCCAAAGAGCATTAATCTCTCACTTGGGATTTATTTGTGTGTCTCAGGGAAGGGACAACATTTTCAATTTCAACCAGGGATCTTGTGCTAAAGGTTGAATTAGCAGTCAGACAGAGAGGGAGTGCACCAAAGGGACCTCTCCAGTCCCTTCCTATCTGAAATTTGTTGCCAAGTGAAGAATTATGGGAAAATGAATGCAGACTAAAAGAAGCCTGGGGTCATTCCAAAATGTACACATTTATCTAGTCACTGCTTCAATGCTGTCAAAGGTACATCTGGAAACAAGTGGACTTGGACTGCCAAAAGTATTGGATCTTTACTGAATCTTATGCATTGGATCTTTATTGTATGTTATGTTTTGGACATTTATTGTATTCAACCACTTTTTTGGTTAAGAAATTGAAACAGTGTTCCATACTGCAGGATTTATTCTTCTTTCTGCTGTTCAATTTGTCTTCTCCATCAATTCTGAAAGGCTTTTTCCATGATGCTGTGAAGGAGGGCGTCGCATAAGGTGGACTGGTAAATCCTGGTTTGGTGAATCCATCATGTTGACAGAATATCCGCACTGGTCTGATAAGGCTACATTAGATAAGGATATGGAGTACAAGGAAGATGTTCACAAGAATCTATGTTAGTTGATAGAAAAATGATTGTTGCATAAAAACTGGAATCACAAATACAATTTATATATGTTTATATTATTTATATTGTAATTAAACCATTGTGATGATGTAATCTGTGATTAAATATGTAAATATGTAAACCACTAGGTTCAGGAACAGCTTCTTCCCCACAGCCGTCACACTACTGAACTCTGTCCCCCACTGAACCTCACACTTTGCTGCTATAGCTATGCTGCTATAGCCCTTGGACTGCACATCTGTACATCTGTATATACTTAATACATCTGTACTTAACTATCTCTATAGCACATCTGTATATACTTAATACATTGTACATAACTATCTCTATAGCACATCTGTATATTGCCCTTATATTGAATCTATATAGCACATCTGTATATTACCCTTACTATCTCTTCACCTTACATGTATATTGCTCTTCTGCCTATTTATTATTACTACTCTTATCTGTATATAATTTGCTCTTTAACTGTACATACTGCATACTGTATATACTGCACCTGCTGCTCTTTGCACTTCTGATTAGATGCCAAACTGCATTTCGTTACCTGTATTTATACATGTGTAATGACAATAAAGTTGAATCTAATCTAATCTAATCTAAATATGTTTTAACTGGTAACCAGTAGACAGAATTAGCTTCAGGCTAAGGACATATCACAACTAAAATGATCTGATAAGATCACTGAAACTGTTTTATGTGATAATGAATGAGATGGAGACATGTAGCCTGGAATTTGACAACAACAAAAAAACATGTTTTCTATGACTCTGCCTTGGTGTTTTATAGAACAGAATGGAGCAGGAATGTTGCAGGGCTGTACTGGGGATAGAGCTTGTTATCCGGGCCTGCTGACGTCCACAGATGGTGCGGTGTGAGAGACACTGATAAGGGCACACAGAAAAGGCACCTGGAGGGGGAAGCTCACAAACCGCTGTCCAAGTAAGCAAATATATCTGGCAAATATGCCAACGTCAAACTGCAAACAGGGACCAATCAGCTCAGAGAGTGCCTGCTTTTCACTGCAGCTGTTGACCACACGGCAAATATGAAGAGTGGTTTGAACCTCAGTTTGTTAAAATAGAAAGAGCTGATTTGATTGTTCGTTATGTTATGGTATAGAACTGCCTAGAGGGTTTTCCACTTTGCATGTGCAATCATACTGTACTTGCTAAACCATGAATAACTGCTATGTGCAGTGAACCCCCAAATGACAAAAAAAAATAAAAAATCATCTACGCACCTTCATGTAAATCTACACTGACTCAAACAGCTCCTTAATTCCTTAAGACCATTCTCTGAAACGTTTCGCAAAACAGCAGCCATCATTCCAATGGGGTAAAACTTTTCCTCAGACATGACATAAATCATAGCCACGCAAGCTTGTCAGCCATATTGCTAATTATGAGACCCATCTGCAGATCCATTACTGCCTATGAGCTGAGCTGCTAGTACAGGAGACTGGTGGCCATGGAGCTTGACAACCAGCCTGTGCCACACAACAGAGAGTAATAACACCTGTACCAGCCCACGCTGCCGCAAGAATACAAAGCGTGTGCATCCATCAAGTCAGAAAGTACAGCAATGCTGGAATTTAAACACACACACACACATGCGCACACAGAAAACACGATCAGTCAACAAGAACGAACCCCTCCACCCACATATACACAGAATCCTGAGCATCCACACACATGCGCATGCACACAGACACACACACACACAAACACGCACGACTAAAAGGGTGAAACATAGAGTTAACAATTAAATTTCATAGCTGTATAGCTGATGTCTTCCTTTCTACCTAGTGTTTATTTGAAGACTTACACAGACTATTTGTAATAATATTTATTGACATATTACAGGTGCCCTCATTGCATAACACTAACCTCCAAAAATACATGATGCTATAGGCCATGTAGATTTCACACACAGGTAAACAGCAATAATGAACTTATTAATAGTGGTTTTTACAAATCAACTGCTGTTGAGGATGAGTTCAAGTATTAGACTCATTTTAGCTGAGATATGTTGATCTGCTGATCTGCAACAAAGAGCTTATTTCATCACCTGAAAAAAAATGTTTTGCCACCTGAATTAAAATCAAGTCTGACATCTAATGAAATTGTCATGCCTGTTACTAAATACGATAGTCGTGGTAAATTAAAAAAGAATCTACTTTCATACAGTTTCTACTACACATCAGTATGGCATTTCCAGTTTTGTTTTTTTTTTTCCTTGGTAAAGGTAAACTAACACCACTAACAAAGACATACAATACACCCATTATAATAATTTAAGTAATATGACACAGACTGGAGAATACATGTGAGGTGTGCGTCAGAATTCATCTGATTTTACTCTTTCTCTTTCTCTCTCTCTCATTCCGACCCGAAGTTAATGGCAATGAACACATTTCATGTAGTCTTGTAGTCTAAAGAGCCCATCAAACACATTTCAGTGTGGCACGCCTTTTTGAATCAAGTTTCTTTCAGTGTACCAGGCTTTTTTTTTCAGTGGTCTTTGTACGAAAGCTCACCTCGTTAATGTACAAGTCAGGAAATATCCTCCGAGTCTTTTGTAGCTGGTTAAGCTGAGGGAACATGCAGGAAAACAAAATGCACTAGGAGCACTATGTACTAAGAAAGCCCTTGCCGCACACACTCAAACAGCTCCACACACAGCCTGTCAATTACAGGATCGTTAACCTGCAGAGCTTTTGTGTTATACTGACATAACCATGGCAACCATAATGGCATTCAAATGTCCTCATTTCCCCAATATCCAAAATCAGTCCATCTTTAGTGAAAGGCGCGGGTGGGGGGGGTGGGGGAAGGGGCAGGGGGGTGCATGTGGTTATCACATTATCCTATTATCATCCATTGTGCACAGTTTGAGTGAAATGGTCACAAATGTCAGGCCTAATTCACCACTTCACCACTGCAGCCTGCCTTTGCCATTTGTTCTCAACAACTGTGGCACTGATTATGTTTGAAATGTCTGTGCTATCCACAACTCTGTCTCTAGGCAAAGTTCGTGGTTCTGCTATGAGTCTCTGTCTTGATTCCATTCAGTCATTTTTTTGCCAAGTCTTCTCACTCTCTCTCTCTCTCTCTCTCACTCTTATCTTTTCTTCCTCTCTCCTTCACGGCTTCCCTCTGCTTCTAACTGATTCTAATCAGGAGTGTGTCGCGGCGCCCGTTGCTTTGGACGTCGCTCGGTGCCCTGGGGGAACCTCCACTTGGGTGCCAGCGCCTTCATCTTCTTCTTCTTCTTGTCGGAGGCGGCGCACCACACCCGCTCGCAGTACTGCTCAACACGCTGGAAGTTGCTGTAGCCGATGAGCTGGAGGAACTCCTTGTACCACAGCTTGGAGGTGGCCGGCCCTGTGGGCAAACTAGGGAAAGGGCAAGGTAGGGCCGCGGATGACCGGTGTTGGGGGTCTCCGTCGCCCCCATCCTCTCTGTCTTCCTTCCCCTCGCCCCCTCCCCCTCCTCCACGGTGGAAGAGGCCCTCCAGCCGCTCTTCCTCCAACACCTCCAGGGTGATGTGGGCCAGTGGCTGCACAAAGCCGTGCTCCACCGACTGGCAGAGGTAGGTGCCGGTATCGGCCCGGCGCAACCGCAGGAACAGCAGTCCATGGCTGGTCCTCACAACTCGCTCGTCGCCAGGGATCTGAAAATTTATTAGCATATGCACATTAGCAGAATTACTGGCTTCTACCAATATGATTATTTACCTTTTATTCAGAATATTATCATCAGAGATCAGATATGGAATATACCTTATATGCATTATGAAGTATTTTAGGATGTATTTGGACTCAAAGTAAACAACCTTCTGAAGGTTTTGGGCAATGCTAGTCTAGATTCTCTCTTACAGAGAACAATGTTGGAAGTTGTTTCTTTCTTACATAAGCCCCACTGCCAGCAGAACAAGTGGAACCCGACAGGTTCACAGAGGCCAGGTTGTACCCAAGCAGTGGTTAAGTTAATTGGCCCGTTATGTAAAGACCAGAAGTGGCCAGAAGAATCATTCTACCCTTTGGTTTAAATGTGTTTATTAAAGGCCTGATAGAGAAGTTACGCTCAACGCCTCCACACTGCAAACTGCATTAGCATTAAATTTAAAACTGGGTGAGAAGAAAGCCTTTCCAGGTTTCCACACAGACATGTCGGCCACTCGCATGCTTTGATGTGTAGTGAAACAAGAGGAGAGGGTTGAGAAGACAGATGCTAACAAACTGAGTCTAATGTGCATCAGACCCTGTGGTCTTTTAACACCTGTGGTGCTAATACAGTAAATTGTCTCTCTCTAGGATGCCATAGTTAATGGATTGGATTGAAGAATCACTGTAATATAATCAGTGTAAGGAAATTGTAAGGCATTTTTAATGAAAACATTTTATTATTTCCTAGTAAGACATCATGAAATAGTTTGATGTTCACTGATGAAAATTCATTGCATTTTATCTTATTGATAGCTAATAATAAGAGTATAGTATTTCACATTTTCAATAATCAATTTACTGTAAACACTAAAACACATTCCTCTTGTTCTCTGGATGGAAACTGGACTACAGTCAGTAGGTCTGAGTCATTTACTGTGTAAAATTTAAGTTTGAATCCAGGCTCAGTATTGTTTGTGGTCAGTCTTAGACAGAGGGTTGACAGAGTGTGTCCAACTTGAGTTTAGACCCAGTTGAGGCTCTGCATTCAGTTTGTGTGTGCATGTGTGTGTGTGTGTGTGTCTCCGCGTGTGGCTAACCTCTTCCATGTCAGTTCCTCTCAGCAGAAACCAAAGGAGTCTGGCCTGCAGGGACCTGGGGCTGCACTCGAGCAGAGTGCTGTTATTCTCCACCCCATACACCAGCTTCTCCACAGCTCTGTCTCTGTGGTCCTCTACACACACACACACACACACACATACATACACACATACACACACACACACACACACACACACAGACACACACAGGTGTTAGTCTACACATACACATCTCAAAAGTTTCCCTTACTTCTGTGTGGACAGGCACTCACTACACATTTGCCCTTCACTTGGGAAGGATTGTCTTCCCTTCAGTCTCAATGTCAATTACCACTCTCTCCCAGTACCTCTCTCTCTCTCGTCTGTCTGTCTTTCATCTGTGCATTCTGTAAAGCTCATCTCTACAATAGGATCTGTTTACACTGATAGGCATCAGTATCCAAACATTGCATTTTTTATATACCAACCTGTGTCCCTGGAATGAAGAGGACGATAATAATAACAAAGTTAAACTGCAAAACCAAAGGTGAATGGAGAGCATAGAGGAACCATTACTAATCTCTGTGAAATAAATGAGCATTGTCATTTCATATTCAGCACAATGGAGCAATTGGTTATGGAAAAAAAATTACAAAGAAAGAAAATGGCTGAAGGTAATGGAATGTTCTGATATGTTTTTCATCACCATGGTGATGAATTGGGATTCTATACTGGTAATTGCAAGACTCAGATTATGTTGATTGTGTGTATGAAGGAGAGAGAGAGCCTGCATATAACTGTTTTCTGAGTGTGTGGTCTTTTGTGTATCTACACTCACACACACACACACACAAATACACACACACACAAACAATCTGAGAAGACCTGCTTTCACAGATGCTAGTCCACCTGCAAAAACCTAAAAAACACTGAACACACTGGATTGTATTTTCACGTTATTCAAATCCACATGGTTATGTTAACCTTTGTGTGGAGCTCTGTTCTCTCTTGCTATGCAGGTGCTTGCCAGGTGAGATCAGCACATCTATTTTCACAGCCTTTCACTGACCCCCATTTCCCACATTCCTGATACATACTGCTCTGATTTAGATTACAAACCAGGGCACTGGTGCTGGACCTGTGGTCCAGGAGCTGCTGTGCTAAGGAAGGGGGCTCATTAGAACCCTCAAGGTGGTTCTGGGTTAGCTTAGCCCCCTCCTGGGGTTAGATATTACAAACCCCAGGAGAGGAGTGGGTGGTCATCTCACTGCCATCATGGTAATGGCCCAGAAATATTCCTTGATAGGCTGTTTGTGTTCAGTATAGGGAGATAATGTGTACATTTCAGGCAGTGAACTGCAATATGAAGGAACTCAAATGAGTTCAAATGAGATGTGTCTACTGTCAAAACAAAATATATAAAATAAAGTTGTGTAACTATATTTTGAAGGTGAGTCTGAGCACTGATATCTTAAAGGAGAAACCTGGCCAAGCACATATAATAGCTCCCCTGACATTTTGAGCTCCCAGTCTGTTCATCAAACCCGACAGAATTTGACACAAGCTTGATGAAGTTATGCTCCTGCTAGTGTGCAGACGCTAGAATGCTAATGCTAGAGGCAGCTTCTGTACATGCCTTAGCCTTTTATCATGCTGAACATATACACGTTTTTACAAGTAATTACAAGTATTGGGAAACATGAACTGGTTCCCTACAAGACACTATTGTGAATTAATTACTGAGTAGTTGTAAAATAACAGTATAAATATTGACTGTCATACCTCTGTCATAGCCTCCAGTTAAATCCACAAGTCAACTGCCCAACTTGCTCTATCTGTTATTCACAAAGACGAAAATCCCCCCCCTACCCCCACCCAAAATGACGATAAAGCTATCCAACAACATAGCAACTGTAGCCTGCATAGTGGCATGTAACAGCTGAACCTGCATAGTAGCTCCAACAAAATCTCCTGTGTATATCCTAGGATCAGAGCAAAGATCAGGTGGAAGCTCTTGACAGGAGCATGGTGATGGGTGAGATCAAAACATCCAACAATACAAACATAGATGGAGAGTTTAGCCAATATTGAATACATGCACGAACCTTTACCGGTACTACACATCTGTACATATTGTACATACTGCATATATATATATATATATATTAATTATATATACATATTATATATATATATATATATATACATATGTATATATACATATTATATATATATATATATAATATATATATATATATATATATCTACACACCTGTATATTTGTATATATCACATCAGTATATCTGTATATCTGTACATCTGTAGATTCGCCTATGTATAGTAGTATTAGAACATTTGTATATGACATACTTCATCTGCACATTGCTCTTTTGTAAATCAGTACAAATTCATACCCATCTTTTACACTGCCCTTATTTGTACATAACTGCTCTTAACTGTACATACTGTACATACTGTACATATTGCACTTTCTGCTATTTGCACTTCTGATTAGGTGCTAAACTGTATTTTGTTACTCTGTATTCAGACATGTGTAATGACAATAAAGTTGAATCTAATCTAATCTAATCTGATGAAGAAAGATATTTTACTGTCTGTGTAGAAAACAAGTTTTATAATGTAGAAGTTTTATACTGTACTTGCACAACTACTTGGTGTACAGTGATGTCTTGTAGGGAACTGGTTAATGCTACCTTCTGTTTGGGTCTTTGCGCTGGTAGGCACATAACTCTGTCTAGTTTAAATAAAATCAAAAATTTTATTTTAGTTTTACTTAAATTGATTTTACAATGACCACATTGTGTAGTGGGTCCTGGTGTTTCTAATGTCATCTGGTACCTCTGCTCTAGACTTTTTTTGATCCTGAGTATTGATCCATTTCTGTTTGTCCCATTCTCTCTCTCTTTCTCACACATGTGAGCACACATGTGGGTGGACACACACACACACACACACACACACACACACACACATAAACACGCACTGAAACATATGCACACTCACACTTCACATAAGAACTGCCCACCCACCAGCTTACCAGTAATCTGCAGCCCATTACACTGCTGAACAGCATTTCCATGGCGGATGTCCTGCCTCCTGAATCGCCTGCAAGAGTTAATAACAAAGGCCAAAAAAAAAACAAATAAGTCCAAGCACTGACACTGACTCTCTGTGCAATGTCAAGCATCTCTTCTCATTGACTCCCAAGGACCCAGGCATGCGTGAAGCATGAAATCACCAAAGACAGACAGAAAAAAAAGATCTTTACTGCAGGAAAGGATTCAATCAGAAAAGGTACAAACATAAAATTGGACCTAAATATAGACACAGTAAATATGTACAGTGACAAGGGGAAAGGCAGGGAGATTTAAAGTAAGGCAGAGAAATAGGGAGAGAGAGAGAGAGAGAGAAATCACTCTGTGTGTTTTGATCTGAGGCTTCTAAACAGAGTTTCAGTGCTGATCAGCTGCTGTCTGGCATGTGGCGTACGTGTGCAGGGTGAGATGAGGTGTTGTGTGGCGACGGCGCGTCAACTAGGGGTGGGAGGCGTAAGGGCTGAGGCACTGAGGCGATCGTGACTAGGCAGCACCGGAGGATGAGGAGGTGTGTGTGTGTGTGGTGTGTGTGTGTGTGTGTGCGTGTGTGTGTGTGTGTGTATGCGCGTGCGTGCGTGCGGGGAGGGATGTGTCAGAGCTCCTGACGCAGGATTAGGGAAACACCCTCGCACGGCGTCAGCTTGGATGAGCGTCCACGCGATCAGTGCCACGGGCCATCCGCCTGCCCACGTGCTGCACAGAGAGAGACAGACTCACACTGGGAGAGCCTGTTGCTACTGTCGCTGCCACACAACACACACACAACACACACACACACACACACACACACACACCACACACACACACACACACACACACACACACACACACACACACAGCATCTGATGGCATGTGAGCTCAGGTGATGTCAGAGCTCTAATGCCAGTGAGCTACAGAGCTTCTTTCCTTTAAAGCAACACAATTTTGTTATTTTACGCTTAAATGATTACTTTAGACTCATTTTGATGCATCACTGATTGTCTTAAGCTGTGGAGCACACTTGGTGCACAACAAGAGTGTTCTGCTCAGACTGCAAATATGGTTTTCAATCTTTTTTTGGCTTTAAGTGCAAAGCACTCTGATGTCTGGCGTGGCCAGCTCTATTGATTAAAGTAAAAGCTAATTGTGGCAGCATATGCTACAGGAACGTGCTCACTTCTGTTGTGTGTATACCTTCGGCTTTGTGCCTACAACCGAACCATGGCCGTGGGTAGGCCTATATCTGCTCCCAGCGCCACTCCTACTTGTGTTATATTGCTTAAATACAACATTGCTGCTCAAGGTGGGAGCATTACTGTTTTCATCAGTTTGAGATTAACAGGGCGCTCCCTTAGTGCTATCTATCAATCTGTGTACTACGTTCCAGTTCCTTTTTCTCTGTGTCTTTATTATTATAGCCCAAAACCACAGCGCCCACAACCATCACAACCCACATAAACCACACTGTGTAGGTAAGCTTGCAATCTCTCTCTCTCTCTCTTTCTCTCTCTCTCTCTCCTCACACACACACACAGACACACACACACACACACACACACACACAGACACACACACATATGCCTATCGGTGTGTATTTTCATGCCGCAGTGCTGACTCGTCCGTCCAGTGGCTGACCTACAGAGCCCTCCCTGCGGGTCCTGGCGGTGGGCAGAAGACGGGGGGGTGGCAGATGGACGGATATCGTGAGAGACAGGTCATGGGTCACCAGAGCTGTGGGCTAGCTGTTTGGGTGCTGTGTCACTATGTCATTTTTATTGCCACCAGGCAATTATGAATATGCCAGTCAACAGTTTTCACTTGGGACAAGATTTAAAATAATGAGGAATATTTCGAAGAGAGAATGCTTATGCTCCTGTCAGCATCAACATTTGGCTTATCTTGGTATAAGATATCTATGTCAGGATACACATATTCAATGTGGAGTTTGAATTAATAATTTAATCATAAGTTAGAAGGTAATAGTGTGAGACAGGGAGACTTTTGATTATATTCTAATTTCATCAGTTTGAACACCTGAAAATTTCTCCCTTTCAACACATACTCAGTCACACACACACACTCTCTCACACACACGCACACACACACACATACACACGAACAGAGACACACACACACTCGATCTAACAACAACCGCACCCTTTCTACAAAGTTTATTTGTCTCTTGGCTCAGAGCGAGGTATCTCACCAAACATTGTGACGCTGAGTGCCGGCAGGTGGTATGTGTTAAAATAAGGGTGTGATGAAGCCTCTGTAACACCACTCTTTCTTTCTTTCTTACTCTCTACCTCCCTCTCTCTCTCTCTCTTTTCTCTAACTGTGGGACACCTGACAACCCCTGTTATGAAACATCCGTGCCATCTGCTGTCTACCTTACAGTGTTCACAAAAGACAAGAAATAGAATGGACAACACATGGACATGTAGAGAAAAGATATCATCCATAATCATAAGAGGAGAAGGCCCAAGGCTGAGTGTGGGGTCTTACAAACAGCAGGAAGTAAATGAAGCTCTGTGGTCTATTTCTTCTGACGCACAGAATCAGAACAGGCAGAGCAGAGGCACTGGCCCATGCAGGCCTGGGTTATCTGCAGTCATGTCATCATCTGCAGACCTACTGCCTATTCCAGGTCACAGCAGGGGTCATTCTGCTTATCTCAAACCAGGGCTGTGTTGAGGGTGTTTCTCCACGCAGTGCCGTATGTGTGTATATACTGTATGTTTGTATGTTTGAGTATTTGCTTGTCTACATGCACATGTGTGTGCTGTGCATGCTTTTGTATATTGGGTACATGGGTGGTGCATGTGTCTGTGTGTGTGTGTGTGTGTGTGTGGTTGTGGGTGAATAGTGTGTTTATGTATTAATACGACACAAAAATGCATTCTCTATATATATCAGCCAAGTTAATGTTTTCTGTTTGCAAGGTACTTCAAAAACACACAGCAAGTGTGTAATACCGGTCTTCTGTTTTCACATAGAAGGGCTTCAGTTCTTTAGCTTTTTTTTCTACAAAACAAATATGCATGTCTATATAGCTGCATGTGTGTACGTTCTTCTTGTGAGTGTATACGAGATCATGCTTGTCCGCAGTGTGTGTTTACACTATTGATGCCCTCTCACCGGCTCTTTGTGTAGTGTCCGACGGGGTAGTATCGTGAGCAAGTGACGCCATCCCAGGCGCAGTAGGGGTCACGGGCCAGGCAGCAGTCTGCACAAGCTGAACCGTAAAGGTCACACTGATGCAGACGCGTCTGCGCAACACCGACCTCCGACCCCACGTATAGCTGTTGCTGTAGAAGAAGAGGAGAATTGAGACTTTCTATCTCCAACACAGTATCACTGATTTAGCATGACAGAAATGGAGGGAGATCTAGAGCAGAGATGTTCTGAGTATAGCATAAAACAGTAGCTGGTTCAAAGGTGGTTCTGGAGAAGCTTTGGGGTAGCATGACACAGGTCAGCGCCAGACATGGCCACTCTAGACTGCGACCTGTGTTTACATACACTTACTGTGTTTTGTGTGCTCCTGAATATATGCTACTCAATTACACCATCTAGTGGCGGGAGGTAACACCACTGTAATTAAATATGTTCTCCTCAGTGGATCACAATCTATTAGCTAGGATTAATGTATGGACTGTTTGTGTGTGTGTGTGTGTGTGTGTGTGTGTGTGCATGTGTGTGTGTCCTATTTACCCTTTTGGTGGAGATCAAGATCTCTGTGACCGGCACTGGCTCCTGGGAATTACAGAGAGGACAAGATTCAGTCAACAGGAAAAATAACAACAACAATAGAAATGGTATTTTAAATGTGGTGAAATTAGCCGCTCTAATGAGATAATCCCCATAGTGACACTGTCTTTTTTTCTCTAACAATTTATGCTCATTTCTAAATACCCCCCTTCCCCCAACCATCATCCTTTCCCTCAGCATTAAAAAGTCTTTAAATTCACAGCAGAGAATTTGTCACTGTGGAAGATGCATTGTTTACAGCCTCTTACGACTGGATTTTTTTTGTCATGTTAATTACACTGCAACAAGGACCATGCTGAATCAATTACCCTCAAGCATGTTATAAAAATACATATCACAATCCCCCAGAGAATCCATTTTCACCCGCAAGAGACATTCTCCGAATACTATTGCTTTGTTCACTCACATGAGCGTGTACAGGCTCCCTATCATTTGAAACGTTTTTAGTTTTTTTCTCCTACATGAGAGCAATAACAGCTGCTTCCTTCCCGCTCTTAACGTGACAAGGGCGTAGGCCGTGCACAGCTGCTGACGTACAACATCTTCCTGTAAACGCTCGGTCACTGTGCGCCGACCCCATCTGGCTGCAAGTGCTGTCATTATATCAGGCGTAAAATACGTGCAAAACACCACTGGACTGCAACACTTACTTTAAACACTTGCAGCTCCTCCAGAAGAACCTCCTCCATGGTGTCAGACTCTTTGTTGTAAATAGTGATGTATTTCAGCACAACAGATTTATCTGTGTAGTGAAAGCAAGAGGAAGTAAATGAGTGACTTTTTAAATATCTGTCGTTGTAATTAACCCATAGTGATGTGGATTCTCCAGCGACACACAGGGGGTTTTGATGTTGTGACCTTATTGCTATTAGAGAGCTTCTCTGTGGGCCTGGGAAGAGCTGATAAGCAGCTGGACTGTTGTTGTGAATAATTATTTCAAAAGAACAAACAGATAAACAACAACAACGTCTGTGAGGCAGTGGCACTTTTAATTAAAAGCTTTTTGAGTAGCCTTTTTTGACTCGACAAAGATCTCAGCTTGTGGTCATGCTCAATCTGAAGTATTTCAGGGAAGCTTGAGAGTTTGGAGAGAGTATGTTTTTCATAGTCATATTTTTTCATGCTATCATTTTCCATTGTTTCATGTACACATATATTCTTGTATTTATATTTGTGCATGTGTTTTATTTGTATGTACACGATGTGTTTATCGAAATATGTTTGTGTGTGTGTGTGTGTGTGTGTGTGAAAGATATAAGGGATGTTTTGGGGACTTGTGAGCAGTGAAGGAGCATTAACATAACAGTGTACAGTGAAGGAGAATTAACAAAAGAAGTCTAAGGCTTTAGATGAAGGTGAGTTGGAGAAGCAACTAACAATTAGAATGGGAGAGATGGAGGGTGTGTGTGTGTGTGTGTGTGTGTGTGTCTATGGGAAAGTGAGTGTCTGTGTAATATGTGTGAGTTGTGTCCGTGTGTGTGCATATGCGCGTACCTGTGCCAATGTAGAGCACATTATAGTGTCCGTCCTCTGCCTCCACGTGGTCCACGGCCAGCTGGGTGAAGTTCCGGCTGCCGCCTGTCTCCAGCAAGATTGGTCGTTGCTCACGAGGCCGCACCGCGTGGAACATCAGTGGATGCGTGCGCACAAAACGCAGAACCTCATCTGGAAAGTCCTTCGAGCTGGAGAAATGCCCGCCATTTATTTTACTAGCACACTGGAGGGAGAGAAAAAGAGGGATGAAAAATGAGAGAGGGAATCCAAAACAACATTAATTCGTAAACAAGAGAATATCTAGGGTTCTGTTTCAGTTTTGTACTGTTCTTGGTATTCAGACAATGTGTCCAAAAAGGGCAAGCTTATCAACATTTTTGCTTCAGCATTTTCAACACATTTGCACAAGGGGGTTCTTGAAATCATTACAGGCCCTCTGCCTCTCTCTCTCTGCTTTCTCTCTCTCTCGCTCTCTTTCTCTCTCTCTCATGCTGGCTCCCAGTCTGCAGCAGGTAATGAGGATTTCACCGGTGTTGGACAAAGCTCTGGTGCACTCTTGGAAAAGGTCAGCTGCCACAGCTCTGGCAGACATTTATTTATTTCATTCAAAATGACACTGCTGCTGTGCAAAATAGCAATAACTATGAGATGGGCACAGAGAGCAATAACAGAGAGAGAGAGAGAGAGAGAGAGAGGGAGAGAGAAATAGAGAGAGAGAAAGAGAAAGAGAGAGAGAGAAATCTTCCACAACCCATGCCACGGTAATTATATCCATGAGACTGCTAATGCCAGAACGACCAGAAACAGATAATCTTCAAGTTGATTGCGCAAGTTGAGCAAGAGAGAGAGAGAGAGAGAGAGAGAGAGAAGAAAGATACAAAAGTCTGATCTTTGTCTGGATAAAGAAGAAAGGATCCTGATGCAAGCCTATAATCAGGTCTGCTCTGGCCAGGGGTGAGCCAAACAGGGGTGGATACGAGGTTTAAGAAAAGAAAAAAAGCATTGTTTTTGTTTTCTTTGCATGCAGTGCTCTCCTCCACAGAAGGCTGGTAGAGTTGTCAGTAACTGCAAAGGGCAAGAATAGACTCAGACATAAAAGCTAGCGATCTGATCAATGCAAACTGAAAAAAGATCCAAAGGATCCTGCTAGCCTTACTGTACAAAGCAAAGCAAGCATCTGCTGAATGTCAACATCACACCACTAAATTTATATTCATCGATGCATTTGAATTACTATTAAAAAAGGTTCCAATTTGAATTTGAGTGTGACTGAAACTGATGTCATGAAACCAATATCCCTACAATTTCTAATGTCACTCTAATCATATCCAGCAGTTGTACAGTATCTGAACAACTTTAAATGGCAAGCAATTTCACATGAAATCTGAAGATAATGTAATCTCTGAAGGCTGATTAATTGCATTTCTAATCTTTGGAGAGCGATATGCACGTGAGAATATACAAAACCAACATGGCAAACGTTGTAAATAAAGTCATTTTTGCAAGGCTGAAAACAAGGCAATTTGCTGCATTAAAGTGGAAAAACACATTGGAGAGAAACCTGATGAGGGGCCACTGCCTCGGCTAAGATCAATATATCAAAGGTCTGTCTCTTGGCTGCGTAATCAATATGTCTCCTGCTTTTTGAGACAGACCACGGAGCAGGCTCACCGATCCGGGCCGGGGGAAAGGGACCTTGCCCTCGTACATGGTCCAGTGGTGGCTGGCTTGCTCCCGGTGGGCAAAGGGCCCATTGAAGGCTGCCCGGATGTCTTCCATACTGTACACGCACACCGCATACCCCTTAAACACATTACTAACAGCA
>PYXC01000001.1:3235000-3292500 GCA_015244755.2 Tenualosa ilisha
CTCCCAGTAATCAGTGAACAAGCCAACATAGAGCTGCCCCCCTGAAAGCAATCAAACACATTACATTCAACGCACTCTCCCTCTCATCCCCTCATCTAACCTCTGATCACTCCCATTGCTCCCCACTAGGGGGCGGTAGAGGGACTGCACATTATTCCATTAGTGGCTTGCATAAAGACGGCACATGTTAGTAGAAAGCACCGTCTGCCAGTCTTAACAAGATAAAAGACATCCAGGTGCTGTAACATTTATTGCCCTCACTGGATTATAAGATGATGAAAAGAGATTATAGGCCATACTGTTTTCTTTTTTTTATTGTCTAATGTTTATTATTGTTTTTATCATTTTCCCCATGAAGCCATTGAAAGGAAAACAATAAAGCAAACCAAAACAGACAGTTTCGTTGCCCGTGGCGATGAGCTGAATTAATGGCCCAATAAAAAGTGCCACGTCCACAGGCGTTGTTCTGGAAGATTCTGCCTCACGTCTCTCTTTCCCCGGCACTCTTGCTAGCATTAGAGTTAGCCTCTGCAGGGCACAGAGATCTAAGGGAGCTGATGGGTTTGTAGCTGGAGGTACTTTACATACATGAGCCCCAGCACAAACAGAGATGAAGTGGGACCACTGGAAAAAGCCTTTCATTAAGATGGCTGCCTGAGGTGAAAAACACAATCTCATCTCGACTTACAGAGAGAGAAAGGCAGAGAGAAAGAAAAGGAGTGTGGAGGTTGGTTGGGGAGGGGGATGGAGATTGAGAAGAAGTTTTTAGTGTGTGTGTGTGTGTGTCTGTGTGTGTGTGGAGGGGTGGGGGCTTACCATATATAGAATTAATGCTGTTCTATTGCCTTTGGGCTTTTCCCAGGTTTAGACGCTTAAGATGGAGGGAGTCGCAGAATTTGCACTGCCAAAATGCCTTAACACTCTATTGCTTTTGGCAGCTAAAGAGCTTGAAGCGACTCACTCAAACGTCAGTCAAAATCACAAGGCCGCTGCCGCTCAGAGCTTCAGACGTGCTAGACGTGCTGGAGGCATTAGCGAAGAGAAACAAAAGCAGAAGGATGTTTAAGCTGAGAATGTATGCCTAAGGTGACTGGCACAGGGTCACTGTATTTATTTAAAAGCCTCACATTCTCCAGCATTAAGCTGTGCTATTAAAACATCCAGCCTTTTTGGTTTCTTTGGGTCACCGCCACTAATTGCATTTGATTCTGGAATGACAGGAGAGCACGTCTCTGTCTTTGTTCCATGTTCTGAAAGAGAATGGCTACAAATGCTTCCAGTATGCCTTTGTAGACACACTATTAGCTTTCTTTAACTCTGTTAATGGAAGGCATTTTGCCTTGGTGGGATTTCCATGTAGGTCTGTGGTGTGATGGTGGAGCACCCAGAGTGCAGTGCAGGGATGGACGGGGAGCTTACGTGAGCTTGTGGCTGTTATGGAGCTGTTGGGGTCATATGGGCTTCTCCCTCTACCACTTTCTTGCCTCTCCGTGTCCACTTCCTGTGGAGACACACACACACACACACACATATACACACCAACTTCATAAATGTCTGTTGGGTGACATGGGGAAGATGCCAGGAAATGTTTACACTCATTTTTCCAGGTTTTCAACAGCATTCCCGAGGCGTTATTGGAGGGTGAGTGATTCATTGTTAAGCTGAGCTGTGCGCGTTAATTGAGCGGATCATGAAGGGTAATGTATTCCCGTGGTCGATATCAAACTGCTTTGGTGAGAGCGATTTATCAATGTGAACCTGTGGAGCGAGACCACACTGCTCAGTTGACTTCCCCCAGTAAAGCGGTTGACTGCTCGATTAACACACTGCCGCATGACACTCACACACATGCAGCCTGACTCACACGTATGCTTGCACATGAGCACAAACACATACACACACACACACACACACACACACACACACACACAGACAAGAGAGAGACTCACACATTCATGAATAATGCACCCCTGCTTAGATTTTCAGTACACACAATTGTGCCTGAAAACCCTGCACAGAAACACCCGTTCGATCCATCACCCATTCAAAGCCTGACAAACAACCTGTATATCTTCCTTTCTCTTCTCTCTCTCTCTCTCTCTCTCTCTGTCTCGTCCTGTATGGTGAGGCCGGCAGGCAGCAATCTCAGCGAGAGCCCCGACTGAGACGCCTCCAGCCCTGCATGGCCCTGTGTGATTGATGCCTCCTGTAATGATCTGAGCTTTTTTCCACCGCTCACACACGCTCACACACACACACGCATACACACACACACACACAGAAGCAGCTTGGCGGAGCAGCTCGTTGATGGATGCTTTCTTCAAAGAGCAGCGAATGAAAGCGAGAGGATGACCCTGCTGATTGATTAAAGGGGCTAATGAGAGACAGGGAAGTCCATGATGAGGATGGGGGTGGGGGCGGAGGTTGGGGGGAAAATTGGTGTCAGGGGAGGAGTGCGGGGTGGGAGGACGTCCGCATGTTAATACTCTGCAGGATGTCAGGCAACATGCATCGCTGCCCGCAAGGCCCCTCAAATGCACCTCATATGGATGTTCCCTCATTTTTCTGGACCATGGAGAGATGGAGAACCAAAACGAGAGAGAGAGGGGCTGGAGGCCAGGAAGGACCTGACTGACCTGTAAGAAACCCAAACTGTCCTGGGAACAGACTCTTGTCTGTCTTTGATTTCAATGCAATCTCCCTTAAGGGCACTCTCAATGCTTTCCCTTCATGAGGTGTTACGTCGGGTGAGTCTGGGTGAGGCTGAATGAGTTTGACTTGTGAACGGTCTGGTGATCGCAGGAAGTGATTTATAATGGAGCAGCGTGTCACTTCCTGTTGGATTTTGTTTCGTGCACCCGTGAAACAAATCCAGAGGTCTCAAGGAGCACTCCTGGAGACAACTATTGTAATTCACTACGATACAAATACCACAGCCGTCTAGATGGTTTATGACAGCTTGAGAAACCACTGGGGTCTGTAGCAATATCTGGCCTATGTTAGGCAACCATGAACAGAGCATCGTTGAAATAGCTGCTTGCTCCGATAGCAATGTGGTTTGTGTTTGTTCTGTGTGTGTGTGTGTGTGTGTGTGTGTGTGTGTTTGTGCGTGTGTGTGTGTGTGTGTGTGTGTGTGTAGTATTGGATCACTGGGTCAGCAGGTAAGCCCCCACCCCACTGGGGAAAAAAAGCTGAATTGGAGCCTTGTCTGTGAGCCACCAGACCCTCCGAGAAGAAGAAGGCAGAGAGGAGATTGTCTCCTGTGGCCTGGGGTTGTGGAACGTGGGTTGTTGGGTGGAGGATGTCATGGAATGAAGGGCCCGGATGTGTGAGTACAGATAGCATGATGATAATGATGATGAGATGTAAGATGCTGGGTTTTAATTCATCCAGGGGCAGGGAGCACAGAGAGGATGGACGAGATCCAGAGCCTTTCGGTGTGGAATGTGTGCGTTGAGTGGCGGGGGTTTCGGCAAGCGAGAGCGGGAAGTTCACACTCAACGTCCAAGCTAGTGATGGAGGTGCTGGTGTTTTAGTTGGGGGTGACACAGAGGTTTACTGCCTCCGGTCCAAGGTGAGGGTGAGGCGAATGTCTAAGGCTTAAGGGTGCGGCTGGGCCAGGGATGAGAGAGCACTAAGGCTTGGCTGGAGGGGTTTGGGAGGTGGAGAGAGATCTGTGGTTTTGGCTTATTGTGTGTGTGTGTGTGTGTGTGTGTGTGTGGTGTGTGTGTGTGTGTGTGTGTGTGTGTGTGTCTTGTGGGGTACTGGGGATGAATGAGGACTCTGCATGTAAAGGGTGAAGGAGAGGCTACAAAAGATTTTTTACAAAGTTTATGACTTTGGGTTAAGGTGAGCTGCAGAAGGATGATTAGAACAGAGGAGTGTTGGGGTGATGTGGCAGATTTGTGGGTTAACAAGATAAAGACAAAGAACGAAGGAGAGAGCAAGACAGAGAGAGGGAGACACAGACAGGGACAGAAAGAGAAAGAGAGAGAGAGTGAGAGAGAGAAAGAGAGAGAGAGAGAGAGAGGCAGATGAGAGTGGAATGGTTTTGAGGTACCAGAGGCTTTTGGGGTTACGGTGTCTGTTTAGTGTAAGCCACAGCAGATCTGTTTCGAGTTGCTCCCGCGCCCCCAAAGCCCCCCACCCCCCCCACCCCCCCACACCCACACCCCCCCTCTCTCCCTCTCTTTCTCTCGCTAGGACAACATGTTTCTGCACTGCTGCAACATTTTCTCTGTGCTGTCAGCTCATTCACCTCTGCAGAGTGTCAGCAGGAAGGCCCACACTTCCCTGATCCTCTTCTGCATGTGTGTGTCCATTAGTATAGGCATGCATGAACATTTGTGTGTGTGTGTGTGTGTGTGTGTGTGTGTGTGTGCGTGTGTGAGTGTGTGTGTGTGTGAGAGAGAGAGAGAGAGAGAGGGAGAACGAGGGAGAGTGTGCAAATGTGTGTTCGTCCGTATGTGTCATCAAGAAGAGTTGTTTTCAATTATGATGGCCTTGATCTCATTGGAGGTTCTCCATCATTGCTTGGCAACCTATTTATGATTACTGAACCCTTTCCCTGGAATATCCAACCTCGACCCATGGCAGACCTTCAGAAAAACAATATAGGCTTTGCAAATTTGTAAACAGCGTGTGCTCGAGAATTGGTTTTGAATGCATTTATTAAGTTTGCACTTATCTGTCTTAATGTCTTGTTTGCTTTGCCTCAGTTGGTTTCCAATATCAAGTGTTGTCTGCAAGTGCCAAAGAAATGAAAGAAAAAAAAAAAAAAACTTCCCACACTTGCTTTGGAATCTGATGTTGTTATCAAAATACTCTGCCACGGTCATGATCAGAGTTTGGATGTTCTGTTCCAAAAGCCTAAGGGAGGTCACCATTCCCAAGCCGCATATGAATTAGATCTCTTGAGCAGCCGCATATTTATATTTCTGTGAGTTTATTTTTTGGTGTTATTCGATCTTAAGTGGAAACTGTGTCGCTGTTCAAAGAGGGAAAGAAAGAGACAGAAAGAAAAGGGACAGAGAGAGAGAGAGAATAAAGTTGAAGAAAAGAAAAGAAGAAAAGAAACAAGAAAAGAAACAAAAGAGATGGAAAGAGTCCAAAAGAAGGGAAGAAAGAGTGAATGAGGACAGAGATAGATAGATAGAGAGAAAGAGAGAGAGAGAGAGAGAGAGAGAAAGCAATGCATGCCTCTTACCGCACACGAGTCAGAACTGACCCTCGGGCAAGCACTCAAACCACAGACAGCAGATGGGGAAACTCCTCCTCCTCTCCCTCCCTTCTCTATCTCCCTCCCTCCCTCTTACTCCACTCCTTCCACTCGCCTCTCTCTTCCACTCTCTCCTCTCAGATGAGCCGCTTTTTCTCTTTAATTTGGCCTCTCTTTAATTTGACCGAAGCTCCCCAGAGAGGATGAGGATGTTTGTTTTCTCTCAGTCGCAGAGCCTCTCGGCAGAGAAATGATAAAGCTGCCATGCACATGTGAAAATAAACTTTTTACTCTCTTTCTCTCTATTCCACTCTCCCCCTTCTCCTCTCACAATCTTGCCACGGACACCTTGCATCCTTGCCTAATGATGTTCAAGGAGCCTCCTGTTTTTTGTACTTTTTTTCTTTCTAGAAGATCTCATTAAACTCATGTTGAGGCTAGCAGGAAAATGGGCAAGCAGAGAACTTGGCAAGTATTTAAGAGGCGTCTACAAGAAAGACTGCTGATACAGTCTCTCCGAGCTTCATTTATTACGAGCTAAAAGGCAAAACTAATCGATGATAAGTGCTCCTACTTTGTGAGATACTTTCATCATGGGTCATAAATATCCTCTAAAACCCCTCATTTTTTCCAACATCCAGACTGTGTCCTGAACCTAAAACTAAAAGATTTAATCAGTTCAATTCAGCTTTTGGCACTCGGTGTTCAAAGCAGTAGCTGTGTGCAGAGAAGCCATGTGTTAGAACAAAGAGGGTGCGTGCTGAACATGAGGCCATTTTGACCAGTTATAATTAAGGGCAGAGACAACGAACCAAATACCCGACCTTTGTGGGTGAGACAGGCAGCCATTACTGGATGATATATGGATATGGGAGATGCAGCATAGCCACAACATAGAAGACAAAGGAAGTGTGGTAGAGTTTGTTTCTCTCTTTTCTCTCCCAAAAGTATAGACACACACGCAAGCAGCTTCCAGCTCTCCTCTTCTCTGAGATGACATGTCAAAAGGGCCTAAATCGTGACTCAATGACCGTACATGCCTCTCTGGACAAAAACAAAGCTTCCCAGCACATACACACACACACACACACACACACACACACACACACACACACACACACACACACAGAGGTCCTATAATCAGTCCCAGAGAGCATGGCGAGCCAAGAGACTGCGCCTGGTGTGCCACTTTTCATCCCACAGGCCTGTGACAATCTCTGATTACCCTCTCTGGACACTGCCAGCTAAATGCTTTAGGGTTCACTTCACACATGCACTTCATGTAATATTGCACGAGATTCAATATTAAGAGGCATTGTATGAGAACTGGCAGGTGCCCACCTCTGAACAGCTGGCAGCACACCTCTGTTATGCGCAGGTGTACTGTTCGGTTTCAGGGTCTGCTGGTTTCTAACAAAGGGGCATAGTGAGGAGAATTAACTCGATCTCCGTCTAGTGGCTGGATCAGTGGGCATGCTCTCGGTATACCCAGACTTCACACCCACCCGAAGCTATTAGCTTTGCACTATAAAACATGGGGTCCCACATAGAAAATTTGGCTGGAATCATATCCATTAAACACATACGTACTTATATGGTTATTACCTTACGTTATTCTGTTAGGACAGACAAGAATACAGATACAGTCACAGGACTTGACCATATGGGATGTCTCTCACCTCGTGCCAGTGTCCCTTCTTGAGGTGGGTACACACAGGGTTAAAAGCTCCTGTTCCGCAGGCCAGCAGGTGATTGCTGTCATACTGCTGCACCAGCTTGATGTAGTTGGCACACTCCGACTAGAGAGATGGAGGCGGGTGTGGTGGGAAGAAGGGATGGAGTTTTAAAGGGAGAGAGAGTTTCCATCATTTCTTCTGACATACAGTTTTATGAGCGAGCCATCCATCTTTAAACCAATTGTTGACTGTAGGAATTTTGCTGCAGCTCTATTCAGGTCGAGCTCCGTAGTTAATCCTGATCATTAATCCAGCCTAGCCCTTAGTGGCAGTGCCAGAGGCAGATTCCACCCACAGCTATGCAGATTCAGCAAACTATTCAACCATATATCCTGGCGTCAGAATGATAAAGCAAATTATATGAATAGCCTACCTTCTCTCGGCCCTTCCTCAAGCAGTCCTCCACTTGATCATCAGATACAGACCAGTGGATCTGGGGGACAAGCATATATACATGAGTCATAAAGAGACATATAGAACTATTCAACTGCATGCAAAACGTGTGCATATTGTTTGGAATCATGCAATAATGTCTATTTGATTATGGATATAACATGCATTTTCGAATGACAGTACTGACGTTACTTTACAAAATCTTTACATACATTAATATAGCATAACATATAATATAAAAAATGACTTGTTTTAAAAGCTATACAACAGCTCAGCAGTTACTATAGAATTATGAACTACATAATAAAATATCCAAATCTGGTGACTGTGTAGAGTAAGTAAGAGTAAGTAAATGTGTTCAAGTGTGTGTGTGTGTGTGTGTGTTTCCATAAATTCTCACACAAGAGGACACTTCAGAGTTGGTGTGCTGTCTTTAGAAAATGACAACATCCTCAGGCACGGCAGGCGCTCAGACATAAACTCTTCACAGACTCATAACCATACATAGTCTCAGTTTTTGTCATACAATAACCTTACATGCAATCATCCCCAATCCCAGGCAGCCTGCGTCTAAAATCTAACAAGAGGGGCAAAGTGAGAGACTTTTCACGAGGGCCATATGTTGCAGCTTGACGTCATTCTGCCAATTTTAACAATGTTTATGCCGGAATCAGAGACATAAAAAGCCCTTGACCCAGAACAAAGTCTTTAGTCACCAGCAGTGTCTGGTTTATGAATATGTCTGGAACTTCATAAACACCCCCGATGCCTTTATGACAGCAGAGGTCACATATCTCAGCTATGTTGTGTGGTGTGTGTGTGTGTGTGTGTGTGTGTGTGTGTGTGTGTGTGTGTGTGTGTGTGTGTGTGTGCGCATGGAAAACATCACATTAACAAGACCTGTTAAACCCATTATAATATCTGTTCCTGTCATTACGCTAGGGAACTGACGTTAGTGACAGTCTACCATTTCAAGACACTATGATTATGGACTCTATTGACTCTGTACGTCTGCAGTGCACTGGATAAAGAATTAATTTTGATGTAGAGGGCTATTTGCATTACCAAAGCGTCTGACAGTGAGATGTTGCTGTGAACTCCCTTTTATTTGGCGCAATGGACATGAACATTTGCAATGCGCTGAGGGCTGGACAGAAGTTCAGCTGCTTCAGCTCCTTTTAATCCAAATTTATACAGTGAAAAAAGCAGTGGTTCAATGACAGTGTGTATGTGTGTATGTGTGTGTGTGTGTGTGTGTGTAAGTGTGTGTGACAGAGAAAGAGAAAGAGATAGAGGGTTGTGTGAGTGTGTGTGTGTGTGACAGAGAGAGAGAAAGTGTGAGTGTGTCTCTGTGTATGTGTGTGTGTGTGTCTGTGTGTGTGTGTGTAAGTGTGTGTGACAGAGAAAGAGATAGAGGGTTGTGTGAGTGTGTGTGTGTGTGTGTGTGACAGAGAGAGAGAAAGTGTGGGTGTGTCTCTGTGTATGTGTGTGTGTGTGTCTGTCTGTGTGTGTGTGTGTAAGTGTGTGTGACAGAGAAAGAGATAGAGGGTTGTGTGAGTGTGTGTGTGTGTGACAGAGAGAAAGTGTGAGTGTGTCTGTGTGTGTGTGTGTGCGTGGGGGGGGGGTTAAAGAGGAGATGCAGCTGGTATATGTTTGGATGAATAAGCAGAGATTAAAGGATTGAGCTGCTAGTGATCAAATAAAGAAGTGTGAAGAATCCATCAGAAACACTACAGAACACAGAATACAGAATCCACATAGAGAAAGCACACCCCGACTGAAGCTCCGCTGACCTTCAGGAACCAAAACACTCAGTGAGTGACATGCAGATGCACACACACACACACACACGCACACGCACACACACACACACACACATATACACACACACACACACACGCACCTCGCTGTGGTTGGTGTTGACCCTCTCCAGGCTGAGGGAGAAAAGAACGTTTCTGCCCCCGACGAAGAGTCTCTCCTTGGACTCATCCAGCAGCATAGTAGGCTTCTGCAGGGATCGCTCTGGAGCCTGGAACACCCATGTTCTGTTCATTTCACGCAGCTCTGCAGACAAACACACACCCCCACACACACACACACACACACACACACACACACACACATACACACACACACACATACACACACACACACATACACACACACACACACACACAGTGAATGGGCACATTAAAGGTTAAATTACTTAATTTTATAGTCATGGTAAAACTTGATATGTAACATTCTGGCTTCTCTTACCATAAATCAGTATACATCCTTCATATGTTTATAAGATAGAGTGCCATGTTTATGATATGTGAGTCATGGTGATATTTATATAAACAGGTTATGCCCCCTCTAGATGGCAAACTAAACATGTCAGTTATGTCATCATTTAACTCCTTTGTTTATGGTGATTTTAAAAATTATACTTGAACATCTTTTTATGGTACTACACTGAAAAAAGAAACAATAAGCCACACAAAGTAAGAACCTGAAGCAAGTGCAACAACTGGCAGATAGTATAGCGGAACAAAGGAATATGAATGTTTCTTAACACATAGTGCACTAACTTCTATGGTTTTATCAACTTCCCATCAATGTTTCAGCGTGCTGTTAAAGAAACACCACATCTTAGATATCCAGCAAAAAGTTTATAAACCTCAACATCTCTGTTTATATTTTAATTGCAGTGTTTACCCTGATGTTTGCCCTTGGAACGAGATAAAAAAGTGACTTTATTCATTCTATAATGAGTGTGTGTTTGATGTCACATTTGATATATGTGTCTACACCAGCAATAGTGATATAAAACATTTTGTTCATTACAAACTTTCCACAAAAGGGCGCATACACGCACACGCACACACACACACACACACACTTACTCACACACACACACACACACACACACACGCATGCTCACTCACTCACACACACACACACACACACAGTGAGATCAAGGGCAAGGAAACCATGAAAAATTCGTAGAGTGGCTGTCCTTTACTTATCACCAGGCGCCTCCCGTATTATGACATCATCCAGAATGAAAGACCTCATGTAGTGTAACGGTTCGGATCGCTTACACTGCTAACTCCTGAGACTCTTAAACGAGTCGGCCGATTTCAGTTCACAGTCTGGGGCCTCAGAAGTTTTTACACGGTGATTAATTTTTAATAAATAAGGTGCTTGAGGTGGATTGCCAAAGGCTCGCTTGCAAGTGAAACACCTGTCTCTGATAATGACTAAACCCAGCAGAGTCTCAACGCGCTGCCTTTTTACAGAAATAGCCTCTCCAAAGCCTCTATGGACCACGGTCCCTCAAGTCCTCATTTAGGTGGCCCAGATTAGAAAGGCAGATCTGAACCAAACAAGACCAGATTTACCACGGTCCAGCTGCCCTGCACGTGTGTGTTTATGCGTGTGTGTGTGTGTGTGTGTGTGTGTGACTGCTCACTTTAATTTACTGAAGATACGGTAAGGCCATGTCATCATCTACATAAAGATGTCTCGGACACGACCCTTTAATTTCCTCTCCCTGTACATGCAGGGGAGTAAAAGAGGGAGTATGTGTGCCTTGTTCGATGAAGTGACCGTTGTCTTTATCTGACTGTGTGCACATGCCTGAGTGTATGCAGCCCACATCTGAAAATGTGTGTGTCTGTCTGTGTATGTGTGTGGTATGTATATGTATGTCTGTTTGTGTGTGTGTATGTGTGAGTGTGAGTGTGTGTGTGTGTGTGTGTGTGTGTGTGTGTGTGTGTGTGTGCTCTTAGGTCCCCGCAGGGCTCTCATTTGAGCTCATTTGGTCGCGACCCTCTCATTTCCTCTGAGTCAAGCCCTCTGGTCAGAAACACTCCTCTGCCTCTCAATGTGGTTGTGATTTTCTAAAGCCCCAGGTTCGCTTATGCCAGGCAATAGCAGCCAAATACCTCACTTCCCCAAGTCAGACACAGGCACACACACACACACACACACACACACACACACACACACACACACACACACACACCACACTCTCTCTCTTGCAGCACCGGAGGCTACTTCCTGCTGGGTTAGTCATTTCAGAGGATCACCGGCAGCCTGGAGTCAGGAGGGAGGGAGGGGATTCTGGCTGTGAGATGTCCCCAGAGAGATAAAGAGAGGTATGGAGGGAGAAAAAAGCAGGATCAGAGGGAATGAGAGAGCAAGCAAAGTGATGGAATAAGAGACAAGACGGGGGAAAAAACTAAAGTCGTACTGAAAAGTAGGTGAAAAATGAGTGGGAACAGCAATCGAGTGGACAGAGAGAGTAGTGTGAGAGAGATGAAAGAGGGCAGGACTGATGGAGTGAACAATGACAAAGAGCAGAGAAAGGAAATGGGAGACAGAAAGACAAATACACACACACACACACGCAGACACTCTCACACACATAGGTACAAACACACCACACAAACACACACACACACACACACACACACACACACAAGGAGGCACAAATCCTTCTGTGGAACAGAGCTCAGGCATCTATCTTTGACCTTGATCTCTGGCTGGCTGTGGCACCTTGGCATAGGGGATGCCCGCCATTATCTTTATACGAGCTGCTCCTAATGGGGCATCAGGGCCAGGGGGCGCCTGAAAAAGCACTCGACACTTACGCAACCCGCCTGCACGGCAGCCACGATGCCCCGAACACCAACCAGAACTGCGTCAGTGGAGGCCCCCGTGGGCAACACGGGTGGAGAGACTAGAGATTCCAGATTCAGTTGTCACGGGTAACTGCCTAATCAGTGTAAACAGCAGCGAACAGCTGATAGGACTGTGTGGGAACCCAACCTCCCGGTGGCAGGCCAAAGGGAGAGAGAGAGAGGAAAGGAGGGAGAAAGAGCTAGTACAACCTCCAGAACACACACTAATATCATCAACTGCCTGAAATGCTTTAAAACCACTTAGCCGAATATCTCAGGAGGTGGTTACCATGTTAAAGCTTCGCACACGTTCGGATGATAAATGAGCTGAGGTCGAAGTCAAAACACGCCTTTGAAACTACCAGTGGGAGGTTCACAGGTATGACTGGTCCGCTCGGTGACTTTTTTTTTCTATTCAGAAAGCTGGTACACATTACAGTCGCCCCAGCCACAAAGGTGCTAACCTCCTTGACCTCAGGACTGCCTGGAGAGAGGCTCACTTAAATTAAGTGTTCGGTTTAAGAAGAGAGAGGACAAAAACAGAGTAGAGGTGATACTGTTGCATGCCCAGAGGTGTGCCGCTCAGCTTTATCTGATTATACAAATGAATAAAACAGCCAACATCGACGAAAGGAGCACTAAGCTAACACTAGCAGCTCAAGCCATGGCCAAGGGGATTCGAGTGAAAACAAATACCAGTAAGAGCTTGTAGAGCGATAAAAAGTGATATGGTTACTTGATGTAAATGGCTGCTCAGTTATGTCTTATTAATTCAACCCGAGTTGCTGATGAGGAGGAAATCCGGTTTACACACTGAGCTCGGTCTCAGGCAACATGTGGATATGAAACCATTCCAGATGTTAAAAGCTCATATAATATTTGTATGTTTTCTCTGATGAACTTCATTAAAGTATACCAGCTGACTCGTGGTTATGAAAAACTGTCTTAATTGGTCTCCAATATTTGAATAAATAATCACTCATTCTGCCATGTGTTATACATTCATAGAACAGTAATTTGGCCACTAGATCAAATTGTATTTTCTTTAAGTGGAAACACTTTAGATTAGGGTACATATATTCACCATTAACTTGTAGCTTACAAGTCACTAATTAATTCCTCATTCTGCATGACCTTACTCTATCCATAATAGACCATTAACTAAGTATTTCTCCAATATATAACTTCTAATTACTGTAAGAATTAGTAAGTTAGCTGTTGTAAATGAATTATGATCTTAACCTGCTTTGGTTAGTATGGGGCTTATAAGAGCGTACAACAGGATCAGCTGTTCTCCCTCAATGATATTTAGAAAAGAGGGTCTATTCACTGGAACAAAACCCACAACTAGTGCCTAAAGTGCCTAATATTGTCCATAGAAGTCCCAAATAAGTCTTTTTGATAGAGAATAACTGTTCCTGAGAATAATTGTTCCTGTTGTTCTACCACCTCAATAAGCCCTTTACTGAGCAAAGCATATTGAGATCATAATTCAAATACAACAACTAGCTTACTTACTTTGAATAAGCAGTGATTAGGAGTTTACATTGGAGGAATTCTAGTTAATAGTTGACTATGGGTAGAATAAGCTCATGTAGAATAGTGTATTAATAAGTCAATTGTAATGACTAACAAACCACTGCATATTATTATTGTTTCATGTGCAAACATGTTGCCATCCTCACATATCTGTTTCTTTTTTCCTCAGCATTCCCGCATCCATAATGATTAATATCACAAATATTTGCCAGGAAACCAACTGAGCCATTACTCTTTAGTGAGCTTTGTTTGCTCATGTTGGTGAAACGCGCTGACTCTCTCCTGGGACCTGCTCCTCTTTTGTCTTGGCAAGGCATCATCAGTTCGTTAGGGCCTTGTCCTCATGGTTTCAATAAATGCCTGTAATTTGAGCCAGATAAGTTAAGTCAAATTCTCCACCAGTGGATTGTTTTGGCATCCTTTTGACTGGAGATTTTCTGATGTTCATTTTGAATCGTGCTTAGTGAAACTCAGGATTCCATTAATCAGTTGTGGGATAAAGATGAAGCATGAGGGAAGTGTGGTGATAATTAGTGTTTTCGTGGCTAGTATGCGGTTGGAGAGAGTAGAAGAGTAAACTAGGAGAAATGCCATCTAGCTACAAAACCACAGGTCCAGAGACACCCACACCCACACCCACACCCACCCAGCCCAGCCCTGCTCAGCTCTGGAGCCAGCTAAGCCCAGCTACAGGCTTCTGACCCAAGGCCAGTGCCACGCCAGCCAACACCCCCACTCCCCCAAACAACCACCCCTCCCAGGGGCAAAGGGAGGTCAAAGAGCAATTCCTGGGTGTTATCAAACAAAGCCTTTTAACATTAAAGGAGGGAGCCTACAGAACTCTGCAGGGGTTAGCATGAGCAAAGGCCTTTCTTTTTTTCTATTTGTTTTCAACATTGTGCTTTTGAAACATTTATGCAGTTTGTGACAGCATCATTTGGGAGTTTCATGCTTTTTACGACCCCCCCCCCCCCCCCCCCCCCCTTGTTATAATGAATAACACATAGCCTCCGCTTGTTTGTTTCTATCAGCCTGTCAACATGTCTGGGCTGAGCTCTTTTTAAGAAGAGTTTTGTTTCTTGCGCTGTGTCCAAGTCGTACGGTGAACAGAAATGGTCAAGATCCAAGTGGTGTCGGTTGCCACTGTCCGTGTGGAGCAGACCTCGGCCCGTTCCTCTATGTTGAGCCACTAAATGACCCCTCATCTAGACTTAAGATCTCTGTCTCCACACACACACACACACACACACACACACACCAAACAGTAAGCTTTTTAACCGAAAGGCAGGAAAGCTCTCCGGATCTCCCTAAAGAGGGATAGAAGATTGGAAAAGCCTGGTGAATAATGTCCGGGAAGATGGGGCTAGATTGTGCAACAGGCTTCTGTAGTGTTCAGAAGGCCTATCGGCTGTCAGTGATAAGGCAGGGCTTTCATCTTCCAGGAAAGAAGTCTTTCTTTTGCTTTCTTTTATCTTCCGGGACAGATTCTGTGAGACTCAGTCTACACATGTTTTCGTGTATTCTTTAGAATTTCTTCAAAATCAAAGCAAAAATATCACTAACAATACTTTTTTTTTTTTTTTTTTAGCGTGTTATGCCAAATATTTGTTCACATTGTTGATGCTTGTGAGTTATAGTCAGAGCAAACTATATTAAATTAAACATTACCCAGTTTTCTGTCTTCCCAGGAAAGCAAGGCAAGTCCTTGGCCTGAAGGTTGAAGTCTTCACATTACCTAATTTGTAAGTTCAATCATTTCGCTTCTCATTTTTCTGTGGTCTTTCCATGGGCACTGGGATTTGGGAGATTGTGTACAGTGTAGAAAATTGAGCAGATTAACCTCTGCAACCCCTGACATTAACATATAACTATACCAATCCATTATGAAATGGGAGCTGAGCCCCTGTCTGCAAAAGAGCTGATTGTTGCTCCAGACAGAAGTCCTCAGCTATGTGTCCACATTTCCCCCTTACTGAAAATATTGACCTCTGTTGCATGACTATGATAGATTATAATCTCATATAACTCACTGCATGTGGTGAAATAATTCTTTCAAACCTATTATTTACAGTTCATTTCATTTTGTGCAATGGAGGCTTCAATATGAATGTACCATAATTGTTACCATAGCTTTGCATTACAATTTCTTTGGCGGGTTTTGCAGCGTTGTATGCTACAGCTGGAATGTATGCACTAAAATCTGGCTGTCAAGCTGTAGAACTAGTGGCATACAGATAGTTTGCCTCCTGCACTATTTGCGCATTTCTCAAACCCACCCACAATGCTCGCCCCTATTTCTGATTTTGCTGATTAGCGAGCTGTCTTGGCGCCTCGCTCCCTCTCTCCTGCTGTTGGCGGGGTCTGGTGGGGTGAAGGCCCGGCTTTCAGATCTGCAGCCCCAGCGGGGAGCTCTTCCTGTGGGCTGACAGGGAGCGGAGAGTCCCTGGGCTAGGGGGGGGGGTCCCTGTGTCTGATTGGCCTTGAAGAGATGTCGGGTCTGGAGCTGTTAGAGGACCTCCAGCATTGTTTGTGTGATGCTGTGGTGTGTGCGTCTGATGTGGCATCTCTTTTAAAGTGTGCCATTTGTATTCCGCTCTTTTGCCAAATTGGAGCTGTCACTTTTTTCACTGCCGTTTCGTTCCCATGGTAATTGAGGGTGAACAAAACAACAAAACTGGCCACCATCAGCCTTGCCATTTCTTTCTTCCACTCATGTGGGCGAGAAGGAAAAACAATTATATATATATATATATATAACCACACCATTGAAGTTCACTCCTATTATATAAGGTCTCAACATGTTCGTTTGTTGGGGGAAGCCATTTTATGTGATGTCTTATTAAAGTCATGTTTATTTTCCACTGTCTCGCCTCTGTGATACGCTGCTCTGGGTTGTTGTGTTAAAGCCTGAATTCAGTTCCTGTAATTACCCATAATCCTCGAAGTCAGACAGGCGTGATTTCCTTCCTTAGAAGTACATGCTGGATATACACTTCATTCACCTGGATTTGGGGGGTTGTTTTATTTAATTGACACGTGATTAAAAGGGAGTAAAAGCAACTTTGTATATTTTTACTTTGAGACCACCAAGTCAGCGACATTTCACCAAAGCTAATTGTGGGTAATGAAGACTATCTGTTGTGATTTGACAGCTGGCATAGAAACAAATCTTTGATTTTGAGCCAGCGGGGCTTTGTTCTGCCATAGCCTTGCTTCGATTCATTTCATTTAAGCTGTGAACAAAAACTTTGAGGCGGACATCTGGAAGGATTGTCAGTGGCGTTCGGCTCTGCCCTACCTCACTGTCTCCTGAGCACACCTTGCCTTTGGTCACAGATGGAGCTTCATCGAGCCGTGTTTAGTCTCCCCGTTACGGTGGATGCAGATAAAGGACGTCAGATGTGAGATATTACGAGGGGCCGGAGCGTCGCTGAAGCGAGCCCGACTCCCATGGCAAACACCCTGATGGAAAAATGGTAACGTGATGGAGGCACTGCCTGAGGACAACGCATGCTCAGACAGAGCAACAACAACCATTGTTCCCTTTATACGCTACAGTCTTCTCTTCTGAATTGCATTCAAGAATGTGTTTTAGTTTCTGAACGGTAGCCCATAAAACAATTACTTGTAACAAGAATACCAGTTACAAGAGCATTGATGAGGAATGCACAGTATCACAAAAGCAGCCTAAAACTAGGCTACTGACCCAACTGGGCCTGTCAAAAGAGTTTTAAATGGAACTTAAGCAGGGTTCTTTGACTTCTGTCATTGTTGGGGTCTGATGAGTGACAGTTGCCACTCACATGAAAAATGTAAAAAGTGCAGCAGCTTGAGCAGCACACCCATCCTTCAAATAATATTAAATAATAATAATAATAATAATAATAATAATAAAACGTGAGATTCAGTCTCAATTTCAGACTTGGTTGATTCTGCTTAATAGAGTTGGTGAGTGACGGCTGTCAGTCAAATGGGGTGGACAATGGACCACAAGGGCGAGTCTGTGTACACAGCCCTCCCTCTTTTTGGTGATGGCTTTCATCCCGAGTCCATCATTGAGGGGCTAATGCAGGCCGACAGTTCCTCCACCCTCACCCTCTGTCAGGGCAGAGGAAAGCCAAACACATGCAGCCCCCGGAGGGAACAAGATAAACTCCAATTAACCCCCGCCTAAAGAAACAACACTGGGATGCCGACTCTGGGGACGACAGTAAGACAGGCTGTGCCAACACACACACACACACACACACACACACACACACTCAGGCAGTTGTCAGTTCAGTTTCACATACAAAAAATGAAAACACTCAGATAAATCACACATTTGATATGTGTGTGTGTGTTTGTGTGTGTGTGTGTGTGTGTGTGTGTGTGTGTGTGTGTGTGTGAGTGGGTGTGGAAGTAGTGGGAATCCTGATGAAACAGGTAGAGAATGTGTGCCAGAGTGCAGTGGCAGAGACATGTGTTTAGTAAGACAGATGAGAGACTGCAGGACCCGGCTTGCCATGCATGTGGCGCAGCCCAGGGAAGCTCACTCTTTACTTGTGATGCGTCTGTGGAACGCCAGTCCAAAAACACCCACATATCCACAAGACAAGCAGCTCTCTCACAACAACTTCACATGCTTCAGCCACTAGTAGAGAGGAGCCAGAGGAAACAACCTTGGAGATATAATTCACCATTTCCGTATTTCTGCCATGTGCTTTTTTATGAATCATTTGATTTATGTTTTGCTAAGACTACTGACAGAAGTAAAGCCCATGGAAATAACTGAAATTCAGTTAAAAAGTGAAAGCAAAACCTACAATGATTTTTATTGAATTACTCAATATCACACGTAGTAGTATTTCAATACAGAAGCGTATTTTATTTCCATCCACTTTGCCTGCTGAGCCACCATAAAATGTTCTATCTTTGGGTAAAAGAGTCCATTCATTTCTACTTGGACTTCACCTTCACATCCTAAACAGTTATCAGTCATGTCTGATCACGTTGACAGCTTTTTGGCACACTCTCTTCTAATGACCATGAAAGTGAATCAAGGCACTCCTCTTAGCAATTACTAAGCCTGCAGTGTTTTAAGAAGAGAGGGAGAGGGGATTTCCGCATCTCCTTACCCTATCATTTGCCCCATATGGGATAATGTAAGTGTTTCACGTCTGCTAAGAGGCCACATAGGAATCTGCTATATTCCAAACAAATGTTACAAAGAGAGATCATGGTCTACTGAAACTGCACTTCAAACACGAATGGGAGAGAAAGAGAGAGAGAGAGGGGGGGGGGGGGGGGGGGGGGTTGGAGTCACTTTCAACACTTTCAACTTATTGATGTGATGAAAGATGCCAAGGGAGATTTAGCCCCATAAAATAAAAATAAACGCTTCAATCTCCAATTTAACCTTGACTGCAGGGATGTTGGAATGGTTTTCATAATGAGGAAAAACTGAGTGGACTCACACAATGAAATGGGAAGATAGAAAGATAGATAGAGAGAAAGAGAGAGAGAGAGAGAGAAGAAAATGGAAAGTCAATTTGAATGTAAATTTAAGTGTTCTTAATAATAAACTTGCAGCATTATACAACCACTGGATTCCTATTATTACTACTATCCAGTATCAGACTTTGCCTTTAGCGTTTGAAAAGTTATGAGACCGAAAAAAGAGGGAGAGCAAACATCACCAAAGCAACTGAATGAAGCGCACATATCTCCTCCATTGTCTGATTTCTTGTCAAAAAGGTTTGCCAGAGGAAAAGCAATTACAGTAACATTAACAAAAGCACTAAGTCATGTTTGGCAGTGATGTCACTTTGTAAATGGAAACTACACCAATTTCACGGAGCAACCGAAGAGAGGAAGAGAGGAAGAGAGAAAACAGGAACTGTTGATAATGGCAGAGACAGACAAAGAAAGACACAAAGAAAGAAAAGCACCAATAGTGTTTTTTTTTTTTCTTAAAGAGTGGATGATAGAACCTCTGAACCAACTGAACAAAGACAGATCAACCAATAAGAATGAAGGGTGGTCCGAAGGAGCAGCAGATCAGTCACAAAAGTCATAAAAGCAAAAAACTATTACTACAACTACTACTACTACTATTACATGACTGTAAATAATAGCGTTATACAGTGATTAACTCTAGTCATGATAATTGATAATTAAGGAGGCTGACACAATCGAGGCCTGTTGAGGTCATCTGGTGGCCTCTTGGGAAAGCTCATAAAATGCAGCCACCCGTGAAGTGGGTCCACGTTACACGGCAGCCTGGGCTTTGCCCTTAAGCCACTGTGCCCAGACCAGGAGGCAAGGATTATGTGCCTTTGCATGTGGTTGCTCATCACTGGGCCATGTGAATTGAGCCTGTGTTTTGCGCCAGCCGGGGCCCATGTTAGGCAGCATTGTTCCCCAGCAGATTAGAGGTTTCAGGGGTCTAATGAGGAACACTCATTCGCTCCGAGCACAAAGTGTTCCTCTCTGAACCCTCAGCGTTAGAGCTCGATACCTCTCTCTTCTATTCCTTTCTTTTTCTTTTATTTCTCTCTCTCTCTCTCTTTCTCTCCTCTCTTCGTGCTTGTGTGGTGATCAAAATGGTTAGATAACATTTAGGTAACGCTGGCACCCTGGGAGTGGAAAGCTGTTGGCTATTGGAGGTGGGATGGTAGAGGGGGTTGTGAAGTGTGTGAGAGGTGGCGTGGTAGAGGGGGCTGTGAAGTGTGTGTGTGTGTGTGTGTGTGTGTGTGTGTGTGAGGGGTGGGGATGGGGTGTTATGAATAGCTAGTGATTGTGGCGTTGGCATCGTCGCCACGGCGACCCCTCAGCTGTTGTATTGGAGAGGAAGTGAGATGATTACTGGGTAAACGGACAGCTTTGTGTTCCGTGTGAGGGGAATGGGAAGCAGCTGCCATGGAGAGGAGACGAGACGGCGGGAGAGAAGGTGGGATAGAGACCGAGACAGAAAAAGAGAAAAAGAGTGAAAGAGCTCAGTGGGGGACCAAGGATTTCTCTCTCTGTGCCTGTTCTCATTTAAAAGGTCAGAATAATTGCAAAACAATTAACTGCTCCATTCTATTAATTCATTAGTAGGATTAGCTCAGTTATAGTCTCAGCTGCAAAGTATTGAGTCTCCAGAATGCAATTTACAATGTATGGGCAAGGCCTACAACATATACACTGACCTCAGAACAGTTACATTTGCTTTAGATATAACATGGCACAGGCCAAACAGAGGGGGAAGATAAGGTAGGCCTTGACATTATGCCTGGAGACATCTTTACTGACTGAGGCAGTATTTTCATATCAGTGTTTATGCGAAACCTGCCATTACGCTGAAATTAAACGTTAAATGGGAGAAAGGCCACATCAGGCTGGCATTCCCCCTAACAGATCTTTCACATAACTTACCTTGAGCTAAATCATTTCAAGGCCATAACCTCTGCAGATGGGCTGTTTCTTCTGTTGAGCATCAGGTTTAAAATTACAGCTCTGTATGCTAGTAATTACTACCTAAGTCTACATGCAATGTGAGTCTGCAGTTAGGCAGTAAGGCTAACCCATTTAAAGGCAGAAAAGAAATTAAATTCAATGCTACTGTCCCATCCTCTCTATAGTCAGGCCAAAACCCAAGAACTAAAGCCCATGGGAAGGATTCTCTGCCCACACGTGCTCCCGCCGAATTACATTAAACAGAAATGGCTCCCTGTTTTTTGTCTTTCGTTTGACGGTCCTTGTCCGCCCTCCTCTCCTCTCTCTTTCTTGCCCTATCTTGCAGTATTAACCCTCTGGTGCTGATAAAACAGTCAATGTAATAACGTGTTATCTGTAGGAGTAGGTGCTTAGTGACGCTTCCCACAGAGATGGTTTGGCTCCAGAGCTGCGGCGTGACGAACTGGGTGGTTTTAGTCCTTGTAAAGGTTAGCATCTGCTACAGACTTATATTAAGATAAGCCAGGCAAGCGTGTTAAAATAACACAACTCCTTACAATTCGAGCTGACTTCAACTGTGTTCTCAATCTTTTCTTTTTTCAGATTTATGGAACGAAAAGTAGAGTGTGTTTGGGATATTTTCGAGGAGCCCGGGAGAGAAGTTAAACTGTTCTTAAGTAGCAGCGACAGTGTCTGAAAGCCCAGGAGGGCGCTTGGCGCTGTTGGTGTTTAATTTTGTTCCCTGAGAGGTAAATGGCGGGCACAAATGGGCCAAAGATGGAGAGTTTATTTACGCAAGGTAATAAGTGAGAGTCCCCCTCTGTCATAACAGCCTGACATCATCCCACGACGCGGCTCGGCTTTCCCGGTGCCAGGTGGAAGTGTTTGGAAAAAAATGTTTGGAAAAGTTTTAGAACTGATTTAACTTTTGGATAAATACACATTTTGTGGGGATCATGTCATCAACCTGTTTCAGTAGATGTCCCACCACCCCCCAATCCCCAACACACACACACAGACATGCACACAAAGACTTAATCTCTCACACACTCTTCCACTCTCTCACTCTCTTTGTGGCCAGTTGGCCTAATTACAACAGCAATAGGCAGCTAAGTGAATCCAGGCCATGTCTACATGGTTTTTCAAGAGAATTCCTCCAAGCAGACTTCAAGCTACATTTCTGTCCTCTCTGCTGCCTGCCTGCCTGCCTGACTGCCTCCCTCCATATGTAATTTCTGAGAAACTAAACCAGACAATTTTCATGCCTTTATGATGGACTGTTGACTTTCTCCCACCCAGAGCATTTTTCCCAGTGAGCGCGGCCGTCAGTTCCCATCCAGACCATTTTCATTCGTGATGATTCCAGCCTTCAGCATTATATTTAACAAACTCCAGCTTCAGACTGTTTTCACTAAGGTGATCAATTAGGTGGGTGCGGTCAGTGCGACTGTGCTAACAGCACCTTCATCAGTCATTTGAGTTATTCAGACTTGAAATGTGTGAATAAGAGTAGCCAACTGAAATTATACATTTCACAAACCACAAAAAAAGGTTACGTTGAAAAACTACCAGAGTATTCCATTGTCATAAGCTTTACAGTTCTGTCTACTAACGACCTTCTCCCTCCTTTAATAATATGAAGACAAAGAACTCAATGCCCTCATCACTGGAATTATTTGTGTTCCTTTGGACTTAAGACCAACATATGGTGGTGTTGAAAAGTAGATTCCTTTGGCCTTATACAATGTCAGATTTCATAGGCAAAGGGTCACACGCCAGACCGACTGCAATGCAAGGGGTAAACCCTTACAATCACATAGACTGACCCACGCAATCTGCAGGTTTATGTTTGATTGGACCGAGATTAGGACTAAACTACAGTTATTATCTTCCCATAAAGCAATTTTAGGAGCGCTCTCAGATCTCCTTTCTCGGCTTTGCTATGCCACAGAGAGAGGCACATATGCCAATGTCTTCTGATGCAAAGTCAGATTTTCCAAATAGCTTCCTCCAACTGTGTCAGTTGTTTGGGATCCATTCCAGTGACTGGTTAGATCAGAGTTATATATGTGCCACTTACAAAACTCCCAAAGTCCTGTTTGTACAGGATTAAAGCTCATTATTCATTGGTTGAAATGGAAAAAAAAAAAAAAAAACACTCCATCCTATTTATGTACCCCACATGATCCACATAGGTCATTGCCATAGAGAGTAAATACAGTATATCTTCCCTGGTAACATGCAAAACAGAGCAGTGAGAACTGAGGAGTGCGGGCTTACGCAGGTATGCGCTGACAGCCAGGCTCAGTAATTTGGGTTGTGAAGCGGGCTGAGCCACTGGTGTTGGTGCCTGTCACTGGGCGGCTCCACGAGCTCTTCCGATGGGGCTAATTTGCAACAGCGCTCGCAGGTTGACACATGTTGTTCCGAGGCTGACTCACAGAACGGCGCATGCAGCGGCCCGAAAAACGAAGAAACCTCAAAACCTCCGGAGCACTCACACAGAGGAGGGGTGTGGGGGCAGGGTGAAACCCTTGAGTTAAATTACCTCCCCTGTTTTTACACCAAACATAATTGGGGACTTATTAAAGTCTCAGGAGTGAAGGCTGCCAAGGGGGAACCGCAGGCTCTGCCATCTCTTTCTGCTCCAAGGCCCATGTGAAAACCTCCCTTGTAGGCTGCAGTTGTGCCTGCCATGGGAGCTTAGGAAGCTAGGAGAGAGAGAGAATACTGGGACGGTAGGGCAGAGAGAGAGAGCGGCAGAGAGAGAGAGAGAGAGAGAGATAATACTAGGATGGTGGGAGAGAGGAAAGGAGGGAGAGGTAAGGATGGATACAACATCTGAATGCCTCTCATTCCTTAATGATGGGATACCAGAGTAACGTGTTTCACTCAACGGCCTGGTGGAACGTGGCCATATCAGTCTTGACACGCAAAAGTGTAGCATGGGTTAGAAAGAGATCAAGTCAGGTAAATAAGAGAGAGAGAGGGACAGACAGAGAGAGTCAAGGGAGACAAAGAAGGACTGGAAGTGTGAAATGGAAAGAAAATAGCGGTGAAAAGTCATTGAGCGAAAAAAATGTAGAAAGGGTTTGATAGATGGAGATAGATGAAGGTCGGAGGCGTAAAGAGATGGGGATGAGGGGAGGAGGATGGCTAAAAAATCACATATTGCAAAGTTTTCTTGGTGCCTGAGGCCTTTTTCCAACCAGAGTCGGTTGCGTTCAGAGTGTGTCAGTCATGAATACACACAAAAACACACACACACACACACACACTCGTCCTCCCTGCGGCCCTGACTGCTTCATCACAGCCACTGCGTGTCAGGCTCATTACTCTCACTGATGTGGTTAGCTCTGGAGGCGCAAGGCGGCACGCTGGGCTCGGGCTGTTGAAATATTTCAGAGGGGGGTGGGAATGGCGAGCAGTGACAGCTAGCAGTGGCGCTCAGAAATGTAAGCCCCCCCATTAAATTAGCCGGAGGGCGAGCGGGGAGCCCTCTGCTCCGCGACCAAGGCCAAAAAAACAGAGCAGGCAGCGCCCCGGTGCACACTGGGCTTAAATCACAGCCCTGCTGCAGTATAATGGTCCGAGCGTGCTTTATGGATGACCTCTGTCTCTCAACATTTACCTTTGCACTGCCGAAGCACACAGTGTAAAAACAATTACTTAACTCAGAAACGTCAACAGAGATTCGCACTTGTAGAGATATGATGTAAATATTGAGTGCTGTTAAAATAGTCGATAAAAGATAAAGCTTTCTTTGCCTCGACCCCCTCCGTGTGTGTTTTTTTGTGTAAATTTCTTTTTGTTCTGTGCAGGGCGTGAACATTCCAGGCGTATTTTCAACCACGGCTGGTTGACTTTGGTGTGGATTTTTATATGACATTGTTGTCACGGTGACCCAATCAGACGAACGACAGGGCTGTTTACAGAGCAGAGCCCTACAAAGGGAAGCCCTCATCTTCCCCCTAAGATCCTCTATAAACATTCAAGTGAGACGCCACCATACCAGCCCGGCTGTTTGACATTCTTTCAATGAACCACTATCTTATAAAAGAAAACCACATTGTAGAAACTCAACCGCCATAGCAGGCAGAGGGAAAACAAAAATAAGAATGCAATCCTGGTGTGTCTGACAGGATCACCACAGCATGGTGACAAATGTCATTAGATTGGCCCAATAATAACCATGCAGCAAAGTAGGATTTTCTCTACTTTGTGGACAAAAACAGACAACAGACAGTACCACAATTGAAAAACCAGGGGGGAAAAGACTTTCTCTTAGTCAAATGCTACCAGATCTTCCACATTGCACTCTTGGTGGAGACCAAAGACTATCACAAACACATGCCCTGCACTGGATAACAATCTTAATAGAGTGTGAATTGACGTCTATCAGATGAAAGCCACCTCTGATCTGACTGCGTCTGCATCGGCAGCTAAAGATAGCCGCAGCCAGAGCGTCTGAACAAAAAAGACACTAAATCTAAAAAACTGTGTTGTGTACATTTACATATAAAAAATAAATTAAATTTAAAAATAAATAAAGAAAGAAAGAAAGAACACCGCACCTTAATCCAAGCAAAGTCTTTGAACCACATTATACACCATACACCTGTCTGATGAAGCTTTGCTGGAAATCAAATGTGACGGCAAAAGAAAGAATGCAAAATTATGCCAAAGTGTGATGGCTGGTTAATCTATTCAGCATGCAGTGGCCTGCAAAACTGCAGAGCTGGGTGGAAGCTTTGCATTAAAAACTATTCACCCAAGTAATTATTCTTGGCACAGAGCTTAGAGTCACCTCTACGGAAAGCAGCTGAATATCAATTTCTGAAATATTACTGCACTGATGCATTTCCAAACTCCAGTATTTTTACCTGTCTGCAAAGTCTCAGTGATTTTATTAATTACTTGGCCGGTCAGATAGGATCACTTACTAAAAAAATCCAAATGAAATATTTTAAATCTCTGTGCTGAAAGTGAAGGAATCACATTTGATTCATTACAAGTTGTGAATATTTTGTGATGCAATCATAATAGTGATTTAGATTCATGCAGAAAAATAAAGAGCAAACACAAACACACAGATGCGCACACACACACACACACACACACACACACACACACACACACACACACACACACACACACACACACACACACACCTGTTGCCTTACCTTTGTAGGAGAGTCGTAGCCTGGGGTGAATGTTCTTTGTCGCCTGTGTCAGGTTCCACCCTGAGGCGCCAAGCAGCAGAAAAATGATCGCCAGCATCCTCACGCTAAAGTCCAAGCGCTCTCATACACACAGACACAGACACACGTGTTGTGTGCATACACACAAACACACAGCTCACTCACTCTCTCTAAAGTACTTGGACACGAGGATGTGCACTGTGCCTTCCAAGTGTCAGTGATCCAAGTTGAGCCGGGCGGTCTGTGTTTCTGTCATCATCATTATCATCATCACCACCGGAGGAGAGGAGAGATCCTTTTCACAGCACGCTCATCGTCCAGTACTGCCCTCTGCCTCTCAGGGATACTTGGAAGCCCTCAATACTCTGTACGTGTTTGTGTGTGCGCATATACAGTGTGTGTGTGTGTGTGTGTGTGTGTGTGTGTGTGTGTGTGTGTGTGTGTGTGTGGTAAGTTTTCACTGCCCCTGTTTGAAGCTGCTGCCGAGTGAAGCTTTCTATCTTCCAGCTAAAGTCCGGAGTTCTGTTACGACTGAGCAGTGTTGAGTCGGCTCTAACTGCCTCGTCCCGTCACTCTCTCTCAGACAGCAAATACATTCCAGAAAGTCAGAGTGAGTGTGTGACTGAGTGAGTGTGAGTATGAGTGTGAATGAGTATGTCTGCGTGTGTGTGTGTGTGTGTGTGTGTTTGTGTGTGTATCAGCTATCATGTGCTGCTGCTGGAGATTTGGAGGCTCAGCTAATGAGAAAGAAGCTCTTTCTCCCTCCCTCCCTCCCTCTTTCTCTGTCCCTCCTTCTATCTTTTTCTGTGCTGCTCTCTTTCCGCAGGCAATATATTATATTCTCTCTCTCTCTCTCTCTCTCACTCTCTCTCTGGTCTCCCTTTATGTCTCTCACTCTCTCTCTCCCACTCTCTCTGAATCTCTGTCTTTCTGTTGCACTCCCTGTCTATATTCCCTTCTCTCTCTATGTATTCCTTAATATCTGTCTGTTGCTGTTGCTTTCTCTCTCTCTCTGTCTGAGCGTCAGTGGGAGGTGGTCTGTCTCCTCGGTGCTTGATGAAATACAGCCTCTCCACGTGCCACTCAGTGATCCTCCCTCTCCCCTGCCGATTACTGCACCTCCCCTGCTGCTAAGACCGACTGCAACCAGACTCATTTTCCCTCCTCCTCCTCATCCTCCTCCCCCACTCTCTCTCTCTCAATCTCTCTCTCTCTCTCTCTCTCTCACTCATGTAACACCCCTCTGTTCATGCTCTCTTTCTCGTTCTCACTCTTGCTCTGTCGCTACTCTATCTCTCTACCCCCACTCACTCACTTCATGTTCTCGGCTCTGTCCTCCTTGTCTTGTGCAGTGCTTCCTGATACGTGTGTCTGGTCTGAGTCTGTGCAGGATCTCAGCGGATCAGGAATGTGAGGCAGGTTAATGTCAACAGACAGTAGATTTGTTTAGCTAACTGTGCCAGCATAGAAATTGGAACATTACCTGTGAGCAAGCAACCTTCAATAGTCATCAGGTTAAAATTATATTCATTGAGGCTATTTAAATATTGGGTCAAATGCAAAAATGCACATCAAGGTAGATTGCATTTGAAGAAAAATTGAGCATGTTTTAATCAGATTTTATTCCACAGAGAGAGATAGAGAGCACTTTGCACTTCTTTGTGTGTGTGTGTGTGTGTGTGTGTGTGTGTGTGTCTGTCTGTCTGACCTTGAGAAAGAGACAGAGAAAGTATAAGTAGAAAAGAGACTATGTCTGAGAGAAAAAAGACAGTGAGAGGAGAGGAGAGGGAAGGAGAGAGATATTAGGCACACAGTGAACCTCCTCAGGGCATCTTCTCAGTTTGAGAAAAAAACTGACATCATGTTTATTTTCTCAACCCCCATCTGGTCTGAGGTCAGTTTCAGAGCCATGGCAGCATCCCTGATAACCGCTGCGGTCTTATTGACTCGCGTCGGCTCCATCACTGTACGGGCCCTGCTAAGTTTACCAGGGGCTATTGTTCCAAGCAACGTAACACTTGCTCCACCCGCCCATCCCACCTCACACTCCTCCCCCCCTCCCCTGCGTGCAGTGTGCCGGTGATTCATGGGTTCCTTTCATCTCTCGCCGGAGCTCGGATGCACCCCTGTGAAATCAGAGTAAGGCGTGTTCCCTCCAGGCATAGTCATCCACTAGAGTGCGTTTGCCCTCCAGACCAACAGTGAATGTAATCAGCACGCCTTTGGCTCTCCCTAAAATAGAACAACAAAGAAGAAGAAGAAGAAGAAGAAGAAGGAAAAGAGAGTTGGATGTTATCAACGTCTGGCTGTGATTTGGCGTGATGCCGGTTTCGATTCAGTTTCGTTTATGTAACTGTCCATTTGCAGAGCACCTGGAGCTATGGGTTCCAGACAGCGACAAACTGGCAGGAGAAGTGTTTTTTTTTCCCCCAAACAGACGACCTTACTTCAATCTGAATGCTAATCAAATCTCATAGTGACCTCATTCTAATTTAGTCAACCTGCTGAAGTCATCTGGTATCAGGTCTTAGATCTTAACCTTTCATATAACAAAATGCTTGGTATCAAATACAAAGTTTTGTTATTTTTTAAGGAATTAAAGATTGTGCACGTATATTGAAAGGAAATATAGAAAAAAATATTGCATTACACCAGTATTTCTACACCGCACACACTATGTCATCCCATGATCTCCTGAAACTAGAATAAACATTAGCTCAGATAATCACAGATAATCATCATGAAACCTAACACTTGATTTGCAAGTTAATCTACCTACTGTGGCTGAAACAATCAGCAGTACAGATATACTTATGTGCCTCACACTGTTTCGTTTTTATGCCTTTCCATCAGCTCTTGCCATTTTAGAGCTCACACAGTTGCACAAAGGATTCTGGCCATCACACTATCCAAAAGCAAATGATGATGTTACAGATGATAAAGACTTTTTTCCTGTTAGGCAATCAGTTTGGGCAGTCTGGGGAAAACTTGGATGAACTGGGACCATATTCCAGTCCATTTGCTTCACTCTCACACCCTGCAGTTCTCAAAGCTTGAGGGTGTTGGTTCTCTGTCAACTTGCTGTGGCACCATGCCTTCCCATAGCCATACTAATTGATTAGCAGCACATGTGGCCAACACTGACTTCAGTCCTCTTTAGTGTTTGCCCATTGTTCTAGCCCAGAGTCACTGGCACCGCTTACTGGATCACAAGAGCCCCGACTAGTCCAGAAGTGAGAAGATCTGCAGAGCAAACCTGAGTGTAACCGGAGCGCTTAGCAAAAAACGTTGTTCGCTCCAAATAGATAGAAATGAGTTTAACAGTGATCTGTGTGCAGTGATTTTGATCTGTCACTTATGGAATATGCTTACCTGCCTCACCTGCACCTGCACCACTAAAGGCCTGTGCACAGGGACACCTATGGACTTTGAGCCCTTTAAGTTCCATTTTCAACTTGCTATCAGAGCCACTACAGAGAGTAGGAACTATGTGTGTTCTCTATCCCATGATGCATTGCTTTTCTTGTAGGCTATCATTACATTTGCTGGGGAACGGGGCGGTTGGGGGGGTTATCTGACAGCTTCCATAAGGTAAGAAAGAGGATGTTTATGTTGGACCAGGAAACAAAGGCTCTGGCGTCAGGACCGCATCTGTCCCATCCACTTCTCAGAGTCCATTACTCACGTCCAAACTCCACCTGTGTCTGAACACGCTTCTCATTCCTGCCGTCTGCATGCATTTCCGGCCTCTTTCGTTATTAGCACTAACCGCGAAGCCATATGCACCGTTTATTTTTAATATAAAGAGAGGACGGCCTGTTTTATATGCAGGCTTTCATTTCCTTATAGTGTTTGGATTTTTTTCCCTCCTCCCCCTCAGTCTGAAACTGTTTTTGATCTTATCTGTGGTATGTGTCAGAAGACGTAAACCCCCATATGCATCACATGCAGGATTCTGCCAGCCGTTTCCAGCGCCATCTGAGCATGCAGCGTTTTGTGTCATGTGAAACCGATAGCTTTCAAACAGCATGCTAATATCGCGTGTGCTGTAAAATATAAATTTGTGTGTGTGGGGAGGGGGGGAAGGGGTCTTTGTTCTGGCTTTATTGTATATGCCTTGGCTTTGCTGTCATGAGGATTGGCGTGCAACCCTATCTCCATCTGCGGAGGATCGACTCCCCTCCTCCTCATGCCCATCTTTGCCCACCCTGTTTGTCCCCCCCACCCCAGCTAATAACAGTGATCACTCACATCAGTGCCATAGACTGGCAGAGGTGCCCTGTAATCTCAAACCACACCAATGACAAACACCAGGGCCATTAGACAAAGAGAAAGGCAGAGACAGACAGAGAATGAGAAAGAGTAAAAGAGCGAGAGAGAGAGAGAGAGAGAGAGAGAAAGAGAGAGAGAGAGGACGAGAGAGAATCAGCAAGAGAAAGAGGAAGAGAGAGGGGATGATGAAGGGATAGAGGCTACCATGAGCACTCTATCTCCTTTGTTTGGCCCTGACCATAATTCCAACTCAAGAACAATTTCTGTAAACAGAGTATATGTTTTGCATGCCATTGTAATGCATTCAAAAGCACTCTATAGGTTAGCCATAAAAATGCGAAACATTTGTGATGACAGTAACTCAAACTGACGTAAATGTTAACCCTAAAGAACAAACTCAACCAAACAGAAGGAGGAGTGTTTGTGTGTGTGTGTGGTTTTGTGTGTGTGTGTTTGTGAGAGAGAGAGAAATATGATGTGGAAAAGATGGCATGGGCCCCATCAAGAGTGGTGCCAACAGACTCGTCAGATGCCACTCCGCCAACGCACACTTTCCATTTGCCCCCTCTTCTGATGACAATCTCGCCACAAAGGGAGCTGTAAAACATTTCCGAAGAGCATAAAACATTTTCAGCTGTGAAATTCAACCCCTATACCTTACAATCACACAAAATGGTGGGAATCCTCTTTAATTGGGGCTTGTCATATTTGTTTGAAATCTGTCAAATATGTCATTTTTTTTTTCTTTTTCATAATGAAGACATTGTATTGTCCAAAGCTCACTACAGTAAAATTCAGCTGAACTGACAGCTGGGGGAATGACTAAGTGCTATCCAATGCTCCAGTGTTTAGTAGTGGTGGATGGATGGATGGATGGATGGAGGTGGGATGCAGATTTATGCCCCAAACAGCTTGCTGCTGGGCAGAGTACTCATTTCCAGAAGCAAAGATGTTTTGTTCTCCAGCGGTCTCCGGATTCCCTACTTGGAGTGGAGTGGTCATATACCAGTCAGTGGTCTCCAGACTCCCTCCTTGGAGTGGTCACATACCAGTCAGTGGTCTATGGCCCAGGGCCGAGGAATTCTGATGGAAGTCTTTCAGCATGTGAGAGACTTAAGGAGAGTTCATGGACATTTCTGTCCAGCGTTACCGTGCATCACTCATTTTGCCTTGTCATCATCATCCGTCAAAACAATATGACAGACAGGAGTTTAACAGTGGAGGTCTGTAACATGGAAACCAACCATCCCAGCATGCTTCTGTCTGGTGTCAACTGGTTCTTGTCCTCGGCTGTCAATCACAGTGTGACTCTTGGGTCATACTGGTTTAATTTTGAGCTTCCTGTCAGCCTACTTCATATTCACACAAACACACACACACACACACACACACACACACACACACACACACACACACACACCACAAACACAGTATGGAGGATAGCTGTTTGATTGAGTGTTAATACTGAGCCTTTGTTTTAATACTGCATGTCTGATGGGGTGACTGCTTCTCTTTCATGCTCACATAATGCAGTGAAAATATTTTCCCTTCTGCTAATGTTGGAATTACAACTGCAAGGCCCCAAAGAGGCCACAGAGGGCCAGGAAGACACAGGGGTCCGTCTGCACTGATGCTTACACACACGTGCGTGACACACACACACACAGACATAGATATTTGCACACATGCAATGGTCTATGGTACACACATACACACTTTCTTACTCTGTCTGATTCTTTCTATTTCTCTATTTGTCTTTCACATGAAGGTAATACACTCAGACTGACACATTGATTCACATTCGCACAAACATATGCACCACACACACACACACACACACACACACACACACATTCTCTCACCTACATAACCATGTAATGTGTGTGCGAGAAGAGATCTTAGAGAGAGCCCCATTCGACTCAGGGGGTCAGAGCGAGCAATGTCCACAGCAACAAAGGCCTCGTTCAGACATCAGTGGGACCTCCCTGTATTCATTTCAGACGACTCCATCAGATACACTCGCGGTTTACACAGGTGGGTCTCACATGGCCCGCAGGACACATCCCCACTCCAAATGCTCAGAGATGCTCTCCTTTTCACAGACATGTGTAGGTCCTGCCTAGACAGATGCCTACATACTGAAGAGATTATTACTATAATATATGTTTGTACCAGTCCTTTTTGAATACCCTGCGTATGTGTATGAAAACAATGCAATATCATAACAGAATATACAGCACATATTGGATAAAAACATATTGTGGAGGCAATAGAAATGTGTTTTATATGATTATTTAGGTTTCTTATAAGTGCATTGTACAGTAGTTACAACAGTAACGTCATTGTGAGACTTCATGAAGCATCACTTAATGAATTATGACATATGGTTATGCTTGTCATGCATTGTAAAGATGATGGTCATATGACATGTTACCAGCATTTCATCTAAAGACCTTGGTACAAAGTGTTTATGGGAAACCATCTACAGATTTTTGAAACAAATGTGTATGGGGATGTGTGCATGTACAGTATGTGCCAGTTAGTCTGTGGGTATGTGTGTGTGTGTGTGTGTGTGTGTACATATGTGTCCGCTGTGCCATACTCGATTGGTTACGGCAATTTTACTGTCCCCTTGGGACCAAACCCCTTCGCTACACTTCCCTCAATATGGGGTGAAACTTTCCACCCTATAAGAAAACAAATGCCTCCACAAGAGCATGAATGGAACAACTGAGTGAGTGGAGTCCTTCAACCCGTTTTCTTACCCCTGCGCAAAAATTATGATTAATATAAAATTATTTAGTCCATTACTCATTCGCTGTGCTGTTCTTGGAGGAATCCTAATTGCCATAATTCATTTGATTAACCTGTCAAGATCCCTCTCAGACTGAGAGGGGAACTGGACAAACAACACTTAATTCTTCATGCATGTGCCCTTAACCACAAACTGTATTGACACGAGACCCTGGAAGTTGGAAATTGTTTTTACAATGGAAGTAGACAAGGCATGTAAATTCAAATCACATTCCTGGAGTGTAAAAGAAGACTAAAGAAGCACACATATGAAACACACTGAAGAGCACCCCCACCACACTGCACAACGAGGGGTGGTGGGGTGCTTTTGTATAACTGGTCCACACACCCTGAGACCTGTGGTCTGCCATTGGTCACTTCTCAATGACATCAGATAACATCAGCACACTGAGGATAGACACAGTGCCTAAGGCTCGGCCGGTGCCAAAGAAAGCCCAATCTCATGGGGAGACTCTCTCGAGTACTCACGGCCTCACGGCATGGACACGGAGTCACAGGCATCATCTTCGAAGAACCGTACAGTCTTGGAGCACATCCATAAAAGGTGAGGAGGACCTTTCATGTCACAGAGTGTTAATATGCCACACACACATACACACACACACACACACACACACACACACACACACACACACACGAGAAACAACAGAGGTGCTGATGGATGGAGATAATGAAGTCATCGTTGTGTGGTCTCTCTGTAGTCAGCAGTTATGGAAGACCCAGAGGAGATTTTTTTTCATTTTTTTTTTGTTTGCCTCAGATGGAAGGAACATCCTTTGACTGATTTAGCACAGGGCCTCGACACATCTCTTTGCATTGGATGGTGCGACCACAGGCTGTCTGCAGGCCAAGAGGAATTCCACACACCCCATGGTGGTCAGAATGAGGAGGGGAGAAGGATAAGGCTAAATTTATTACAAGCTGAAAACACCATGGTCGAACATGCAGAAAATTGGAGACTGATGCTGATTGTTCTCACGGCCTTAAAAACTCCAAGAGTGAACTAATTCAGAATGACAAAAGCTGGCCGGCTGACACATGCTGTACGATGTGGGGTTCCAGCTCTGCCTAGTGTCAGCCTCCAACATGGCTGCCAAGCATGAAAGACTAGGAGGGAGTGTTTGTTTGAGTCTTACTCTGGTGTAACTATGGCATAGAACTTTCTAGGTCTATTTATCCTGGAGCGCTTCACAGGCATGGAATCAACCAGCAAGAAATTTACACTTGAAAGTCTCCCATGGTTGTGGCTTGTGATATATTATAGATAGCTCTACCAGGGCTCAGTTTTGTTGAGAGCTGAAGATGTTAGCTAACACAGTGCATGCACCATATTACCTCTCAGCATCTTCTCCAGTCAGACCTGGCAACTCAAAGGTCACCTGCCAGTAGTTCATGTATATTTAAACCTGCCTCAGGAGCTTCTGAGGCTTGAACATACATTTTGCAGCATGTTGCCTCCATACAGTTATTGCACTTGGGGATGCTTGTGTCTGTATATCTGTAGTGTGTGTGTGTGTGTGTGTGTGTGAATATGATACAAAAAAGGCATGTACAATATTAATGTAGCTTACACACCAACTGATTTAGAGTAGGGTGACCAGTGAACGCCAATTTCCAGGGACAGTCCCCATTTTTGGTGGTCTGTCCCTAGTAAAATACAAGAAAACCCACATTGTCCCCGATTTTTGAAGCTAAAACATATTGACTGCAGAAATAAGAATGTTATCCGTTCCCAAGGAAAATTCAGGGAAATGTCACGATTTTCATCTCAGAGGTCTGGGCACCTTATTTTAGAGGTTAACTCAATGGTTATCAGTTCCTACAGTCAATAATTAGGCCTTTGAGACATGTGCAAATGTTACACAGTCAGTCATGTAGATGTTTTGGGCGTTGGGCCCCGACTGTGTCACAGGGATTGCAGGGGCCGTCCCATTGACGCCCAGTTTTCCTCAACACCACATGTGCTTGGGGGAAATCCTGGACTTCCCCTCTCCAGTAAGTAGGCACAGCTGCGTGAGTGTAATATTCTGGAATTGCTCTAGTATCTGGAGTCCAATCAGTCTGAGATTGCTAATCTACTTCACAGGCTGGCTGAGACAGATAGATGGCACAGAAATGAGAGTGCCCCAGGGCTTTGTACAATCCACACCAATCCACATCATTGTCAGGAGGCCCTGATGAAAATGCAACCGGGGGTCTTGATATCAATAATATTTTGCCCTGAGTCTACCATAAATTCAGAAGAATGTTATCTTTCTAGTGAAAGAAATTGAATTCCAGTGTCTACTGATAACTTAAATGATGCCATATGTGAGCCTGTATGTGCAGGAGGGAGGGTCCAAGAAGGGGAAAGGAGAGAAGGATTGTGTGTACGTAAAAGCGAATTTATGTGGCTGTCTGTATATGGACTGTGTGTGTGTGTGTGTGCGTGTTTGAGTTTGTGTGTGTGTGTGTGTGTGTGTGTGTGTGTATGTGTGTGTGTCGTTGTATGGCATCCTCTTGTGTACTGTGATCTGACTGTTTCTCCTAGTTGCGCACACACACTGACCGAGAATCCAGGTGTGTTTGTGTTGGCCCATGCTTTACTGCAGATGCAAACACAAGCACCAGCCCACTGAGACCAGTGGAGACCCTCTGAGGATTAAAGAATGTCCTCTCCACAGAGAGAGAGAGAGAAAGAGAATGTGTGTGTGTGTGTGTACGTGTGTGTGTGCGTGTGTGTGTGTGTGTGTGTCTGCATGTGTGTGTTTGTGTACGTGTGTGTGTGTGTGTATGTATGTATGTGTGTGTTTTAGAGCTCCCCAAACCAAGGCAAGTGTATCAGCTGACCCATTCAAATGGAGGTGTCAAAGAACAGCTGGGAAGGGAAAAGTGGATGGGATCTATCAACAGCTTCTGGAACCTTCTCTGGGTTAGTAAGGCAGGGTGGGAGGTCTGTTGTTTTTTTGCTATATTTTGTGATGACATATTGCTAACTGTGTGAAAACACTTCGGGCCTGGGGAGACCAGACAGCCTGCCTCCTTCACTTCTAAGGGTAACTACTCACTGAATCAGTTTCAGAGTTTCCCTTTTTTTTTAGTCATCCGTTAGCGGCCATGTTCCCTGTTCTCTCAGCAGAATGTATTCATTTAGGTGAACTTAACTGCACCACCCTCAAGTACTTAATGAATTCCTCACAGCTTGGCTCAAATAACCAGAGCAAAGCACATTTCCCATTGAAATACAACGGGTGACCTCACAGAGCCATCCATTATGCTAATAAGTGGAAGCACAGGGGTAAAAAATGGCGTTCGAAGCTAATCAGATTTAATTAGCAAGGCTTTTGAGCTCTGGGGGATAGCGTTACTTGGGGCCAGAACACACTTATTCTCTGGCAACTCGAACGATCTCAGTTGCCATTACAAGCACGGCCAAATGCAGATTGCTTTGTGATGGGCTTGATGGCGTGGAGGGATTTAACCGCCGCCTTTAAATTTGTCCGAAATTTTATGGGTCTGTGCATGTATAGGTGTGTGTGTGCATGTGTGTGTGATTTGGCATGCATGCGTGTGTGTGTGCACGTGTGTGCATGAGTGTGATGTGCTGTGTGTATATGCTTCACTGATTTTCACCTTGTGTGTGTGTGTGTGTGTGTGTGCATGCGTGTTACGTCACTCAAAGGAGACATTTTTCAGCTTCATTAACAAAGCTAGATACTTTATCCCCAGATCGTAAATGCTATAAACTTGGAATCAGATGAGAAAGACAGGACTTCTTACAATGACATCTTAAGCTTTCACTTGCAGGCGAACCATCATGTATTCAAATTACCCACTCCCCTTATACCATTCTTGGCCAGGTTCTACACTGATTGCTCAACCCTCCGCGCCTCTGTGTCTCCCCCCCTGGTCAGTGTGCTAGGCCCCAGGCCAGTGAGGTAAGCTGGCAGCCTTTCAGGCCATGAAGGTCCTGCTGTGTATGTGAGCTGAGTGCTTGCACCACACAGCAGGCCTCAGCAGAGCTGGACGTTCGTGGCTCCTAAAGGCTGATGGTCAACACAGATGAGATCGGGCGCACTGCTGGGACCCCACTAGCCCAGATGTGTAGGCCAGTCCTGAGCTTGGGTTAAATAAGTCACCCCTCAACTCCCTGTCATGGACGCCATTTGTCTTCTTGACAGGTATGAAGGATAGAGTAACTTCTTTCTGTCTCTTTCCTTTCTGCCTCTGTCTCTCTCTTCCTCTTTCTCTTTGTCTCTCGGTGAGTCATTGATTGATTTTCAATACAGCTCCGAGACAGAGATGACCGCTGGGTTGTAAAACTGTGACTCGGAGGACCAGGAGGTTCCTCTGTTGGTTCACTGAAGGGATATGAAGAGCAGGTTTCAGCGGTGGTGGTGGTGGGGTGGGTGGATTTGAAGGGAACCTCATCGTTTCGAACTTGAAGATCCTTGACTGACTTGACTGACTGGGGGGAAGGTGTTCCTGAAAGACCCATTACGTGATTTATGGGTGTTTGCTCAATGTCGTCAAGTCTCCGGTGTACGACCCCAGCCCTTGTGTCCTGTTTACCTTTGGTCGGTCAGTCAAAGTGCTTTAACACCTTCGATTGTGGCATATCGAGTTTCCTCTCATAGGGTTATGTAGTTCTTATGGTTGATTGTGCGTAGAGATTGAGAATAATGTTATTCTAAAGAATGTCCGCTCCAAACCTGATACTTCTATCCAACAGAAAACTAACTCCATTCCATTGTCTTGCCCAAAACAGCAATGCACTCCATAGATGGTGTCAGAGGAACAGTGTTTCTTCACTACACACACACGGGCAAAATATTAAAAGAATTCTCCATCTTTGGCATGCATTTAGTCTTAAAAAATATAATGATGAAACAAACACTGACTCCCAAGTTTCTTCTCCAGACCCACCAGTCAAGACCAAACAGGGAGTCGTTTCAATGATTGAGACAACTGGAGTGCAGACACAGATCCTCAACACCTGACAAAACCTTCAGTGGTTTCCTGGCCCAGAGAGACCGTAATGGCCATTCTCCGGGGGGTAGGTTAGCCTGTTGCCAGAGCCTCCGAGAACCTGTGTAATTGTTTGCAATAGGACATGGTGATGTACAGCCTGTCAGAGTGTGAAGTTTAGCACACTCTTAATGGCCAGGAAGATGTAAGGCGGACTGTGGACGAGCCAGCAGCAAAAAAGCAGGATTAATGGAGATATAGAACGAGGAATTCCTCTATACACAGAGGCTTAGTAATATGCAGTAAATTAACACTTTATAGAGGTCTAATGAGCATAAGTGTTCAAATTTATGGTCCAGCTGTGTATGTTACATTCACATTTCATGTTTTCTCCACACTGGGTCTGTCTTTAGAGACTGCTGTACTAATCTGAATCAGTGCAGCAACTCTCTCTTTGAACTTAATGTGCCTTAATTTCATTGTCTGGCAAAGTGCAAAGTCAGACAGTCTGAGCTAAAGCAGTTATGCGATGTGTGGAAACTTTGAGTTGACCCACCAGTGTTTCAGTTTAGGAATCTTTCTTGTGGTATTAAATTAACAAATCAATTCTGTGTAGTTAAATGAAATGAGCTTTTCTTAGATTTTAGAGTTTCCCCATTATCAAAATTTAGAATGGATGCCCAGGCTACCATTCTTAGGACAGTATCTTGAAGGGAAAATGGCAGACTTCTACTGACTGGGTTTGTATCAGTGTACACATGAGTCAACTGTCAGTGGTATCCATGATGAAGTTGAAACTGTAGATATAGTGGTTCGTCGATGGCTTATATAGAGGCTATACTACCTGCATGAACTGCAAAAAGAATGTGCCCCTGTTCTGGGGATATTACACAGCCCTGGTTCAGTCACAATGTTGCTCCCTCTTCTTTGTGTTAATCCTTGCCACATCATAGGTAACGTTGTGCAACTCGATCCCCAAGAGCTGTTTCTGTGCACCCTCAGAGACTAAACCAGAACCCTTCCTCCCATCAGAGTCTGTTTCTCTGCTGGTCGATCTGGTGGCAGTTAAAATTAAATGGCTAGGCTGCCATCCTGCAAAAAACAAAAAAGAGAAGAGACCACCAGGATATGCAGGAATTTTTTCAATCTGGGTTCCAAACCACACCTTTTGATGTGTAGAAAGGGTAACCAGAAACCAGAAATAAGTCGATTATCCATATTGAATGTCCCTACCGCCCGTCCCTGATGGTTTTTACATGACTGAAATGCTAGCATGGTGGGACTTGTAACGAGGCTGAGAATGAAAACATCGCATGGGATTTGATTTAAGGACATGCAAATACAATAAAACATTTGGTAATTTCACTTTGCTCACAGGGCAATTTGCTGTTAATCATTTTAAAGGTCGTAGAGATTTTTTCGGCAAGACAGTTAGGGAGGACTGAGCATGATGAAGCGCCTATCATAAAGAGAACATGAAAAGACCAATAAATAAATATATAAATGCTCTTAATATATGAAACACATTTAACCCTACGCACACACACACACACACACACACACACACACACACATGTTCCTGATTAAAGGACTGATCACTTGCCTTCATATTCAAAGTGATATATGAATGTTTTTTATGAGTCGGCACTGAACGCCTGAACGGACTGGTTGTCATTACAATATTGCAAAGTCTATAGTTTCAAACAAATTTGAACCTCTGTGGACTCTGGTTTGAATAATCCAAATTATTTTTGCGAGTTTGTAGTTATGCTAAGCACGACACATGTGGCTCAGCATGACTCCTGCCTGAAGGAATTTCAGCTGGATGTGACAGCAGAAATGGCATTTTTTGATGCACAGTATAAAACGCTCTTCAAAGGACATAATGTACATTTCAAATACATTTTCTGTTGCATATTGTGCTATTTGGCTTTGGACATTGTGCTATTGTACTTTTGCACTGTGGCTAAGCTACTGATTGAAGCCTTTTTTTCCTGCACCCAGGTGTTCTGATACATATTTGCTGCAGCTGTGGTCACTCCAGTGCACTCTCCCATGACCTCTGACCTCTGTGCGCAGCCTGGCATGTGCCACATGGCTCCACTCTCTGTGCTGATCAAGAGCCTGGACCGAGCAGTGCCCTCTGTCTCCACTGAGCCGAAACACATTCCAGCCTTGCTAATATCAACGTCAGAGGAATATGTGTACGCACACACACACAAACACACACACACACACACACACACGTACATAGATACACATATCAGCACACACACAGGTGTGCGGAGCGTATACTCAGACATACACACTCACTACTAAACACAGACACACACACACACTAAATACAGAGACCTCTGTCATCACCAGGGCGTGACATATATGATGCACATACCAGCTGCCACATGAGATCATAACAAATCAAACAGGATACATGTGTGATAATCATTGTTTTAGGCTCAGATGTGTGTGACATTTTGTAAACACTGTTGTGTCAGACATTGGAAGGGCAGAGAGGGCCTTCTGTACAGGTCTGTGTCACATCCTGACTCATTGTTGTTGACACTATCATTTCTTTTTTTTTTTGTGTGTTTCCTGTTCACACACTCCATCTATCTGTCTGGCTCTCTGTTTGTTGCTGTCTAAGCCCCAACTCCCCTCCCTTTCTCACCCGTTCTGTTGTCCTGCCTTTGTTTACCCTGCCGCAACTGACAGGAAGTTTCAGCACCTTTAAATTCATTCTCTTCTGCTTGCTTTTCCAGAGGTACTTTTTTTCCCCCACGCATGCTGACGCCATTCCTCACCTGCGTTCACTCACAGAAGTTTATAAAAGTTGTCCACCCCATTTCACGATTTCTTGGAGACCGCAGAGACACCTACGCATTGAGCCAAAGTGTCTGTCATCACAGCACGGCTCGGAGAACACTGGCTCAGTCATACACATATAGACTACAGCTCAGAGGCATTTTTGTCAATGTCTTTTTGTGTGTCTTTTTCCTCTGCATCTTATATCATGGGACTAATAGGCACATTGTCCACCTGATAAGTGCATGAGTACAAATGTACTCACAGTACAACATATTGAGAACAAATCTTGTTCATTTAGCAAGGCATTGAAAAATCAAGTAAGGCTGTTCCTGGGGCACATCTTCCTGAAAGACCGTCACGCAGATTTCTCCGTATAATTCTAAAGAGCCTTTCATATTCAGTCAGTCCCTCCTGGCTAAGCCTCTGCTCTCATGTTTCTAAGTGGAATGAAGTGGTGAAAGCCAGGGATTGTGGGACTTGCGTGGACGCGTACAGGGGTCATGACCTCCGAGCGACGGTGTCTCTGTCAACACTCGGCCTCGTCGAGCTGCCACCCGTTTGTTTACGTTCAGATAAAAAGGTCAAGTCTGGCCTAGGCGCTGTTGGCACCTCAGCCATTGATAAATACTGATTCCTCCTGTTGGCTAGGGCCGGGCACCGATGGAGACTGTTTACACAGAGAGATACGGCAGGTCACTTGACAACGTGCGCTATCGCCGACCAGTGTCAAAGCCTTTCACGCTGGGATAAGGGGAAAAAATCCTCCCCCTGTCTGTGTGTTTACATGGCTTGTATCCGTTTGTGATAGCCTTTGATCCAACCCAGCCCCTGCACCCACTTGGAAAAGTGTCAGAAGCCAACATCTCAAGGGAGCAGCCAGGAAAATAATATTTGCTACCAGATTGCTATCAGCATTTGAAGTAAAGGCATATGTTTTGTGAACCATATGGGGCGTGCAAACGTCTCCATGCAGTGACTGTGCGGCATTGTTACCTCCAAAGCTTCTGTTTCGGACGCTTTGCTTGTGTAACCGAGACGTCCAAAATTACATTACACTGCTTTAAATCAAATTTCAGAGCCGTATTTTTTCAGTTGTTGTTTTTTTGTGGATGTTGACCCTGTAGCGCTAGCAGCCGGTAGCCTCCAATGTTAAGTGAGGCATTCCAGTAGCGACTGCCAAAGCCAATAGGGGATGAAGCCGGAACAATTAGAGCCACCCTGCTCCTGAGCCAGCCAAGGCCCTGGCCTGTGCCATGGTCTGAAACATGACAACGCTCGTCTCTCACTCTCGCCCCAATTTCGCTGAAACGATCCCTCCGTCCCTTGCGTGTGTTGTTTCAGGCCTGGCACAGCGGCGGCAGGGGGGCCTTTCCAGTCTGAAGACTGAGTTACTGTTTGGAGCTGGAGCTGCCCCGCACCGGGGCTCTCTGGAAGTGATTAGGGGCTTTCTTCCTGGAGCACCCATCGCGCCCCCCCCCCCCCTACACACACGCACACACACACACACACACCCAGCTCTCTTCGCTCCTCGTTACTCCACACCACACCCCATCCAGATCCACTCCACCCCAGCCCTGCTTTATCCACCTCTCTTTTCTCTCTCTCTCCCTTTTTCTCTGAACGATTGAACAGTAGGTCTGCCAGGCAAGACTGGACTGCAGCCACTCAGGAGAAAGTGAGAAGGGTTTATGAGAGATGGAGAGACAGAGAAAATGCAGCAAAGAGTATAAATAGAGGAGAGGACAGAAAGGAGAGAGTGTGGGAGAGGGACAGACGGAGAGGGATAAAAAGGGAGTGTGTGTGTGTGTGTAGGCATATGTGTGTGTGTGTGTGTGTGTGTGTGTGTGTGTGTATGTGTAGGCATGTGTGTACGTGTGTGTGCATGTGTGTGTGTGTGTGTATGTGTAGGCATGAGTGTACATGTGTATGTGTGTGTGTGCACATGTGTGTGTATGTGTATGAGAGAGGAAAGTGCATAAAGCCGAAGGGGGTGGTAGAGAGTGGTTGGCTAGAGCCGCTGCAGAGCTTTGGGAAGGATAAAGACGGGGATGTGAGTCATAGGCCATAGCTGGAACAGGAGGAATTATGGAAAAAAAAAAGAAAGTAGAAGACTCAGTAGAAGAAATAACAGGATCAACTTGAATTGACTGACATGCCTCTGGAGAAAGAGAGTGAGAGAAAGACATAAGGAAGAGAAAAAGAGAGAAAAGGAGTATGAGAGAGAGAGAGAGAGAGAGAGAAACAGAGGGAGAGGAAGGGCTTGTGAGAGATTGAGAGCACACTGCAAAGAGTGAGTAAGAGAGAGAGAGCATATGTGAAAAAAGTAAGAGAGAGTGAGTCAGACAGACAGAGAGAGAAAGAGAGAGAGAGAGAGAGAGAAAGAGAGAGAGAGTGACAGAGCTAAACGAAGACGTGAGTGGAGTCTGGCAGGGCCACGTGTGACACGACGCCAGCGGGTCGTGTGCTGCAAAGCAAACACCTCAAGCCTCTTCTCAGTCTGGGGAGTGTGGCGGCGTGGCAGGCGGCAGGCCTCCTCATTCCATAAATAAACACTTAATGGCTCCTAATGCCAACACAAACACTTCCTGTGCCAGAGCCATACCCAGAGGAGCCACACCACTCTCAGGGCTCCTTCTTTCATTCCCCCCTTTTTTTTTTTTTTTTTTATAATTTTGTATCCTTTTTGGATCGTCCGAAAGCGCCATGACCCTGGACACAGAGGAACAGAGAGCTGTTTGAGAGAAGAGAAAAAAAGAAAAAAGAAAAAGCTCAAATTAGTGGAAGGATGATGACATAGTGCAGAGTTTTGTTTGCAAGAGGGAGAAAGAGAGAGAAAGAAAGAGAGGGAGGGAGGGACAGAGGAAGGGAGGGAGAGTGAAAAGAATTACAGGGGGAGGAATGGATGCTTGGATCTATTTTTGCCCACTTCTTCGTTCGGAGTGTTTCGTTTTTGCATTCCATGCTCTGCAGCAGCTGGCCTAATTCGACAGGCATGACAGAGGTGCGAGGGGGGCTGGGGTGAGTGTTGAGGGCAAGGAGTCGGGGTGGGGTGGGGTTGGCAGTGGGGTGGATGGCGGGGCGCGGCAGGGTGTGGATGTAGCCGAGCAGCGCCCGCCTCTGGCTGTCCGGGGAGGCTGGCATGTCGGAGGCGGTGGTGGAATTTGAACACTGTTAAAATAAAGCCCCGTGTGGCTGTCTGTGCACTGTTGCTGCAGACAAGGGGCTGAGGGGGCTTCCATCACACACACACACACACACACACACACACACACACACAACACATATACACACACAGCATGTAGCCAGCCAGCAGAGACGACAAAGAAGACACATGTGACAGGGTTCATTGGTGCATGGAGAGAAAGGGAGAGGGAGAGAGACAAACAGAGAGATAGAGAAAGAGAGAGGGAAAGGGACAAATAGAGATAGAGAGAAGAGAGAGAGACAAAGGAGAGAGAGAAAGAGAGAGGGAGGAATGTTGAGCGTTAAAGAGGTTAGACAGCACAGGAAGGTGGCAGTAATAAAGGCAGCAAGCCAGAAAAGCACCGTCTCTTGACAAGAGGGTGTGACAAGTGAAACAACAAGAGAAGAAAAGAGTCGGATTTAAAGGCAGAAACTGTGTGTGTGTGTGTTTGTGGGTGTGTGTATGTGTGTGTGTGTTTGTGTGTGCGTTTGAGTTCTATGCCTTACCTTATTACCCCTGTCAAACTTACAGGCACTGTCAGCAAGTCGAGAGAACGTTCCAGAAAAGCACTTAAAAGCCAACAGCTCACAGTGACAATGGGAGAGTGGCCAGAGTCATAACAGAGTGTGATTGATGCATCGCTGGGAACCCAATAACGCCCAGCCCACACCTGATCCAAGCGAGAGCATGTGCACATACTGTTTTATAACACCCCTGCTGGTGCCCTGACTGACGGTACTAATGGCCTACTTTGGCTGGTGTGTGTTTAACCATAACATTATATAGAACTCCTGTTGCAACACAGTGAACAAAAGAAATTGAACAGGTCAGCAGGAGCGTTTCATGAGCTGTCGTTTTCCTACTGACCAAAAATAAGTCTGTTCCACTATTGAGATTGAACTGAGCCCAAAGGGAAAGTTGTGGGTTGGCAAAATGGAATAAATTGCGCATTAAGGGACTGTGTTGAAGGGGTGAAATAGCCACCAATAACAGCCACCAAAACAATGGCTGTCCCAATAAAATAAAGTGGAAGAAAATGCTATAAAATCAGCATTCCTCTGAAAACATGTTCAACTTCAATACAGTTTGGATTTAAGTAGTGTGTCATTTCCACAGTTTTGCTACACCCTCCACACACACACCCTCCACCACACATACTCACACACACACATTCTCTCCCTCTCCCTCTCTGTCTCTCATACACACACGTGTGTATAAAACAAATGTGTGCGTTTTTGTGTATAATTATGAACACACACACATACAAACACGTATTCTCTTTCTTTTGCACACACATACACACATGCATGCATGCATGCACACACACATATTGTCTCTCTCACACACAAATACAAATATACACACACACACACACACACGTGCACGCACACACATCTACACAGACACACACGGAATGCGTAGCAGCTCGTTTGAGTTGCTAGTCATCTTCACGCTCCACTCCCACCTTGAAACGCCCCCCCCCCCCGTGATCATCAGCTAGAGCGCACGGCTCATTGAGTCTCAGCCCAAGCCATGAAAAGACTGCACCAGTGGCTGATGGACTGATGAACTGTGTGTGAGAGAAAGTAAGGGGGGGTCTGCTAGTAAATCACACAACGTGTGAAATCACTGGTGCTCGACGTGTCAGTAAAACGTCCTACCGTTCACTCAGCTGCCAAGCTCACGCAACATCTGGATGACATAGACAATGCTCAGGAGGTGACGAGCTTTCAAACAAATCAGTGGCTATGCAATGCAGTACATTCTTAGCAATGGAACGTTAAACGTGTTTTAATACCTTGAGATGGCAGACAGCACCTTTTCACAAGCTAGGTATAGGCTAGACTGAGATTGCTGTGCTCTGTGTCACTTGCTGATAGATAGACAGGTTTTTATTTCATCAAATAATTTATCACCACAACATGTATTTGAAGTCAGAAATGACAACGGATTGTGCACTTTGTTTGATATCACCATGGAGATCACAAAAAGGTTCTCCTCACTCTATTCCAGTTCTTTCTCCTCTCATGCGGTCTTTCACTTCCTCATCTTACCCTCTTTTGGCGTCATTCATCCTCAATTCACCCATCCCCCCCCCCCCACCCCCACCCACCCCCTCCTCAAACCCCTCATTCATCCGTCGTCTCTGCAGCGCGTCATGCTTTCCCTTCTGTTTTATAGCTCTTGTGAGCTCTCAGTGGTTCAGGCTGCTGGCAGAGTGGAATGGCCCTGGTCCTGGCTGGGGAAGGGGCCTGCTGCTGCTGCTGCTGCTGCTGGTGCCACTGCTGCTTTCTGTGATCCGTGGCGGAGCAGGCCGCCTAAGACGCAGGGTGGCAGTCACGCTGCCTGCCCGAGGTATGTCAACAATACCACCACACAAGGGCTCTCTTCAGGACGCCCCGAGCACAGGGGCCCTGGCGCTCTCAGTCCGCAGACGCACGTACTGGCGCCGCACCTCACTCGGTGCTCTTGGAAATTTTATAAATAGTTCTAATGCCCAGACAGAGAATGTGAGAACAAGAGAAGAGTCATGGCCATTAAAAACGAAGACTTTTTTTTTTTCCTCTTTTTTTTTTTTTACAAGAGGCAATATGTTCCTAGTCTTTGAGGATAGAAACACAAGGCACAAGTAAGAAATCTTGCAGACAAGTAAAATTTGTACAGTATTTGTGTGTCTGAACAAGACTGAAAGGACTGGATCTGGGCACGAATCTCCACACTGTCTTCACACTGTCTTTGTGCCATCACAAGCCTATCACAAAAACACACAGACTGTTTCAGAAGAAGGAATTCATGCAGAAAATTTCCTGCAGGTAGGCTAGGTTATTCAGCTATACACGCTTTAATTGGGTTAAAGAGCTCCTGAGCGCTTGTTCGCCTGGGTTGACTTGATAACGCGGTTGTCAAGGAGAGTGAAGATTTGGACAGTCCCTCAGAATGTTGAGTGAAAGTTCTTTTAAGCATTCTTTTCTAAATGGAAAACAGGAAAAAAATTAAAAAGTAATACATTTTATTTTAATATTAATATATATTTTTTAATATTCCCAAAAATATTAAAATAGACAATTTTATTGATGAAATAAAAATCATTTTAAATCAAATCTCTTTTTAAATTCAACACATACATCAATATAAACGTAATTTTTAAATAACTCCTTTTAATACTTTTTATTACTGATTACAACTATATAACAACAACATCTTGTATTTTTTTTCATGATGCTCCTGGTCCTTCATATGTGTATGCACTGTTCTATTTCATATGACAGTAAATCAACAGTTTCTACCGACTGTGCAGAGTTACTGTATTATATGGGGATGATTGTCATTTTAACCGTCAGCGGTATTGTCGTTTCAATCGTCAGTGGTATTTCAATCATAAATGTACATCATAAATCATAAATGCCTGCAAACATCCACTGAGGGTATTACTTCCTCCCACTTCACTGAGTGAAGGCCATTACAGATGAATGCACTCTTTCTTTTTTTCACTAGAGGGGGTGTTCTTACTCCTTGAACTTGGAGGATAGAATCAGAGAGCACAAAGCCAGCGTCAATACTGAAGACAAATGTACAGTATTTGTGGGTCTGATTAACACACTTAATGATATCCCTGCAGGAGTTTCCACACTGTGCCCTCAGAACACTTCCAATATCAATACCAAATCTAGTCACAGCTGGATGATTCTCCACGGACGCTAGGTGGGCTTACACATTTTGATAGGGTTATTACAGAAACAGTGGAATAAAATCTATTCATAGGCCTTGTGTATGCTGTACTGTGCTGTTTTTTTATTATTTTTTTTTTTATTATTATTAATGCAACCCAAATTGAAGAAACCATCCAACCATCTGCTAAAGTATTGAAAGCTAAAAATAAATTATGTACTTTTTGCCTTTTCATTAACGGAATTTCAGTTTTAATGTTGCTAAATATCAAACTAACACACTGACAGTGTTGACATCAGTGTCCTCACAGAGTGACCTCCCTTTTACTGTCAACAGTGTGTGATGCAATGAACCCACGCACTGCTAAGGCGCTAAGCAAAGGCAACAGCAGCCATGTGAATGTCCACCACTCAGAGGCCTTGATTTGTGGCCCAGGTGGCCATGGACACAGAGCAAACAGCAGGAGCATCGGAGGCCTCCCCAGAGTGGCACTGACCCAAACTCCCCGTGAACCAAATCCTCAGGGCGAGTTTGCCCAGTGGTCCAGCAGAACCCTTTCTAAATCTACCGTGACCTCTCCGAAGGAGACCTGACTCCCGCGGGGCTAATGGGAACTGGTTCCTATAATGAGCACCAGGGGACTCGTAATGTCATGGATACCAGACTTGGGAGGGAGGGAGGGAGAAACTGGGGAGAAGTAAGGGAAACATCTTAGGACAACACATAGTACTGTCCAAAAACTGGCCTACTGGAAGGGGCAAATGCACATGTTCATGAGGAATCTTAAAGGCTCCTTAAGGACTGGACTTCAAATAACCAAATCGTTGGTGTGCCGTTCAAATGGAGTGCAGCAAACAGTAGTCACGCAAGAAAACAAAAACAAAACATCAATCCCAGAGGTCATAATGAATCTGTATGCCTAACTGTGAAACACTCTCACATGAAGCCTAACATGTGCAGGTGAAGACGTGCGCTGACACAGAAATTAGCTGACAGTATCTTAACTGGGGCAAACACATAAATATACATGCATCTACAACACAGACATACACTTATGATGGCTAGATTTTTAAATGAACTTAAATGAGTGATCATTTTGAATTTCCACCTCATGCTTCATGGGCAGCACAGTGTAAACAGATCCAATAATGTACTTGCTCTGGAGTACCACAAGATGGCAGCAACACTCTTTTCCTGACTGGCTTGTCAGCTTGTTTTCTCTCGCACTATGGCTTTGAGGTTGTGTGGCTAACAAGAAATGCATCATATTCATTTGCTCAGTTGCCACATACCCAATTATCTATCTATCTATCTATCTATCCATCTATCTATTATCTATCTATCTATCTATCTATCTATCTATCTATCTATCTATCTATCTATCTATCTATCTATCTATCTATCTATCTATTTTTGGTCAGTCTGTTTCCAAAAGAAAATGGGCAATATTGTGATGTACCAAATTACTGTAAAAACTGAAGAATAAAAACAGCCTGAATTGGATTCATTATGAATAACTATCTACTGTGAATTCCACCCAGCTGTACCGAATATCTCTAAGTGAGCGAGTGAGTGGGTGAGTGTGTTTGAGCAAGTAACTGAGGTATTGAATGAGTTTTGGAGTGAGTGACGAAATGAGTGGGATACATTCTTGCATTTTAATCTGAAGAGATGCTCTTGAAAGCATTAGCCGAGATGGTGTTTGTGTGTGTGTGTGTGTGTGTGCATATGAGTGTGTATGTGTGTGTGTGTGTGTGTGTCTGTCTGTCTGTCTGTCTGTCTGAGAGTACGTATATGATATTAACATTTGTGCACTTTTCATGGGTTGTTCAACGTGCAGCATTAAAGTTTCCACTGCCCGCACCCAATTCCCTGAAAGTGCTGTATATATAAGTACCTACTCTCCTTCCTCTCCTCACCTCTCTCTCTCTCTCTCTATCTCTCTCTCACACACACACACAGACACTCCTTCATGTTTGTTTAATGTATATAGCAGAGCAGCTTCTCTCTCTCCTAGAGTCCATCAGTTCTGAAATGCACCGTACTGATACACTCAGGCCCCAGACACATTAAACCTTGTAAATTGTGTGTGTCTATGTGTATGTGTGTGTCTGCATGCATGAATGTGTATGTGTGTGTGTGTGTGTGTGTGCCTGTGTGTATGTATTAGTGCATGCATGGCTCTGATTGTTTGTGTGTGTGTGTATATGTGTGTGTGTGTGTGTGTGTGTGTGTGTGTGTGTGTGTGCGCGCGCATGTGGGTGTATGCATGTGGGTGTGTCGTTTACTATATGTGTCTACTTAAACTAACATTCTAATCAGAGACTGGGTTTATCTGAATGAGGGGTGCGCTTCTTGTGAATGAATGGTCTGAAGACTTGCCCACCAGATGCCTGGGTTCGGCTTAGGTGACCACCAAAAGACATGTGAAGCGGCCAGTGATTTTCCTCTCGTGTTTCAGGTACGCCAGAGAGAATAGAGGGAATAAGCTAGACCAGCCAAAATAAATGAATGGAAAGACAGAGGAAACAATCTCTCTCTCTCTCTCTCTCCCCCTCCCTTCCCTCTCTCTAATAAAAAGAAAAGAGAAGACAAAAAACAACAGCACAAGGACCAAACCCAGCCTGGATTTATAGAAGAAATGTTTATTTGAACAACAGAGTACATGCCAGAAACGATCATTTACAGCAGCAGTTTTTACCTCCTTTTCTCTCCTCCCCTCTTTTTTCATCTCTTCCCATCTTTCTCTCCTTCTCTTATTCCCATTCAGAGAGATTGAGAGATCATGCCAGCAAAGTTTTTTTTTACGTCTCCATGAACACAGTATCTTATTTGTTTCATTTATTTATTATCAGAACCATAAGCTGTTGCGTTTATCGTTATCGTTGCATTTTTTTGTTTGTTTTTTAAACATTATAACGGTTGTCATTCAATGGGATGAAGTTTTCTTTCCATTCGTCTTGTCTGACCAAAGGTGGGGCACAACACGGGGGGGGGGGGGGGGGCAAGAGTACCTCTAGATAGCGGTGCACGAGTGGTAGTAGCAGGACCTGCACCGTTGTCATACTCTAAGAATATAAATATATGTACACCTGGGAACAGGGCCCCCGGGGAGAGGCTCTGCCCGTCTGGACACGAAGGAGAAAAATGAAAACACTCACGATTAGCAACAGGTAGCAACATTACAGGGAAAGCTGGGGGGGCACCAACACACACAAAAGGCGTTCACATGCAGTTTGCGCACAGTGGTTTACATTGTGGACCAGGACTTTTCTTTTTTTTTTCTTTAATAAATTCTTTTTTTTTTTTTTTTTTTTTTTCTCTTTTATTGACAGTCCGTACCCAGAGTTTATTGTTTATGGCAGGTTGTGACAGAGTGGGCTAATCAAATCAAGCCCTAATGGGTGTATTTGCATGTGTGTGTGTGTATGTGCGTGTGTGTGTGTGTGTATTAGAAAGAGCGTGAGCCTATGCGTGTCTCTCTCTGTTCAGTGTTAATTCCAGCTGTCGATTGAAATAAACTTCATAACAGACAAAAGACCTCGGTGGTGAGGGACTTGCAATTCCCACATTGCAAAACACCATTCATCACATCAGCATAAACAATACATCTTTCTTTTTCCGCTAATCAACCAACGAGTTATAATCAGTGAGCTGTGAGAAGCCTCATGCTTCCCTCCACAGGCCCCGTCCACCTCACCCAGAACAGAGCGGGGCGAGCCAGGGACAGATGTGCTGTTTGTGGGGCTGCACTGCTGCCTCTGTGGCCCCTGCTTCCAGAACAAGACTGAGCTCAGTAACAACAGGCTCTTATGTAAGCTCCTCTAGGGCTAAGCACTGCACTCAGGACCCACACTAACCAACACAGAGAGCTCACCAAAAAGAGACACAGAGAGAGAGAGAGAGACACAGAGAGAGAGAGAGAGAGAGAGAGAGAGGACAACTGGATTGTGTGTTTTAATGCCTGCTTTGTGTAAATGTCCACTCTCAGAATACTGTTTTTCACCATGGATGGGGAGAGGACATGGTGTCATAACCTCTATACTGCTGAATGGTAACCTTGAGAAGACCCTGATTTTTTTCAGAAACGCCAGAGAAAATCTGGAGTAGAAATATGGTGTAGATAGAGCATGATTTGAGTATATTGGGGAAAGTACCTTTAAGAATATAAGTAGCAACCTAGCCATTACCTTAGCCTTTTGAACATTAGCTTTTTTTGTTAGAGGGGTAATGTAGAGATACTATGTATCCAGATTTCCTTGAGAATGTTCACCATTTACCATCTAAGATGAAGGTCTTGCAAACATGCTATAAGACAGTATTTGTTTACAATATCTGTGATAACTACTCTCATACCAAAACTATGCCCATACTGATGTTAGTATATTTATAGACACTTTATAAACAATTTATAGACCATATGAACACTGGGTTCTGTTATGGATAGCATGTCATTAGAGATGTTATGAAAATCCAAAAAAAATAACTTAGACCATGGGAAGGTTTAAATATTTAAATACTGGGAGCTTTGTGTAAAAATATCTCGTAAATTCCTTAATATGCTGAAATAAAAAATAACAATTAAAAAATAAAACAAAATAAAATCTCACCTATGCTGGAGAAAAATATCTAGGATAAAAGAAAATATCTGACACAAATCTGACACAAGCAAGACAAACAATGAACAATATTAAATATTTCTGGGAAGCGATGCTCATCTGATCACAAAAGGAGCTTATTTCAACAGGAGGCTCAGGTTCTTTCCCCTCTTTATCAGGAGAGGGGCGGATGGGCGTCTTCTCAGGGAAAGCGGAGGAAAGCCTGCTGTGCGACTATTTATGTGGACAGGCGGGCACGTAAGGGCTGGGCAAACAACTCCACGGCATGGATGAACTTGTGAACCGTTGCACTCTTAACGCAAGGGCCTCCGGGGGGACGAGACGGGCCGGCATGGCGGAGCTCACGGTCCATCACAGCCCCACAACAACAAAAAACCCCTCCGACCCCAAGCAGGCCTTCGGCAGGAGCAGCTAATGGTTGCCGTGCCGCTCGCTGTGGAAACAGTCTGGGACATTGTACCAGCAGCTGTCCTGTCCCATCCTGTGTGCTTCTGTGTGACGGCACACAGAGTATTGCGCTGGAGAGAGGAATCGCTGATCCACATAAGGTGAGGGTTGAGTGCTCTCCTACAGTCCAACACCGATTACAACACATGAAATAGTGGTTGCCAAGTTGACATCGACTGTATTTGTGCCTGGGCATGTCACAGATGGAGTATAACTACAGACTAAATGTCAAACAATTTTCACATACATTTCCTTTTTTTCTAGATGTTTTTTTTTTTTTCTCATTGTTACGGTATATACAGGAAGTCCAAGTCCACATGTTCGGTCCAAAAAGTCATTCCCTGGTGCTCAGTGTCAACTGGGCTAGACTCGAGTAGCATGCTCAAGTAAATGTCCGTTCAGGATACAACCAAGTGTAACGCATTCATTCACACACATGCTTGTGAACATACACACACACACACACACACACACGCACACACACACACACACACGCACTCACACACACACAGACTCACTTGAATGCCTCTTTCATATCTCTCATTCTGTCTCCTTCCTACACACACACACACACACACACACACACACACACACACACACACACTCAGACCCTTTCCCCATACACGGCAACGAGAAGAATATTGCATGTTTGCTTCCAGTTTGAGCTTCTTCTTTTTTTATTTCTTTTTGTTTCTTTCTTCTCAGTCAGAGGTGAAGGGGAAGGAAGATGTCTATCACTATCAACATCATCAGTATTATTCTCATGTTCTTGTTGTTTTTGTTTGTCTATTTGTTTGTTTGTTTGTTTGTCTCTGTGTGTGTTTGTTTTTTGTTCTGCTTGTTTGTTTTGTTTTGTTTTGTTTTGTTTTGTTTTTGTTTTGTATATTTTCAGTCAGGCAGGAGCTCAGACGCTCCGGGGCGCCCGCTGTTGCTCGTGGGTCCTGCGGTTGCGGCCCTTCTTGTTGTTGTTCTCCTGCAGCATCTTCCACTTGTTGGCGTGCTGCTGGCTGGCCTGCAGCATGTGGGCCTTCTGCCTCCGCTGCTTCCGCTCGCGCTTCCACACCTGTTCGCACAGGTCGTCCACGCTGTTCAGGTTGGGGTGGTTGAGCAGGGACAGGAAGTCCCGGTACCACACCTTCTGATTGGGCGAGCTGCCCAGCGGGTGGGAGCCGCTGTTGCCGGGAGTGTCACCGCCGCCGCCGCCGCCGGGCGGGACGAGGGCCGAGGGGTCGTTGTCACGGTGCAGCAGCTCGTCCAGGTGGTCGGCGGCGATCACCTGCAGCGTGAGCCGTAGGAGGGTCTGCATGAAGCCGTGCTCCACGGCGTGGCAGTAGAAGATGCCGGAATCGCGCGGCTGCAGACTACGGATGAGCAGGCCCTGGTCGGTGGCCAGTATGCGATCATCCCACTTAATCTGCGGAGGACAGAAAACATGTTTAAGAGACCTGGCAACCAACACTATCATTTACTGTTAACAGTGCTTGCAAATGATGACTATAATTGATCAGTAACTGTGGTATAAGGACTAGCTATTTTGTTATTATGAAAAATGGGACTGTTATTTGATAGTATCCCTCTCGTACACACACACACACACACACACACACACACACACACACACACACACACACTCTGTACCTCTTGTTTGCGGTCCTCTCCCTGTCTCTGGTACTGCCAGTAAGTGAGGGCTCGCTGGGACTTGGGACTACACTCCAGGAAGGTGCTGCTGTTCTCCACGCCGTACACGGTCTTATCCAAAAGCACACTGTTGCCCTTCAACTCATCTGTGAGCACACACGCACACACACACACACACAGATAGAGAGAAAAAAGACACACACACACAAGGTCAGCATGTTAATATTGGTATTTTCCACACCAAACAATACTGGAACATAGACATTCTCCCAACAGCAAACAGTACTGGAACAAACAACTCTCTCTTCAAACAAAAAAATGTGGAGCAATTAACTTTTATTGAATGAACCAGTTGCTGCTGATAAACATTCTAATGTGTCAGTGTCTCCCCAAACATTTTTTTTTACATTTAATCATCATTCCAAGTCAAAGACATAGCACAATATTCTTGTTTGTCCCCCTGACAGAACACACACACACACACACTTTGTAATGTTTAAAGACAACTCACACACATAGCCCAATGCACAAAACTAACCAGATATCTAATCCTGTTTTTACTCTCCGCTCAACTGCGGCCCAGCTGTGTGTGAAATTCAACACACAAACACACACACACACACACACACACACACACACACCGTCCACAACCAGAAAACCATAAATTCCATGGCAGTGGGAGCAAACACACAACCCAAAACAGACACAGAGCATACCACTGGCCTTCCCAGTATCCCTGTGTTCAGCATTATTCACTTACTCCGAATCAAGAGCAGGCCAGAGAATGTGTTTCTCCAAGCTATCTCGACCATAATCATCACCACCAGCATATGTGTGTGTGTGTGTGTGTGTGTATGTCTGTGTGTGTGTGTGTGTCTGTGTGTGTGTGTGGGGGGGGGGGGTCACATATGTAATGTGTTTACTGTATCTGTCTATGTGTGCTTGTGTTACCCTGTTTCTATGAGTGTATATATTTCCTCGGTGCGTGTGGTATGTTTCAGATTACAGCATCTTTGCTCACTCGCATCACACTCTCTCATGTTCACCATAAGCACATTAGCAGATGCACAGACAGGGGAAATGAGCCTATGTAGGGAAGGAGGCACAGAGTACCACTGTGTGTGTGTGTGTGTGTGAGTGTGTGTGTGTGTGTGTTTCACCACCTTCTCCCCACCATTTATCACACACCCTTACTCAAGATGAGATTTCAGCCACAGTCGTGACAGCGGCCAGGTGGGGTAGGGTGGGAGACCTCTAGGATAGGCGTCCAAGGGGCCCACACACACACACACACACACACACACACACTGTCAGGGTGTGCTCTGCTCTCTCAAGGTTTCCCTTCACTCTGCACTCGTCTGCCAGAGCCGCTCTCCTTTCTCTTGCTCCCCCCTGTGTCTGTTGTTGTGTCGCTCTTGACTGTCTCCCTCTCTGACCCCTTTAGTGTTTGGGCTGAGCACTGGGAGTCTGCCTTTGTGCTGTCAAGGTAACGAGGTGTCCCTGAAATCCGCACTATTCAAAAGGAAATCTATGTGTGGTCTCTCTGGTCAGTGTGTGTGTGTGTGTGTGTGTGTGTGTGTGTTCTGCCTCTCTCTGTCTCTCTCTCTCTCTCTCTCTCTCTTTCCGTCTGTCTCTTTTGTTTGTGTGCTTGTGTGTGTGAGACAGAGTCAGACAGAGAGAGAGAGAGAGAGAGAGACTGGGAAGGAAGGAGAGAACGAGAGAGTGTGTGTCTATCTGTAAAGTGTGTGTGTGTATGTGTATGTATCTCTATGTGTGTGTGTGGTATTCACACCCCACAGGATTGCCCTAACATAGTAAAACAGCTTGCGGAAACAACTTTTCTCCCTTTTTTTAATTACATGTAATTAGCACGAAAAGAAGAGCCTTGCCTCTGCCACTTAGAGTGATTTAAATAGCAAGCGCTGAGGGTATGCTGGGCTGAACACCGTGTACCCCCTCTTCCCCCCCCCCCCCCCCCCATGAAAGGCCGTGAGCCGGCACGGATGAGAACTCTGTGGGCTGGTAATTAAAAAACCTTAGAAAAGTCTTGACTGCCTAATCTTCACAACACCATTCACAAAGCTTTCATTATGTGTTTTCTTTTTATTCCTTTCTTTTTTTTCCCTCTCTCACTCTCTTTCTCTCTCTGTCTCAATATGTGTCTCTCTTTTTTTTCCACCATGTACTACTTTGTCCTTTCATTGGACATTAAATGTCAGAGTACGCGCAAGCAACTGCCACGAGGGACCTATAACAAGGGGAGCAGTGGTCTGCAGCGCAAAAACAGCACAGTCCTCTGGCAACAATGAAGTCTCCTCCTCCTGGCTATTCTCTCTCTCTCTCTCTTCCTCTGCACCACACAGGCTCGCCGCGTTGAACACTAAACGTCTCGGCTCAGTAATTACAGTGTCCTCGTGTTAGTAAGCATTTGTTCTAATTAGGAAATTATTATCAAACCACTCGCTCTCAGTGACGTTCAGACTCCCACCATCTTGTTGCCATTAATGTGTTCAAACACTCGAAGAACTCTTTTTCATTGACGCTGATTGCTGGAATGTCTTTTGTATGACGGAGACAGGCCACAGACTGATGGGATATGTATACTGCAGTGTCTTTAGTCGTCCTCCTACGGCACTGTCTCCCATAGGAGTATCAAGCTTAATCCTGTGCACTTACAATGCATTTATTTCCCATCAGTTACTGCGGCACAGGGGGGAAATAAATCACTGCATCAGATAATTGAAATCGAAGGCAATTAGCAACTCATTATCGCCCCCCAATCAGCCCGGGAAGCACACACAGAAAACTGTCTGAGCTGCTGGGGAGCTTAGCCTGGGAGAAATCCTGCTCTTCATCTCTGTGCTTTGCGCTGCGTGCGCAGCGAGGTGTGTGTGTGTGTGTGTGTGTGTGTGTGTGTGTGTGCGTGTGT
>PYXC01000001.1:3295000-3305000 GCA_015244755.2 Tenualosa ilisha
TGAATGCAGGTTGTCTGCAGATTGCGCAGACAGTGGGCAGTCAGGATGCATTAAAGGCGTGCTCGGCTGGTGGGATACTGCTGTGACTTTCGGAAAGCTCTGCTCACTGATGCACCCGCGCAGACACATCACAGTACATTTCGTCCTCCGCCCGCAATGTTTTATGTCAGCTAAATGAATGCGCAACCCAAGGGGCCCCTGTAATGTTGAGAATGCACTATAATTAAACTGCATATAAACTACAGCTCTCTCTCCCTCATTCTCCCTCCCTCTCAGAGACTCCTTATGCACTGAGATACTCACAGGGAGTCCCTAGACTGAAGCTGGACTGGGGCCTGCCACTCCATCACACTGATATTTCTCTGTCTTACCATGTGTGACCCAACGCTAGTCACTGACACGCTGTTAAAAAAATTGTGTTTCTGCACCACAAACAGAGGCAGATAAGTATTCAATGAAATCAAACTGAATAGGCTTGATGTGAAATGATACTGCAGAGGATGATCTTTGCAGCACATTTAGTGAAGGGGGGGGCGGGGGGGGGGGGGGGGGGTGGTGTTGGGGGGCTGGCTGAGAGAGGGGGATAGAAGGAAAAGAAGTCAGAAGGAGAGAAAGACAGACAGGCAAAGAAAAAGGGGAAGCAATGGAGCAAAGCCGAAAGTCAGTTAGCTGTGTCCAGACTAACAGGGAGGGGCGAAGCGTCTTAATTATGGATCTGGTGACGCAGGGTGTCAACTAGATTATTCTGAGGAGGAGAAAGAGGAGAAGAGTTGAGGCTGCAGACAGTTTCAGATATCTGTCCATGTGTGTGTGTGTATGCGGGAATGTGGACGTGTGTGTTTATACACATACATCCATGCATGGGAGTGTCTATGTGTTTATGTTTGTGTATGTGTGTATGTGTATGCATGCGCCGTGTGTGTGTGTGTGTGTGTCGGTGTGAATGTGTGTTTGTGTGTGTGCGGTTGCCAGTTAATGGAAAAAATGCAGGTTTTTTTCTGTGCCTGTGACAGGAGGCCCTGCACTTAGTAATACACCCTTAGGCAAGAGGTATGAGCGGGTATGACTGGGTGGGTAGGTGTGTGTGTGTGTGTGTGTGTGTGTGTATCTGCATATGTGCTTGTGTGTGTGTAAATGTGAGAGAGGGAAAGAAATGGAGAGAAGGAAGAAAGGAAGAGATAGAGAGTGTGTGCATGAAAGAAAGAGTAAAAGAGAGAGGGAAAGAGTGAGAGAGAGAGAGAGAGAGAGAGAACAAGAGCCTGAGGCGAGGTCCATGTAGAGCACTATGGGACATGGGAAATCTAGGAGGAGTGTATCAGTGCTGTGTGCTGAGTGGCCCCTGTAGCTGTAGCTGTAGCTGGGTCTGACTCCCCCTCAGCCCCAGAGGCCAACTCCCCTCCTCCTGACAACACTCTCTGAGTACCAGCTCTCTCTCTCTCTCTCTCTCTCTCCTTCTCACTCTCCCTCTCTCTCTCCCTCTCTCTCTCTCTTTCCAGCAGCATAAGAAAGGCTAGCCTGCCTGCCATGGAGCTGGAGACCACTATAGTAGTGGAGCCATTCTTGATAGCTGGCTGATAAAATTAGATGAAATAAAAGTTTCACACAAACACAACCAATAAAGTCAATAAACGTCTTGTTTACCTGTTTGGTTGAGAGTTCCATGGCAGTAATAACAGTGGGTTGCTAGAGGGAAGAAAACAGGAAGTATGAAACTATGAAAACATTCTGCCAAGACAGAAAACACAATCTGCTGGACAGAAGTAAACAAATCTGTGGAGAATATGTTTTTCTTCTTATTATTAATATTATTGTTTTCTTAAAGTGTAGATATCTTAAAAGCAGTGTGGAGATTGAGTAAAGTCTGCCTACTCTGAACACCGTCATCTCCTCAAGCAGAACCTCCTCCAGGTCATGCCAGGTTCCTCTGGGTATGGACACCACTTTAAGAACTGTGCCAATATCTGCAATTAAGACCACATAAATGTGAACAAAACAGCCACCTCTAAAAGGAATGGCTGAAAATGGCTTCAGCATGTTTTTGCTCACTAATTGAGTCTGAAACGCTATAAAGTTCAGGTATTATCTCAACAGGCATAAGTGTGTATTTGTGTGTGAAAACGTGTCTTATAAGCATGTTACAAATGCTTTATAGCATTGTTAGTAGGGTAGCTAACCTGTGCCAATGAACATGACGTCATACTGGCCATCCTCCGCCTCCACTCTGTCCACAACCAGTTGGGTGAACTGGTAGTCCACATCCGTCTTGATGATGATTGGCCGGTTGTTGATGGGATAAACGGGATTGTACATGGCTGGGTGGCTTCGGGCAAATGTGATGACATCATCCGGGAGGTCTTTAGTGGAGTCAAACCCTCCAAAGGTCTTACTAGGGCACTGTCACCAGTGAGGAAAAAAGAGTTGTTGCTGAAGACTTTTTTGATGCAATTGGTGTACAGGATGTAATATTCCAACCTGGTGACTTGAAACTCAGAAGAAAGTAACAGAAAAATGAAGAAAAAAAAAAACAATGTGGGAGCAAAATATATTGCTCACCGTTCCAGGACGAGGATAGGGCACACGGCCGAGGAAAGGGACCCACTGGTAGTTGGGTCCGTCTCTGTGAGCGTATGGGCCCAGGAACACTCTGCGCACATCTGCCATGTTATACATACACACAGCTGAGCCTTTGAAGATGTTACTGCCAGAGAGAGAAGGAGATAGGTTAGAACACGTATTAATATCAGAATAAATAAGCACTTTACCTAAAGAGTTTGGCCATAAAGTCTCTAAAAATGGCTACCTGGATGTAGTGAAAACCGCATAGATGACTGGGTTCTTAGGGTCCTTGGAACTCATAAGGAAAACATCCTCTGAAATGGAAAACAGCAAATGTTACATGAAAATTAATGATGGTGGTACGTCATGGAAACTTCCAGAACAGAATCACTCAGTGAACACTAGTTTATTTGGTAAATGAGACACTCACGAAGCTCATCAAAGTGTGTGTCGATGCCGTTGAAGCCCGGAACAGAGCACACAAGTCGTGCTTTGAGAAATGTCGTCCACTTGTTTACCAAACTTCTGTGGCCTCCAAAGTCATTCTGCCACAAAGGGGAACAAACACAGTGTGTCAAGAACCACACACACAAATACGATGACCGCAACGATCAACAAAACTGATGCAAAGAAATGACGACAGACCATTTCTGGAATGCTAGAGTGATTGGTGACAAACATTAAACTGCTTTGCGTGTTTTTGCTGCGGATGAATGTGCTTTTTTAATCTCCGGGGGAACGAAAGAAGTGCCTTAAAACAATAGCCTCAGTCATGGCAGGCAAAGCCACACCTTAGTGGTGTTTATGTGGTGGAGCTATCACTGTTGACTGATGGCTTTTCAAACTATTTTTGTATCTGTTTGTCTTTCATCAGGGGATCTGGCACACAGAACAGACTATTAAATAAACACACAACCACACACACACACACACACACATACACACACAAAGGAGCAGCACTGCTTATTTACATCACCTAATCAAATGCCAACAGAGAAGTGTGTGTCCGAAAAAAATGAGATTCCTTTCGACATAAGGAGTAGATTGTTGTCCTCGCCTGTAGTGACAAGAATTCCAGCTATGCCGGAGCAGGCGCAAGAGGCATAATTGGGAACACCTTCCCATACCTCCCCACCCCCCACCCCCCACCCCCCAACCCCACCCTCCTCGTCTATACAACAGAGATGCCCTTAAACCACAAACGGCTGCCTGATTCACACATTAGCTCGTACAGTGCTGTCTTTGTTATTCTTCTCTGGGGGTTGTGTGCTGACGCTTCACATGGAGTCTAGCATGCATGGGTGTCGTTGGGAGCGCCATCAAAGAAAAAAAAAAAAAGTTTGAAAAACCTGAAAGGTATTTAGCTCTCAATAGTGCGTGTGTGTGTGTGTGTGTGTGTGTGTGGGTGTATGTGTGTGGGTGTCTAAGAGAGAGAAAGAGAAGTGAGAGAGAGCATATGTATACAAGTGAAACAGGGTGTATGTGTGTTTGTGTGCATGTGTGTACCTATATCTGCCTATGCAAGCGCTGAATGAATTACATTAATTTCCTTCAGAATGAATAAGGTAGACAGTATCTGTCTGCCATGGCTAGCACTGAATGGTTGCGTTGAGATGATCTTATCTCTTCTAAGTGAGCACTGAGGGTCCAATCATTGCCTTGCCCCTACAGGATATTAAAACTCCATGCGGCCCACGTTCTCACCTTACAAAGCTGGCCAATCCTGGCGTGCGTGGCTTTGCCCGCGTGCTCGCCATCAATGGCGTTCTCACGGAAGAACAGGTAGATCTTATCGTCTTCTGGGTTGTCGCTCTCAGGGATGAGGTGCACGCCAACAAACCGAGGGTCTGCTCAGGCAACACACACACACACACACACATATATATATATAAACAAACATAATACACACAAAGCTAGTTAGGCTTAGCTGCACTTAACATAATAGTTCAGACTTCTTCCCACATGTACTGGGGAAAAAAAAATGTCATGCAGACAATAACATTTTTCGTTGACCATGATAGGAACATGATCTCATCGTTTTTTGCTATTTTTTCATTTCATCCTTCTTGCACTTTAATGACACAATGTTTTTGAAAGAGAGAAAGAGGAAGAGAGAGAAAGAAAAAGAGAAAGAGGAAGAAGAGGAGGGAGGAAGAAAGAGAGCGTAACACTAATTCAGTAAACTCATCGTGCTGTTCTTCATGGTCCTTCATGCTGTGTTTGTGGTTAATTAAGAGCAGTCTAGGCTGAGACAGTAAGTCTCAGGCCCTCACTTCAAAAGGGTCACACATGCCACTGCTCGCAGTCACATCATCATAGACCAGACACTGACAGATTCACGATGGAGAAACAATATGGTCTCAAGTCTAACCGACTGACTGACTGCTGTTCAGGGGCTTTCCCATTTATTCATTCTTCTCTTGCTCGCTCTCTCTGTCTCTCTCTCTCTCTCTCTCTCTCTCTCTCTCTCACACACACACACACACACACACACTTTCGGTCTCAAACAGTTTCTCTCTCACACACTCTTCAAATAAACCTAGCTGACCTGTCTGTACACAAACACACACACTATCTTGTGCAAGAGAGCCAATCTTCTGTCACACCCCACCTCCTGGCTACCTCCAGCATCCCAAGGCCGTGAGTAGCATTTCCGGCACCTTCTGTGTCTGCAGTGCTCTCATACAGCCCTCAATTACGCTTTCGCCATGAAGAAAGATGGGCTCAGACATAGATTCATCTTCCCACAACAAAGCAAAGGAAAAAAAAAGAAGGGATCGTATCTCCTTACCAAAAAAAAAAAAAAAGGTGAAGCTGAGAGTGCACACATATCAACAGGGATTAATCAGACAATGGACGCTCTTATCTAGGGCCACCTCAGCCTCCAACCTGTCCTTCTAGATGGATTAGTGGCACAGAGAAGCATGCTAGACGCTGCTTTGGTAGCATGGGAAAGCATGGCGTCTCTCGTGAGCCTCGCATTTGTCCATTGTGTACGTCGGGGCATCGTTTTTATATAACGATTAGATCCTGATGCAAAAAAGATGTTAAGCCGCAGGGGTTCGATGCTCTTTTGTTTGGGCAGACAGGTCTAAGAGGGCAGACGGTATCTGATTGCACTTATCCTCTTAACTCTGTGTCAATCAGAACTCCGCCATGATCTAAGAACCAAACAGCATTCAAGGCATCCTTTGTGAGCCAGTTGAGCACGCTGTGTCTGTTTGGTTACGCTTGGACTTTCTGTATTGCATTATCTTATTTATTATTCTGTCTGCTGGACTCTCTCTCTCTCTCTCTCTCTCTCTCTCTCTCTCTCTCTCCCTTGCTCTCTCTGTTAAGGCAGACAGTATGTCGTTGTTTGTTTGGATCTTGATAATTCAATTTTTGGTCTATGGATCTTCTTTTTTCGTCTTACCGTTCAGCCATCTTGAGTCGTGTTGTTCAGTCCTAATTGGGTGGTGTTCTCCCAGCGTTCGGAAAATAGCAAAGTCCCGCCCCATGAAGTCTGCTGATGTGCCTGCATATAGCTCGCCATCTGTTCAGAGAGGGGAGCCAGACAAGCATGTAAACAAAAAGTGAAAAAAAACTCCTCTCTGTGAGAATAAAAAATATATACTGTATCACTTTCAGAGAAAGGCAGGAAATATTTGGGCCTCTGTTTATGAATGTGTTTGCATGCGTATGTGTATGTGTGTGTATGTATGTATGTGTGTGTGTGTGTATGTGTGTATGTATGTGTGTGTGTGTGTGTGTGTGTGTATGTGTGTATGTATGTATGTGTATGTATGTGTGTGTGTGTGAGTGTATGTATGTATGTGTGTGTGTGTGAGTGTATGTATGTATGTGTGTGTGTGTGTATGTGTGTATGTATGTATGTGTGTGTGTGTGTGTGTATGTATGTATGTGTGAGAGTGTGTGTGTGTGTGTGAAGTGACCTTTGTAGAGTAAAGCTAGGCTGAATGAAACTAGAGCTTGAATGGGCTTAAGAGTAGGGTATGTGGTGTGGCAGCTCTGGCGTTCAGTCTTAGGAACAAGAACACAGTGATGGGTTCAGCCTAACCGACACAGCCATTATCAGAGGTGTCACATTTCTGCTAATCAGACGAAAGAGGCTGCCAAGCAGGGAGGATAGGGGATGGAGAGAGAGAGAGAAAGAGAGAGAGAGAGAGAGGTAGGAGGGAAAGAGAGATAGAGAGTGATAGAGAGAAAGAGAGAATGAGTGAAGGAGGGTGAGAGGAAGGCAGGGAAACAGGAGAAATGAGTCACTCTCACTCTCTGATGAAGAGGTCTGCAGTAATTGATTGTGACCGATTCTCTGAAAGGGGATAATCAGAGAATGGAGCATGGCTCGCCCACACAGTTGTGTGCATCTGTGTGTGTGTGTGTGTGTGTGTGTGTGTATGTAGTTGTGTATGTGCTCATTAGTGTTTGCTTGAGAGAGATGCAAGTGTGTGCATGTGTGTGTATGTGTGTACATTTGTGTATTTGCACATAAGCGTTTACTTGAGAGAGATACTTGTGTGTGTGCATGAGGATGCCTTTCTATGTCTGTGTATGTGTGTATGCATGCGTGCGTGTGTCCATGTGTGTGTGTGCCTGTATCTGAGTACCTCTCTTTGTCTGTGTATGTGTCTGTGTGTGTGTGTGTGTGTGTGTGTGTGTGTGTCTAGGATGGGAGGGGGTGATAATAGTGAGAGTCTGTGTGTAAGCGTCATGCTCAAAGTCTTCTATTCAGTGCTTTAACTAACCCAATCTGGTGCTCCGCCTGTGGATCTATAGTTTAATTATGGTGTGCAGAGGCCTGCACAAAAGGAGGAAGTCGAGCATAGCCAAACTGACATGGAGACGTGATTGTGCCAACTCTCTCTCTCTCTCTTTCTCTTTCCCTCTCAGACATAAATACACACACACACACACACACACACACACACACACGCAAACAAACGTACCAATCAGCAGTGAAGCAGTCAGCAGTTTCGGGTCGTATGGACTCTTCCCACGACCGTTCTCCATGTTTGAGGACTCCAGACGAAAGATGTTGTCCTATTTACAGCAAGACATTCAAAGACATCTAGACTTAGCAACAAAAAAACCACACACATTCACATCCAGATTCCCATTCGCATTCACATCGGAGCTGCCTTCCCCAGCACTGGGTAGACCAGACCAAAAAAAAAAAAAAAAATCCCTGTTATGTCTACAATTATCCACAAGACCCCCCACACCCCCCCCCCCCCCCGCCCCCCCCCAAAAAAACCTCCAAAAAGTCATGGAAAAAAAAAAACAGTGGTATGAAAGCATGTAAAATTAAGCGCTTCATCCGGCTCTCCGATGCGTATCGCCGCCATACATTCTCTTTCTGAGCGAGGGAAGCCAAATGAGTTGGAAATGACACTTCCAAATCTGCTGCGTAATGTTTATTCAAATCCCACAGCATGGAAGAGTGTGTGTGTGTGTGTGTGTGTGTGTGGAGGGGGGGGGGGGTGGGTCTGGTCTTCCTCGCCAGTGAAGGCAAATGAGCGGATCTGTGGTTCGCGGCGCAGCGGCTTTTAATTTTCTAGCCCATTTGCTGAGGGAAATGCTTTGTGATTGGCCGGGGGAGGGGGAGGGGGAGGGGGGGGTGTTCGTCAAGTGATTGAGAAGGTCGGGGGGGCTTGGGGTTGCAGACAAGCAACAGCTTGAGACTTGAAACCTTCCACTGAGCTTTCACAGGCAGGAATGCAGTGTTGGAGGCACCTAAAATGACAGTGTGTCTGTGTGTGTGGGGGGGATGGGGGCCGGGGGGGTTAGGGGGGGACTCACCTCAGGGCGTTTCCCCACCTCGATGTAGGCACAGACTGGGTGGAAGGCCCCAGTGCCACAGGCATACAGGTGGGTGCTGTTGTATGGATGAAGCACTTTGATGAAGTTGGCGCACTCCTTCTGTCAAGAAAGGGAGGAGAATGTGTGAGTTTGTATGCATTTGTGTGTGTGTGCGTGTGTGTGTGTGTGTGTATGGGTGTGTGCATATGTGTGTGTGTGTGTTTGCAAGACAGAGAGAGTGAGTGTGTGTGTGTCCTATTTTCTCTCAAAGCACAAAGATTCAGTCAGTGTGCAGGGGCTGATTAGAGAAATATGTCCCATTGGGGTCTTAGCTAAATAAACTAGCCCATCTGTGTCAACACACACAGCACCCAGCGAGAGGAATATCGCTTCTATACACACACACACCCACCCACACACCCACCCACCCACACACACACACACACACACACACACACACATACACACACACGCATGGCAATAGCTCATCAGGGGAATCACTTTCTGAACTACATCCCCACAAGGCCTACCCTCTAAAGGTTAAGACAATAACTTGTGACTAGCACGCTAATCCAAGTGTATGTTGGCAAGTATGTGTTGACGTAAAGAGAAACTACCAGGCATGGTTAAGACCATAAAAGGATTATCTGATTAGATCAAATATACACATTGTTTCCAAAGACTAAAAAAAAGATCAATGCCATACCATAGCATAACTGTTGCTAGGAGACTGCAGCACATATACTGTATTTGAAGAGCTCTTCTCCAAAACACTATATCTCCATTTTCAAAAATGTTGTTTGGTGTTTTTATTATGCTTCTCAGTTAATATCGGCATTAAAAATCACTGTTTTGTTGTTTGAATTGGGTGAGGACAAATCAGATAACATTAACCCAACTGAAATTGTCCCGGTGTTACCTGTAAGTCAAATTAAAAAAAAAAAAAAAGAAAATGTCATTTAAATGGCTTTCATAGCGGCTTTTATAGACGTTGATGGACTTTTCATTTGAATTGCCATGAAACATTTACTGTAAGCTACTGCGACATACTGCACTCCCTTAATGTAGCAAACATTTGCTACAGTTTTTTTTTTTTTTACAGTAACTAATAAATATTTGGAACACCAAACACATGTATTATATTACACTATATCCACTGATGAAAACAACTTAGGGGATACAGTAAAACAGATTCAGTAATCTTCTAAAACATTCAGTAAAACGGATTCAGTAATCTTCTTTAGTTTAGAGTTTAGAGTTAAGTGAGTTTATGGTTGGGTCAGTTGTGTTTATGACGCAGTATGGGTTTAATCTATGGGGCCAAGCTTTTATGTTTGCTTGTTTGTTTGTTTATGCTTCTGATCCTAAATTGTTGTTTATTTGTTTATCCTGTGGCACCTAATTCCTTTATCTCTTGTTGTGGACAGATTGAGGTCCAGTCATCTGACATTCTCTTAGATAATCTGCTGTACTGTCCTGTGGCGGCAGTCAAATGTGACCTATCGCTTACCATCATTACTCACTCACTCACACACACACATACACACACACACACACACACACACACACACACACACACACACAAACACAGAAATTTGAAGGGCAATAGTTCCACAGTTGTGATTGTTCCACATAATTTGTA
>PYXC01000001.1:3307500-3317500 GCA_015244755.2 Tenualosa ilisha
TTATCTGATAAAGGCACCCGGGCAACTCCAGGTGTCTTCAGGAGAGAACGCTTAGTCAGAGGCCCTGCCTGGGAAATAACACAGAGCATAAACCTGAACAGACAGACTTACACATGGGCAGAGGAAAAGAGAGAGAGAGAGAGAGAGGGAGACATGATAGGGAAAGAAGTACACAGAAGCTGAGTCGGAACAGACAGACTAATAGACTGACAGAAAAAAGAGAGAGAGACTGCAGAGAGGTAGAGGGAGAGAGAGAAAGAAAGAAAGAAAGAAAGAGAGAGTGAAAGAGAGAGAGAGATGAGATAGAAGGAGTTTAGCTCAAGAGAGGGCTTAGAGAAATATAAAGGAAAGAAATTGAAGGCAAAAGAGAAAGGCGGGCCTGATAGAATCTTAATGGACCCAAATCGGCCTGGATCAGATGGATGGGCCGGCGTTTTGTCGGCTTCCAGGTCGCCTGCAGCCTCTTGGCCAAGCTTGTGTTCTCATTGAAACAGATGCCGTGTGTTCCGCACCAGCCCTTTCTTCCTCTCTTTCCACCCGCCGGAACAGATGCTGCTCAATGAGGAGTCTCCCCACCTGACCCCCCCTCCACACACACACACACACACACACACTCACACACACACACACACACACACACACTACCCCCCAGCACCATCACTACCAACCCACCATTGCCCTTGGTGCTCGCATGAGACAGAGGCAGGTACAGTCATCCACTTTGTTTTTCTTCCCTTCTATGTTCTTTCGTTCTCTCTCTTTCTCTACCCCTTCTCCCTCTTTCCGCTCTCTGCTCTTTCTCTCATTCTCTTGCACGATCACTTTGCCTGCAATTTATGTATACTAACACCACGGGAGATAAGAGTTTTTTGCTCCATAAATATTTCATCTTGTATGAATAGACCATGTCCCACCTGCTTCTATGTACTGAACGAAAAAAAAAGAGAGAGAGAGAGAGAGAGAGAGAGAGAGAGGGAGAAAAAAGAGTGGAAGAGAAGGAGAGAGAAAGAGGCTGAGAGAAAGACAGAGAGAGAGCAAAAGAGCCAGAGAGCAAATGTCAGTCATTCACAGATTTTTTTTTTTCCTTTGAACAAGTGATCTGCTGTTCTAAAGAAAGGGTGAATAAACAGGAGATATATAAATGCTCACAAAGCAAAATCAGTCAGTCTGCTTCTGGGCACCAATACCCCGGCACCCCTGAGGTGTGCAGTCTGTGTCTACAAGCATTCTTCTCTGTCGCTATCTCACTGTCTCGGGTAAAGGGCTTCTAAATTAACTGCTCAATCAGCCATTAAATTAAGGTTTTTCAATCCATGGAATGAGCTGCCTCAGTCTCGACCAGACCAATCAATCTCTCGACCAGCCACTTAGTTGTAATTAGACAAGAAAACGCAAAGTGCCCACATTAACCCATGGCTATGCCAAGTCTCCGTAACTGCCAGTCTATCCACGAAGGAGAGAAAAAAAATAGTGTCCTGTCTTTGGGAAGGTGGTGGAGGGATACATCCCGGGTCTGACCGCAGTGCAGCTGGCCACTGGGGTGGCCCCACAATGCAATTTGTCTCCATTTTGTTGAGTGGCGATTTCTATTATTCACCAGGTGTGCAGCTGAGGCGCGCTGCTGAGAGGAGGGGGGGGGAGGGGAAGCACTGCCTGGGTGACAGCTCGCTTCTGAAATATTCATACCTCCTTTACCGAAGACACAGATTCCCCTGCCTCTCTGTGTGTGTGTGTGTGAGTGTGTATGTGTGTGTTTGTGTGCATGTAAAAATAGACCCTGAATTAAAAGAATAGCCAAACCGATATGGGAAATTAAACTGTTTCTTTAAATTGCATCACTGGTCTACAGTACAGTATATACATATAAATAATACAATGTGAATTACTAATGTGTGTGTGTGTGTGTGCGTGTGTGTGTGTGCGTGTGTTCTCCCTCTGTGAGTGAGGCATGGCAGGACTAGACAGGCCAATCCTGAGCTGTTTGTCCACCAGAGATCATCAGTGCGACAGTGCTTCCACGCTTTAATTTTCCAATCAGACCTGCACTTTAATTTCCCTGTCAGCCTGTCTGCTCACGGAAGTTGTCCTGTGTGTGTGTGTGTGTGTGTGTGTGTGTGTGGTGTGTGTGTGTGTGTGTGAAGAAGAGAGGAAGAAAGACAGAAAAAGAGAATGAAAAACATAGAGAAAGAGACAGAGAGAAAGAGAGAACAAAAAAATGACTGAGCACTGTGATCTCCAGCTAATCCCATTTTCCCTCTCCTGTCCTCTGTATTGACTTTGACTCTCTCTTCTCATCTACTCTTTTCCTCCTTTTCTTTTCACAGAAGAGCCAATAAGCATTTCCATATTTACCAGCTGATTGTTCATGGTAATATCCACAAGGTCGAAAGACAAAATGTGATCTTTGGCTCCGACAAACAGGCGTCCTCTCTCCTCGTCCAGCAGAAAGGTGTGATAGGCTGAGCTGTTGGCCAGTCCATTGAATGTGACCAGGTTGTTTGACTCCAGCATTTCTGTGGACAATTAGGAAAAAATCAAACATTCTTACTATTTACATTAGGTACAGACAAATATCTTGACATAAACATTTGATTTTCCTCTTTAATAATCATAATGTAAAACCATCATTCAGCTAACCGATGTAAGAATCTAAATTTATTGAGCTGTTTGTCAAATTGTTATATTTTACATTGACTGAATTCCTTTGCAGATTGTGATTCCAAAGTGTCATTAAGTTACTATTATCTCTCTCATCTTAGATGTTTAGAATATGTTTGGTAATGTAAATACTGTCCATAAATACAAATGTATTTCTGTTAACATCTCCATTCTGATTTTTTTGCGCCAATTTTATAAGGCTAAATAATGACACAAAATGATGAAATCCCCTAAATGCAGTTAAGAAATATTAATTGGCACTTTGGGGGTGGCTGTGGTGAAGGCAAACACACCCAAAAAGTGAGGGGGGACTGCAGCAGAATAACAATGTGTTTCTATGTGCTCTGGCTTTTCTGGCTGCGTGCAAGTGTGAGTTTGGCTGAGGCAAATTTGTCATTGCCGCCTACTGCATGCACTGAAGGTGACCTGAGTCACCACGATTTATGGCAGAAAGCTTAGAAGTACACACATTCAAATAGAAGCAAGCGCACATACGAGCAGACACACACACACACACACCACACACACACACACAAACAGATTCGCATACAAGCCGTGACAAACACACTCTGTAACCTGTTCTCTCACCTTGACCGGTCAGAGAGAACAAAACCTCACCAAAACACATCTCACACATTCAGCCTTCCACCTGCAGACGTGTAAAAAGTGTGTGTGTGTGTGTGTGTGCGTGCGTGTGTGTGTGTGTATGTATGTGTATGTACAATGTGTGCATGAGAGTGGGGTGCTTTTTTTTTTTTTTAAAGCAAGGTTACTTAGTAAGTAAAAGCTTCCACATACAATACACTCCACACAAACTCCCAATTTTTAAAGACCAAATTGATAACCTGCTATTTAGCCTGAAGGCTCAGCAGAGAAAGAACTGAAAGACAGTACAGCCTCTGTGTGAGTCATTTGAGCCTCAATAACATACGAAGAGCAGCATTCCCACTTGTGTGTTATTTCAATATCACAAGAGGACACATGACCAGTGTGTGTCTCCACAAGGGGATAGAAAGCCATGTTGTCATGGCCAGTGTAACCTAATGCACAGTGTACATACATTCTTTAAGCACACTATTTTACACAGGATATGAGATCAGCTGGTGAAAGCTTTAAGTCCTCGTACATAAATGATTATTCACACCAACAAAATGATAGCAGTTAAGTGGAAAAGATGACAAAAAATATGATTTCACAATAAATATTCAAACTATAATCAAGATCATTATAGTCATCTGTTTGAAAGAAGAAATGTCCTGGCTAGAAGTATTAAACTTGTTTATGTATTGAGACAGATTTCCGAAAAATGTCTTGGAAGAATTGGTAGATGACGTGTGTGGTACGCAGCTGTCACAGCAGCTGTGCAGAACTTAACCTGTGGCTACAAGAGGAATGCTAGTGCCATAAACCACTCCAGGAAGCTCACGGCTTCTTGCCCGTGGCTAAAACAGCACGCTGAGAAGCTCTATCGAGTGATACTGTGCGGACTGCATGTCTTGTCTTTGACAACAGCAAATCAGATTTCATCATGTATGCCCATGCTGTGCATGTGTACACAATGGCAGCAGTCATTCAGGCGGTGTGAAAAGAGAACCACGCTAACCTCGCTAGGTTGCCAAGAACATTTCTTAGTACATTAGTTTGTACATTAGTATGTACAAATCATGAACGTGGTTATATTAAGCAGTGTTCAGTGCCGAAGGTTATAGGCCGTTTGTGTTGTGTTGCCACTGAGATGGCCTCAGTACTATTCAAGTCACTGAAGTTATTTGTTATTATGTTAACTAGCCTTGTGATACCACACATGCAATCAACAACCGAGCTTTCACATAGGGAGATCAGCAAAGTTAACTAATTAACAAAGTTAGCCTACTTCACTGCTCACCCAAGCCCAGGAGTTTACATTTCACCAGACACCCATGTGTCCCCTTATATGAGCCTGTCTTCTACCCGCTTTGCTCTTGTCTCAGTAAGTCCCAAGATCGCTGAGTGTTGAATTCTCTGATTAAACTTGAGTCTTTCTATATTTCAAAATATCAGACACCGTAATCTGCTGTCCCTATATTATGGTCCAGTCTCACTGCAGTAAGTATACATGCTGCAGGGCTATAAGGTCTCTTATGTAGTGTAAAACAATCTGAATACGGTAATTTCCCAAGTTGTTAAATGGGTTGTTAATTGTTAAAGGTTATCTGTGAGGTTAATACATGGATTGCATTTCTTTTCATTATTCTACTCGATCTGATCTGGTTGTGATTCAGTAGGTGATGTTTTATAAACCGAGGTTAATTCATGGGTGAGGTCAATACAGGGTTTTGTGTTTTTGGTTGGCATAATAAAACACGGACCTGAGGTTTATATATATACATATACAGTATATATATATATATTCAGGAAATTACTGTATATTCTATATAGTATCAGTTATACGAGGTATAAGTGACTGTCCTGAAAGGGATCTTATTTAAAATCCACCTTGAAAAGACGGTACCACTGAGTAGGAGAGATGCATTAAATATCAGACGAGCACCTAGAGGCCTCTAAATACCCTACATTTAACACCCTTGGAGGATATTGCTCTTTTTTCTATCTATAGCTAGTATTTATAGGACCAGTTATTCAGGACATAATCTGGCCTTCCAGAAAAATCCAACTCCAAACTCCTGTGTAATGTTTCATGCATATTCTGGGTGTTCATTTACACATTTCACCATGTAAATACTGTGACATCACTGTGACATTTCCTGCTTAAAAGTTCACATAATTCTACAGCGAATGATTATCCACTCCAATCCAAATCAGATGACTTGCTGGAGCAAAATAAGGGAGGAGAGAGAGAGCAAAAAGCACTGAGGTGATGAGAGGGAAGAGGAGGACAGGAAACGAGAGGAAAGGAGGGGAGAGAAGAGGGTGAGAATCTGAACAGCTAATTACAGGCTTCTCTCTCTTTCTCTCTCTCTCTCTCTCTCTTTCTCCCTCTCTCTCTTTCTCTCTCGTTGTGCGGAAATTAGAAGTTTTTTTTTTTTCAGAGCTTACTCTGTCACCCCAATTAAAAGGCTACTGTAACTGTGGAGGGCATAGAAAATGACTGTCTCCAACACGCCACCGCCCACCGCCCACCACCGTGGCCACCAGGACCGAGACCACAGGAACCGAGAGACCTGGGCTATTTCCATGAAAACATATACAATAACTCAGTCAATAACGTAAATGTTTATCTTGCAGATATATTTGTAGAGACAAAAGTAGACTTAAAAGACCATATATCAGCTCGACATCAAACGGCAGAGGCGGAGACATGGAAAAGTTTTAGCCAGCGTCTCTGTGTGCTCTGCTCTTAGAGTGGCAGCATCTTCTGTCGTTTTTTGTTTCCCCCTATCTTTTTTTTGTGCGTCTTTCTTTTCATCTTTTGTTCTTTTTTTCCCTTTCTCCCTCCCATGCCCTAGTAAATAGCGATGGCCCTGATGAATTTTTCAGCAGGGAGAAACACACCGTGGTTGCTTGTCCACACTCAGGGGACAAAGAGAGAGAAAGAGAAAGAGAGAAACAAGAGCGAGAGGAGAGACAAAAGAGGGTGAGAGAAAGTTGAGAGGGGAGAGGTGGAGAGGAAGAGCAGGATAGAGAGATCTGGAGAGGGGAGGAGAGGAGAAGAGAGGGGTATGAGAGAGGAGCGAGAAACAGTGAGAGGATTTCAGAGAGGGGAGAGTAAAAGATGGGAGAGTGAGAGAGCGAGAGAGTGAGGGAAGAGAAAGAGAGAGAAATGGCTTTCTTGATTGTTCTGGAAAAGAGGCTTTGACAGGTAGTGGATTAGGTCAGGTCATGTCTCTCTGAAGTATTCCTGTAGGGCTTGTTGGGGAGAGAGGGGGAGAAAAAGAAAAGACAAAGAAAGAATAGAGATGGAGTGAGAGACAAATGCAAAATGTAGGATAACACGGACGAAAGAAGAGAGGCCAGGATAGTTCCTCATGACTACACCAGGAACATTTTCCTCTCAGTCTGCTGCTCTGTGCTTAAAAGACACGCAGGCACATGTGTGCACTGGTCCACGCTAAAAGGCTTTTGATTAGGGGATCCACTTCACTCCAACGCCTGAACATTTTGTCATTGTGGAGCAGAGATTTCTGCACACTTCACACATACACACACGCACACACACACGCTCATGATTGGAGAGAGAGAAAGAGAGAGAGAGAGAGAGAGAGAAAGAGAGAGAGAGGTTATTAGAAAACAGACCATTTCTCCAGACACCTTCACAAACTCACACCCTGTTTTACAAGTCTGTGTGGGCTTTTGCAGGAAACAGGCTGAACATGTCAGACACGCAGAAAACAGGAGAATTATGGTTGAATTCATGCACCAGACGCAAATCTTTCTTTCTCTCTCTCTCTTGCTCTCTCTCTCTCTCACACACACACAGACACACACACACACACACACACACACACACACAAGAGAATACACAGCAGTGCTTGTGAAAAGCTGTCTCCAAGTGCTGGCAGTGATTGAAGACTGTGTGACGTGTTTGCATACATTATTCTCCTGTGGAAAAAAAAGAGCAAATGGACAAAACTCCTAAAAATGATAAACAACCTCATAAGGGTGGCTGACGCACTCCTTCAGAAAGAAAACAGTAGGGGCACCAGCAAAAACGGACACAGAGCGAGAGAGAGCCAGATAAAGAAAGAAAGAAAGAAAGAAAGAGAGAGAGAGAGAGAGAGAGAGAGAGTGAGTGAGTGAGAGAGAGAGAGAGAGAGAGAGAGAGAGCAAAAGAGCAGGAGAAAAGTGGAATGAAAGACGGATCGAATGAGGCCAGGGAGGAAACGACTGGCGGGGACACAAAGTGATCTGTGGGCTGGATAATGTCCCCACTGAAAGGCCAGGGCCACACTGACTAACGAGGAGATGCCGGCACCTGCCAACACACCCAAAAGACACACACACACACACACACACACACACACACACACACACACACACACACACACACACACACTTAACGTACAAGCTAAGGCAATATGTCACATGTTATGATCTACACCAATAGGGAGGAGAGCATGGCTTTACATGTATGTGGTTGGAAATGCGTGTACGTGAATGTGTGTGGAAAATGCGTATATCTTGCTGTGCGTGTGTGTGTATGTGTGTCTGTGTGTGTGTGTGTGATTGTGTGTGTGTGTGTGTGTGTGTGTTTGTGTGTGTGTGGTGAAGTGGACTCACTAGATAATGGTATGCAGGCATCTTTAGAAGGGCTTTTCATGCAGAGCCAAGAAGTGAAGTGGAGACAGGCCACAACTCTGTGATAAAGGCCGGCTCAATGAGCACTGAAACCTGCCTCACAGTCCTCTCTCTCTCTCTCTCTCTCTCTCTCTCTTCCTTCTGTGTGTCTTTGTTGCTCTAGCCAAACTCCGCAATTCTAAAATGCATGTATGAGCATGTGTGGGAAAATGTGTGAATTCACAAAATGTATGACGTATGAAAGTCTGTGTATGTGTCCCTAAGCAAATGGGCATGGAAATCAACACGTTAGGGTTTGCGTCAGTGATCGGACAGAGAGAGAGAGAGAGAGAGATTATAGAGAGAGAGAGATGGGTCTTTTATGTTAGAGCAAGTATTGTTATTCCCATGTAAAACCATAGTGTTATATCTCCATAGTGACATAACTGTATTGAATTGTGTGGACTCTGTACAGTGGAGTGGTTGTGGAAGAATCTGGCCACAAGCTGTGCTTCTGTGTAAACATTCACATCACTTCTTCACAACTCTCACAGCATGGAGGAGCACTCAGACTTTCAATAGTGCCATGGAATTTCCTATTCACATAGCTTCTATGGCAAATTAAAGTCCTTGTTTGAGTTTGTGTGTGTGTGTGTATGTGTGTGTGTGTGTGTGTTCGTTCTTTGTATTCATACATGCCTTTCTTTCTCTCTATCACTAAAACACCTGCAGACACACAGAGATTCAGCCCTCATGGTAATGCTCTCTAATCCGTCTGTGTATGTGTGTGTGTATGTGTGTGTGTGTGTGTATGTGTGTAAATCCTGTGATTAGTACAGATATCCCAGGGATTTGCCTGTTTATTTTGCCAACAGAACGACAAACGTGCAACAACTCATCTTCCCTGACTCATCGTTGCTGTTTGAACACAGATAAGCACTGACCCTGGAACAGGCAGGCGTGCTGATCTACAAAAGGAGTGCAGCGCCAGCGAGAAAGACCAACTGATTCCAGTTCAGTCTCGTCAGGCTGGAAGTGTGGGAGAGCTCTGGGGTGTGTGTGGATCCTCTCGCCACAACTCAGGTGTCGAAGACTAGTTGTCATGGCAACCATCCATTCAGCCAAATGTTTGGGACTCACAGCATTCGACCACCAATGCTCAAGCGAGCACATGAGCACACACACATGCACACAAGCGCACACACACGCAACACAAAATATCAAGCATAGAAATGATACACAGGTCTATTTTTCGCCTTTCTTGTTCAAAGGGGGGCAAGTTAGTGCGAGCTTCCCCTGAATCAGTGTATGGGCAAAGAATGTGCTGTTGCCTGGAGAGTGGAAGCACTATCGACTGGAGCAACAGGAACTAAGTTAGCACTGAACAAAAGAGCGCAACATAAACATTGCCATGCTAAGCCAGGCATATCCCGATAGCGACAAGCCCAGCACACACACACACACACACGCACACACATTCATTCATACAGATTTACACACACAAACACAACACACACAATCACATACCACCGACACACACACAAACTCCTCTTTCACACTGTTTAATCTGCGGTCTACATTGAGGTTTAACATGACTTAGGGTGAAAAAACAAGTCTGTGTTTGTCTTTCCTTTACACGTCTTAACCCTCTGCAGCAGCACCTGACCCTATTCTACTTCTAATCCAGCTCTCACCCTCAGCCTTACCCCAACCCTTCTAGCCAGCAGCTAATCCAACCAAGCCTGACCTAATCCCACTCACCAAACAGCCTCCACTGCAAACATCACTCCAGTTGAAGGAAAGTTCAAATGGTGCTCAGGTGGGTGAGTTAGCAGCAGCAGTGGTAATGTCATCGACAGACAGTCGGGTGATTCGGATTCCTCGACCTAGCGGCTTTGAAGTTGCTGTGCTGACAGACACTTCTGCTCAATATCAGTCAGCTTTTCTCGTCCTTGCCTCTCCGTTTCTTCACAGGTAAGACTGAGCCTAGCAGAAGCAGTTCCTGTGTTTGTGTCTGTGTGGTGGAGATTAGCAGGTTGCCATCCATCCACAGGGTCTGGCTAAGGGCTGTGCTATTGACGCTACGGGGGAAAATGGAACATGTGTTTTTGCTTACTAGGCTGACTCA
>PYXC01000001.1:3322500-3400000 GCA_015244755.2 Tenualosa ilisha
CTCACACACACACACACACACACACACACACACACACTGTATATTCTTCCTTGTCTCCAGCATGATCATGGCGAAACAGCATGTAACGGAACATGTGAGCTGTGTGCGCTCTTCCAACCCCCCCCAACCCCTTCAACCACCACCACAGCAGGCACTCTCTCTCTCTCTCTCTCTCTCTCTCTCTCTCTCTCTCTCTCTCTCTCTCCGCCACCGCGCTAACCAGTGAGAGCTGCCTGCCTGCCAGCCCGACTCTGCCGATAACCATCAGCCTCAAGCCACAGCACACCACACCGACCACAAACATGGCTAAGAGGGTGGGGATGCTTCCACCAGAGGAATTCCCAATGTCTTGCCATGCAGCTAAAACTACTGGAAATGCCGCCAATGCTGACACATCTGAAGGCTGTGTGTGTGTGTGTGTGTGTGTGTGTGTGTGAGTGTGTGTTTGTGTGTGAGTAATTACAAGGAGATAATCATAAAGACAATTAGAAAACGCTAATTAAATTGCAATGACAAATGGCGTTGAGTTTAAATATTCATAATTTTGATAATGAAACAATAATGAAAACCTGCGCACACATACTCATACAAAGACTCACATGTGCAGCAAGACACACTCTATCTCTTTCACAAACACACACACACACACACACACACACACACACACGATGTGCACTTGAAGCATTTATCTGCGTCTGACAGAAAGATATAGGCATGCTGAATAACATCATGTGGCTCAAATCCAACGTGGTAAAATATGCACATTGAGTGTGTTTAAGTGGGACCAGCTGTGGTCAGATTCACTTCCAAAGAAGAACCAAGCAGGTATGAGCTTCAGTGGTGTACCTGCCCATGTGCTGATCTTATATGAGGGGAGAGAGTCTTTATGCACTGACTACAGGACAAATAAATAAATGCAAGTGATGACACATGGTAAAAGTTTTACATATTTTACTATTCCTTTTGGGGTTACGTAAAAAACTGCAAATACTTTCAGCAACTCATAATTTATGCCGCTTCAGCAAAGCTTGCTCTATTTTAAAGCTATTTGGCTCGAACATTTTTTTTTCTTTCAAAACTCTAAAAAATTATACCAAAGCACACAGTCTTGTAGTGAATTTAACATAGTTCATGACACATAATTTTCTCCCCCTTCACATTAACAAAGGCAACTCTTAAATGCAAAAGTCAGCTCTCCTGTCACATATTATCTGAATCTATATCTGATCTCAACTCCCCAATCTCACAGACCCTCTGCCCCTTTACACCAGTGTAGCGGAACGCAGTGTCCGCACAAGATACATTCCCTTGACACAAACACACAGACTCAAACACACACACACACACACCTCTACACTGGGTTTCTCACCTTTATAGGACAGCTTCAGGCGGGGAACGTTGCTCTTGGCTTGCTGGGCGTCCGTCCTGCCCAGTAGCACTGTTGCGGTCAGCAGTAATAAAATCCGACAGAGGTAGTCCATGGTTCTGGCTGGATGTGGGTTCTCTCTCTCTCTCTTTTTTTTTTAAAGAAAAGTCCTTCTATTTTTGCTTTCCTTCTCTTTCCTCCACACTCTCAAAATTTGCAGACGCACACAATTCCGCCAGTCCAGCAGCCCAAGACGAGAGAGAGTGAGAAGCGAAGAGGGAGTTCTGGTCCAGGAGTGAAGCCCCGACGCCGGTCCGATTCAGGAGGCAAACCCTGGGGGGAGGGGGGGAAGGGAACAGGTGATGTGGGTCAGAGGCAGCCGCCGCGGTGGACGCCGATCACATCGCTGCAGCCCTGCCGGTCAGAAAGAACTGACCGAGTGAGCAGCACATCCACATACTGAACACTGCCACTCGGCCACACACACGCATGCACACACACGCTCACACAAACACAAACACACTCACACGAATATCCACAGACACACAGAGTTCTGAAAAGCAGAAACTGTGTGCGTGGGTGTGTGTGTGTGTTAAATGCTCTTTCTCTCTCTGAGTGTTTTTTGTACGCTTGAACACCCTTCCAGCATTTACGCCGTGCGTATCTTCAATCTCTTCTCAGTGTGCCGTCTACTTCTCTTAAAACAGTCCCAGCTTCAGTCCTCCCTTTCAAAAAAGAAAGAAAAAATAACAGAGGAATAGAACAGAGAAAGAAAAAGTGCACATGGGGAAAAAAAGAAACAGAGCCCCAGAGGATTCTAGTCCAGTCCAGCTTCAGCTCTCCAAACTACAGCAACTCCCTGGCTTGCCCGCGCGTGTACACACACACACACACACACACAGACTTTGCTTGACTTGACTCTGGACACGCTCGCACGCTTCACACACTCTATCTGTCTGCGACGCAGCACTGAAACACGTCCTGCCCAGCTGAGGGTGAGAGAGAGAGTGGAAGTGGGAGAGAGAGAGAATGAGAGGGAGAGGGAGAGAGAGGGGGAGGGAGGAAGGCAGGCAGTGAGAGAGAGAGAGAGGGAGGAGAGGAGAGAGGGAGGAGAGGAGGGGTGGGAGCAGAGCTTTGCTTACTGAAGAAGAGGATCCCGTAGGTAGATCTTTTTTTTTTTTCCTTTTCTGCTGACACTTCAGCTCAGCCGCCCCCTACCCCACCCTACACACACCACACACACACACACACACACACACACACACACACACACATACTGGGGAAAGTTTGACAATTAGAGGACATGTGTGTGTGTCTGTGTGTGTTGGTGTGTATATGTGTGCTTGTATGCGTGTGTGTATGAGTGCACTGTCTTTCTGTGTGTCTTTGTGTGTGTCTGTGTGCAAGAGCAAAGCTACACACACATACACACACACACACACACACACACACACAGAGAGAGATAGATAGATAAAGAGGAAGGGAGAGCAAATGAGAGAGAGAGAGAGAGAGAGAGAAGCCAGCAGCCCAGTTCGACCTGATACAGTTCAACTCAGCACAACTTTTGTCTGACACGGGTCAGTTATTTTTAGCCCACTTCAGTAAGGGGTGAAAGAGACAGATTTAGCTTAAGACAGCGAGAAAAGAGAGGGAAGGGGAAAGGCTTTTCGGCGTGGTTTACTTTAAGTTTCCTTTTAAAAGGTTGCCTTCATTCAACTCATCATCTGATATCAATTACCCACACAGTATTGTTACTGTTTGCTATTAACCATTATTTTAAAAACACTTTAATGCAATTTTTATTTGACCTGTGCTAATGGTGCCAAATATATTTGAGTGTATATGTGCGTGCGTGTGTGTGTGTGTGTGTGTGTGTGTGTGTGTGTGTGCGTTCTAGCATCCAGTGCTTTTCCAAACTTCAGTCACGGTGGGCTGGCAGAAACCCCGCTGAGGCTGTAAAAGATCACTCTTCATTACTAAACAAACCAGCAGAGCAGCAGAGAGAAGGTAACACAAGTAAACAGAAACATGTACACACACACACACACACACACACACTAAATGCATTCCGCTCAACATCTCAACATCTACATACAGAAACACAGCCCCACACACATTCACACACAAACGCGCTCACATACACACACACACACACACACACACACACACACACACTCACACACACACACAAACACACACACCTGCAGGCTGTTGTGGCGTGCGAGAGGTGCAGTGCGTGAGTAATGAGAGTTTAATCTGTTGTGACACACTGTGGCTCCTCAATGAGCCGGCCACGGACACCAGCCTCTTGACCAGCCCGTCTGTCAGTGGCAGCTCTTATAAGAGCAGCACCACCGCCTGCCATTCTCACATGGTCATGACCCCACTGCCTAATGGGTCAGTGCGTGAGTATGGATGTGTGTGTGTGTCTGTGTGTGTGTGTTTATGTTGTCTGTGTTTATTTATGTGAGTGTGAATGTATCTCTGTGGTTGGGGGAAGGGTGTGTGTCATGTTAATCTGTTTGTGTGTGTTTCTCTATTTCTGTGTGTGTGTGTGTGTGTGTGTGTGTGTGTTCGTTCAAGAGCACATATGTCTGTATGGGGGGGAGAGAGAGTGACGGGTTTGTGTGCATGTTTCTGTGAGTTGCAACTGAGGTGGGGGTAGTGGTGGTGGTGGTGGTGGTGGTGGTGATGGAGCCTTTGATCAGAAACCCCCAACCCCTAACCTTCCCCTCACACAGCACCCCCCCCCCCACACACACACCACACCCCCTTACCCACCCCCCCCCCCCCCACACACACACACAACCCCCTTACCCACCCCACCCACCACACACCCACACACACACACACTCCCCACTCTTGCACAAGGCCTGCGGCACTCCAAACTTATGACCGATGAGTGATATGTGGAGAATGACAAAGAAAGACCCAATAACACAGACTTTCACATGGCTTGTATAACTAATTAAAGGGACTTAATTAAAAAGGTAGACAAAAAAGAAACACCTGCGGCCTAAAAAACTAATCCTCAGTAAAATCCATTACAGAGGGAAAAAGAACGTAAAAGCAAACCAGATAGATGTTATTATCAGTAATTACATCCCATAACATGACTCATGTTTCTTCAGACAAGACCTTTTCTGTCTTCCTTTCAAAATACATTCCTACCACTGAATAAAATCCAGCAAAATTCAGTTAGTTCAGTCCGCTTAGGACTGCTGACCATACCATGCATCACCCAGCCTTAATGGTGGCCTATAATGCATTATAGATGCCTTATAAATGACTTAAGGTTAATGCATAATTCATCCAAGAGGTGCCACTAGATCAGCTGAATCTTGGCCCCTGCCTGATTTCCCCAGTGTGTTCTCCCTCTTGTCAGACTCACCCACCGACTCATTCATCCACACAGGCCATTTAGCAGGACGCCGCAGAGCTGTGGCGTGGCACAACGCTGTGCGATGTGGTGTGGTGCGGTGCGGTGCGGTGCGAAGCGGTGGCCGCTGCTGCCTTCCCTCTCCACTCCGGTTACAGTCCAGCTCCCGCTGCCCCAGAGGAGCGCGGAGTAGACGGGCCACAGACGTCGATAAACCAACATGGTTTCTAGGGCCAGCGGGAGCTCACTTGTAATGGATGCATACAATTATACTCTCTATTTGGACTGGATTTTTTTGCATTGTGCATTTCTTTAGTTCAATTTTCCTTTCTTTTCCTTTCTATGAGAGGATCAAGGCTAAAAGGGACCCAGCTGGTGCGGCTGATTTTGTGTCACCTGTTAAAAGACAGCCTTATAGCGGGTCAGTGTTTGTTTGCATGGCGTTGTTTAAGCTCTCAGGATATGAGCCTGGAGCTGAAGTGTGTGTTATGGATGACACGCTGTGACATGTGTCCTCTCTCTCTCTCTCTCTCTCTCCCTCTCTCTCCCATTCTCTCTGTCTCTCTCTCGTCCTTCTTCTCTCCATATGTCCTCACTGACCCCACACACTGTGACACGTCCCATCTGAAAACCATCACCCCGTCACTCTGTCATCCCCTCTCTTCTTCCATCCATCTCCTCATTCATCCATCACTTCCTTGTTATCTCTTCTCCTCCACTTCACCTTCAATTCACATGTCTCTCTCTTCCTCTCCCCCACCTCTCTCTCTCTCTTTATCCTACTTCCTCTGTTTTTCTCATTAAGTAACCCTCTGTGTGTGTGTGTGTCTGTGTGTGTGTGTGTGTGGTCTGTGAACTGTTACTGTTACTAGTTTATGTGTATGTGTGTGTGTGTGTGTGTGTGTGTGGTTGTGGTTGGGGGCAGTGTACAAAGGAGAATACTGAAAGTGATGAAATTGCCAAACCAGGCAAAATAATACCAGGAGAGCAGGTTTATTTGAGAATTACATTACACTGAGGAGAGAGCTGGTTGTTGTTGTTTTGTTGTTGTTGTTGCTGATGGTGGATATGGCTACATTCAAACACATAGCCAACCCCTGGCCACCCCCCCCACCCCCCGACCCTCTCCATTCTCTCTGCCGTGTCCTCTCCCTTTTCACAGGTTTCCCATCAACGGCTAAAGACGCAGCATTGTTCCCTGGTAACCACAGTCGTGACACCAACGCCAGGCATGAATTTCACACTCGCTGGCAACAACAGAAAAAAAGACACGACTGTGTTAAAAAAAAAAAAAAAAAAAAAACATCCATGCCCCAGGCGCCGTCTCCTGTTTCATAAGGAATATATGTAACCCTCCGGCAAAATGGTGAACAATATCAGTGCATTTTTGCTCTCTCTCTCTCTAAAAGTTACATGATACCTTTCATGATGAAGGAAAAGGTTTGAGGGCACCCTTTTTGTCTGCACTCAGTGTACAGTGTATTTGATGTTCTGTTTGATGGACTCATCATGCAGAGATACTTTTTCCTGCGTAACCCTCTTGAGGTGGGGAAAATGCGACACAATGGCCTCTCTGAGCGGTGAAGAACAGCCCACAGGGAGGGGAGCTTCTAGGGGATGGGGCATCAGAACACGCGTTCTTGGTACTATGCTTCCTGAGAATTGAGGCCCTGATGTCAGCCTGGTCAGGTGGTCTGCTGATGGCGACGGCTTATCATGGCATCGGACAGCAGGGCTGTCGTCACAAAAAGGCCACAGAACGGCGGTTGTTGCTTCTGCTGCTGGGAAATGGGGTCAGTGGTAATTGCTAATTGGCGTGGCGGTATGGATGCCAATGATCACTGTGCTGAGAGCGGGCGGGGCAGCGGCCACTGGTGTCTGAGTGTGTGTGTGTGTGTCTGTGTGTGTGTGTATGTATGTGCGTGTGTAAGGGCACTTACGTAAAAGTATTCACATTCAACTCTTGAGCATGCAGCTAACACACACAAATGTACTCACACACACACACACACACACACACACACGAACATATTCACATTTCACTCGGCAAAGTACAGCTAACACAAACACACACACATGCAAACACACACATGTATTCACATTGAAGGGAGGTTACCAAAGACATCACATGGAGATGGAGCTGGAAGGAAAAAGGCCATGTTTATATTGACGGAACAAGCACATGGCATTCCAGCTTGTTAGAAACCCATCACAGGGAGGACTTGAAGCGCTGTATTTATTTGACTTTGATTGGTATGGAAATAGCATTCCTCTATCGGCGCCAGAACAAACTTTGAAACAAACCTGTTTTGAAGTGTGCAGTGTGTAAAGGCTAAAGCTGGCTTTGTCATCTTGCTCTTTCCTTATGTGATTGTAATGATGTTCGCACTGATTAGGCATCAATTAGGCCAAATATGAACAACCTTGAGAGCATGCACACCATATGTTTCTAACTAGGCCTGTCAAGAGTTGCAGGGACCCTTACGTGAGATCAGAAAATTGATGTATGAAGAAGGCATTTTTGTGCATTCAATGAATCGAAAGAAAGCTGTTCGATATTTTTAAACAGCTCAGTTTTGTACACCTTAATCCTTAATCCATATAACCAGGGTTCAGAGTTTAGTTTGTCTACAGGTAAGAGTTTAGTTTGCCTACAGGTAAGTAACCTTTAGTGAGACTGCTCTGACTTGCTCTAATGCAGAGAGGGAAAAAAAAAAAAAAACATTTTTGTCCTGTTAAGGACTGGCCAAATATGTCAGCTCTTGTGCGCAACTGACTCCTGCTCTAAGCCAGCCTGAGGTGTTCGGGGTGGAAATCCTTAGACACACACACACACACACACACACACACACACATTCTTCAAGCATACCAGCCCCAGCAGCCACTGGTGGAGGTGGTAGTGGATAGAAGGGGGTGTAACTAATCCCCGCCCCCCTCAGGAGTGCTGAGCCCCTATGCAAATGGTTTGGAGAGGAGATCTGCTGCTGTTTGTGGATTCATAGGGGTCTTTGGGGGGGGTTGAAGAGTGTTTCTCTAAAAGAGAGGTTTAAACAGTAGATCGCCAGCACCCCCAGAAAGAAATGCTCATTATCCCCAAGAGTAACACGGTCCGATTTCCTAAGCCAGCCTGAATCCTCTTGTAAAGGGGTGGCCGCCAAGAGAAAGGGGTGCTTGAAAGCCCTCTCCATCCATTATACTCTGTCAACTGGGTGGATGAACCATCCAGGAGGGGAAAAAGGGGAAAAGGAGGAGAGAGATGAAGTGTTGGATATGTGTGTGTGTGTGTGTGTGTGTGTGTGTGTGTATGCATGTCTGTCTGTGTGCGTGTCTGTGAGGGGTTTGAAATGTAATCCCATCAAATGGAGTGTTATCAATTTGTGACGGCATGTCTCCTTGGAGCACGCGGCTTAAGGAGTGACGGATAGATGGCGGCGCTAAGCGTTTGCAGAGAGCGATTAAGAGTGTGCAATGCGCTCTCCTGTTGTATTTTCAGGGATTACAGTGACTATGTGACGCTAGTGTAACTTCTCATTGCACACACGCAATCCATAAAGCCCCCATTGACTGGTGTCACCATTATCCACTGTTGCTGGTACTGGGATGGATTAAATGCGCTGAACGTTAAAGTTAAAAGTAAGAATAAGGGGAGATAGGAAAATCCCCCCCTCCAACTCTTTCAACTCTTTCTCTCTCTCTCTCTCTCTCTCTCTCTCACTTTTTCTTCCTCCATCATGATTTGAAGGGGGGACTCTCGACTTGAATGGTGGTGTCCTCTTTCAGCTGCTTGGCCTTATGAAGCTCAGTATTTTATCCAACACTTCCTTTCATATCGCGTTTCACATCCTCAAGGCCTGGCGCTGAAACCCCATCTGTGCACGCGGCTGAGGAATAAAACAGAGACGTGTCCTCGGTCACTCCGCTGGAACAGGGAGAGGGCTGGGGACAGATGGACGGGGAGTCTGATTTATGAAGCGTTTCTTCAGGATGGCGCAGTGAAAGAGAGAAAGTGTGTGTGTGTGTGTGCGTGTGTGTGTGTGTGTGTGTGTGTGTGTGTGCATGCACACTTAAGCAGTGGCTTGAGTACACTTTCAGCAGAACATCCTTGGAAATGTTTAGATCCAGTTTTTTTTTTTTTTTTTTTTTGTAATTCCCTCTGGAGTACAGAGCCCAAGGATGCAGGGACCGGGGCCGTCTGCCCTTCAAACGTACAACAGAAAGTACTGATGGATATATAATACTGCGACACACACAGCCCCGCACACACACAAACACACACTCTAAGGGTATGTTCAAAGGCATTATGGCTTTGAATAACTTTGGAGAGAAATATGAGTAATGACAGCAAAGAGTGTTATACCTTTATAAAGTGCGTATGTGTGTGTGTGTGTGTGTGTGTGTGTGTGTGTGTGTGTGTTGTGCTTGCGGTTGGGGGATAGGGTCTGGCTGAGAATAATGTGAGGATCAGGAACTCAGTCAGCACTTCATCAGACATCTTTGAAAACCAACCCACATACTCAGCCCCCCTCAAACAGTCACAAAACACCCCTCTCTATTATACACCCATTCTCTCACCCAATCAACCCTCCCCCCTCCACCCCACCCCAACACACACACACACACACACACACACACACTCACACATACACAAACACACACACCACCATCCCTGCACTTTAGTGCCCTTAAAACCAACTTTCTCCTTAACCTCTTAAGCCTGCCCGTATAAACACACACCACACACACACACACACACACACACACACCACACAGACACCACACAGCCCTGCAATAAAACACTTTTCTCTTTATTTTCCCCACCTGCTGCACCTCCTCCCCCTTCAGCCCCCATTAAAGCCCACCGACAAACACACCCCCATCAACCTGCCCTCTCCAAACGACATCCTCTCCAACCCTACACACACACACATTGTCCTGCCTAAACATGCACCCCACTCTTCCCTCTGCCCACCTGCTAGAACCCTCTGAAAACACAACACCCATACTCTCACTCTCCAACACACACACACACACACACACACACACACGCACGCCACTTTCTCCTCAGCCTCTCCAAATCTCCCTTTCTCTCCCCCCTCTTGACCTCTCCCTGCTGCTGGATTCTTTATGTGGAGAGCCTGTTTGTCCACTGGACTTGGCATTCTGGGAAAATTAACCTCACAAATGAGCAGATTCCACTGTCACCATGACCTCGAGTCCACCCCCACCCCCACCCCACCCCATCCCACGCCACCCTCTGGGAACTTGAGAAGACATCTCACACACAAGAGTCTTCAAAATGCTATCAGGCTCTAAAAGACATGACTTCACTTCTCCGCCGTGGCCTGGCTACATCTCGGAATGTGTTTTTTAGTGGGAAAGGAAGCCCCTGGGCAAAAAAGAACAGAGGAGGACTCTCATTTATTAACATGACAATGTGGACGGTCCATGAAAGATGAATGGGTTATGTGGAGGTATGTTTGTGTGCAGTTGTGTGTGTTTGTGTGTGTGTGTGTGTGTGTGTGTGTGTGTGTCATAGAGGGAGGTGAGAGCACCTCTCATACCTGCGCTCGCCGAGGCTATGTGAGTTCGGCCCCAGGACCTCGGCTGGCGTTGCCACGGATATAGAGTTGCCTCTGCGTCACGGCGACAGATGCCGGGGCTTTTCGCATGACACGAACGCAGCATATTTTCCCTCCTGGTGATGAGGGCCAGCTGTGGAGCCACGGTCTCGCCGCCATCTTAAGCTGGCGGGAGGGAGGAGAAACACTGCTGCCGTGCCTTAATCTCGCTCTCTCCCGCCAAATAACCTGCGCTCAGCGATCTGGGGATGTTTATGATGAGGACCGCTGATAACGCAGGCAGAACATTTGAGTTTGCTGCGCTGGACGTCATTAGCGATACCGGCACGCTTCGAATTAAACCCGGCGAAACGTTCACAGGCACAGCTTTATTTCTTTTATATAACATAACATGTCTGTGAACAACGCAGATGGGCGTGTTTAGTCAGGGGGAGGTGTAAATCGGTCTGTTATCCCTGCGGATCTCACCGACATTGTGAGTGTGTGTGTTCGTGGGGGGGCCGGGGGAGGGGGGGGGGTGGATGGGGAAGCCATGGCTTAGCAGGAGGCATCTAGTCTGGGATCAGCCTCCGTCCCTTTAGGCTCCTGAGATGGCACCGCCTTTAGCTTGTCATGAAAGCTCCTCGACCAGGGAGGTTTTTTTTGTTATTATTTTCTATTTTTTTGACTCCCATAAACTTTTCATGCCACAACACAGACACGAGTTGGCAATGCAGTATTTATGAGGCGACCCAGTCGCTGCGTCGTCCTCTCTCTCTCTCTCTCTCCTGAGCTAGGTTAAATATGGATGGCGGAATAAAGTGGAAAAACCACGCAGCGATGAATAAATTACTGGAGAACAATGCACCCTGTGCATCCTGGAGGTACCGCCCTTGCCCACAATTACAACGGTGACGGCTGTATATCAGTCACTCAGAGGCACACGCTGACTGCAAACGCCCCGCAAACAATTTTCTACATGTGATTTATCACTGTAGAAGATTACTGAAACACCACTCAGGAGTGTCTGACAGTATAATTGAGGAGTGTTCCAAATCCTGGAGCCATGGAACATGTCATGAGAAAGACAGATAGAAAAAAAAGAAAGTTGTGTCTAATTATCTCTGCATTAATTTATGTGTTCTGTACCACCAATCAATTATTCGAGACATATAATTGACAAAGGCAGGCCATAATTAAACATAAATGCATAAATATAACAATTAACCTATTCAGCCTTGCAGAGGTAGCAGACAAGACAAAAAGCCTGGCTGTATTAAATATTCCGGTTTCCTGCAGCACTTCACACACCGAGCCAAGATTTTTTTTTTTTTTTTTTCATATCCCTCGCTCTCTAAACAATGACATGTTTCCATGGTTTTGGAGAGGCTTTGAGGAGATGGGCAAACACATTCATTTTCAGCACCCAGTGCGATTATTGTCTGCCACATTGTATGATTGTAGTCCACTGTCATTGTTCAGTAGCGCCCTAATGACAGCTAATTAAATAAAGCTTTGATGTGTATATTTGTCTGGCTCTTCAAGCGCGTGTGTGCTCAAGTGTACAGTAAGTGTGCGTGTGTGTGTGTGTGTGTGTGTGTGCATGTGTGCATGTGTGTCTGCTTGTCAGTGTACACATCCTCACAGCAACAGGAATAATAATTTGGTAGACTGGAAAAAGCACAATTATTTCTAAGGCATACCCACACATTTCATTTGCCACTACCCAAACCAACAGATTTTGAGTATTTTTTTTTTTTTTTTTTTAGCAATTCTGGTCTGATGTCTTTCAAAATGGCTTCTTCTGGCTGTTTTATTTCAATCGATTGAATTAAGATCCCAACCTTTCACCTTCAGAGTGGACAAATACTGACACACACTGACAGCAAAGCTCCCTTAAAACCTCCCCCTTAAACCCAAGTGAAAAGTCCGCCTGGAAGTGAATTCCTGTGCTGTGGTTGTAGGTTTGTGGAAGCAGGTAGGGTAGAGTAGGGTAGGATGTGCATGCCCACAGGAGGTCCTCTGAAGAGGGATTAGCCAAATACCTCTGAGCCTCTCAGCACCACACAAAGGCAGGACCCAAAGAGCCAGAGACCCAAAAGCCCACCACAGTCAGAGCTAATTACCCCTCCACACATGCACAGTGACACACACACACACACACACAGTGACACACACACACACACACACACACACACACACACACACGCACATGCATGCACAGTGACATACACACAGACACAAACACCTCTTTTTCAGACTCTCTCTCTCTCACACACACATACAGAGAGAGAGATAGAGAAAGAAAGAAAGAAAGAAAGAAAGAAAGAAAGAAAGAAAGAAAGAAAGAAAGAAAGAAAGAAAAAGAGCCTGGGGTAGATAGGATATATGAAGTGAAGAAGCACTGTCTGTGTTGAGTCAGAGGACAGTGGGGGGTTTGGCGGAGTCTGGGAGATGGTGTGGAGGCTTTACAGTCATGTCTGTGCCTCTGTGATTTAAAGTATGCAAAGCCTACCTGCTCCATCAGTGACAAATCTCCACTCCCATGAAAGACTGAAAGCAGACCTCTCTGCTCCAAATCCTCCTCTTTTCAACTCACATTTTAATGGATTAGGCTTGCAATGCCACACTAATGTCTTTTTCTACCCTTTATCATGACTAATTTCTTCCCACTGTACCTCTCAAGCAAGAAAAACGTTAATTTTGACACTTCGCGTTTAAACATTAATGGCCCTGATTCTTTACGTGGTATGATAACTTTCCCCTTCTTTTTTTCAACGTTTTCCCCTCGTTTTCTGCACGAGCCTTTGGCATACGCTTGGATATCTGATTGTCCTCTAAAAGCGTTAATGCATTTTTGTAAAGCCCTTCCTTTCTGACCGAAATCCATGCCAGGTCTTTGTTAAAGCTTGCCATGATACTCTGCTTTTTCACCCATCATTTTTTCTCGGCTTCGTTCCTTTTCAGAGACTAAAAACTCAATACATTAATTTTTTATCTATTTTTTTTCCATTTCTAATGATTTCAACTGAAGATCTGAACTGATCTCAAATGCAGATCTGAGGCGACTACTGGTTGACTCATAGTCACTCCTCCCTTCTCTGTGATTTATGAGATTCCTAAACAAAATGATCCATCAGTCCCTGGCTGCGATTACCAACGGATGGTTAAGGGGTTCCCTGTAATCCAGATGAAAACCGACGAGCTGTAATGGATCTTGTGCATCATCGATTTCTGAAACTGGAGGAAGGGTAACAAATGTGCACATACAGCTCATGGCACAGGGTGTCTCTCTTCGCAGCCACCACTTTCACACGCACTCACACACACACACAGACACACACACAGACTCACAAACACAGACACACAAACACTCACAAACACAGACACCACACACACACACACACACACACACACACACACACACACACACTCACAAACACAGACACACACACACACACACACACTCACAAACACAGACACACACCACACACACACATTCACAAACACAGACACACAGGCAGACACATCACAACACACTTTGCTCACGCCCTCAGTGCCGAGGCGAAAGGCAAGAAAACGAGGTGGGAAAAGAGGATGAGTGGAGGAACTGGGGTGTTTCAAACATACTCCTCTCCAAAAACCAGAAGAGCAAAATAGCCCTGAATAGCAGCGTTGTCATCGGGGCCTCTGAAATCAATCAATCTCCCAGTTTATTTTTGTAGCCTTGCCCCTACGTCAAAGCATGAATGCTGTCAGCCCGCTAGACATCACATACACACACACACGCACACACAACACACATACACACACACACACACTTTCCTTGAGGTTCAACAGCAACCCTTCAAAAAATGGCACCATTGCCTTTTACCAGAACATAACCCTTGCCATAGCGTTCATGTCAGGTTGCTGTTATGTACCAGAATCTCACAGTAATCATATGTTTAATGATTATAGTCATGATGCTTGGCCTCACTAGTAATTTTTGTGACAGTGTGGCGTTTCATGATAGTGATTCAATAATGCCTTTAATTTAATTCCTAAAACGAGTAACATCGAAGCGCACTTGCCCAAAATCCTGAAGGAAAAAAAGAGTCAAGGGACAACATAAATGAGACTTGAGCACTAAACTGATGAGTGTCCCTCTGACGCTGCAGCTCAGTTTAGGAAACAAACTCTTTCAGGCCATGTCAAGGCCAAAATGAGGATCAGTTGACAAAAGAACGTGAGAAAGAAGGTATGAGAGAGGGAAACAGGAGAGAATGTGTGTGTGTGAGAGAGAGAGAGAGAGAGAGAGAGAGAGAGAGACCATCCTACAAACTGCCTGACATGTAATGGAACACCTCCTTGAGGTAGACATAACAATAACTCCTCGGAAAGCAGAAATGCCTGGGACTGCAATACTTTCTCCTTCTCGGCAAGAGAGCAGAGAAAAACCAAAGGTAGACAGAAGGCTGCAGACAGCCGCTGTTCTGCCCCCATAACAGACAAGCCTCTGTCTTCACATAACTGAGGAAAAAGGCACCCTAAAAAACCCAGTCACGCAGAGCCAGTATTCACCACACTCATCGTCTGTGTATGTGTGCACACGTGTGTGTGTGTGTGTGTGTGTGTGTGTGTGTGTGTGCGCTTGCAAAAGAGAGGGAGAGAGAGAGAGAGGGAGGGAGAGAGAGAGAGAAAGACAGAGAAAGGAGGGAGTATAGCTGTAAGAGAAGCAGCAGTGCTGCCCCCCTCTATGCGAGTATGCTCTCCAACATAGGGGGAGATCTGTGGGATAACACAGGGGCCAAATAACTAAAAACATCGTCCCCATGACCTTTCCCTCCCTCCACCATATGGCAAAGCATAGTGAACCTCTGAGAGGGCCCTAAATGTATGCTGGGATGGACTGAGCGTGCTTGATCAGCTCAATGTGATTACTAGACGGAGACATCGAGCGTGGACAAGCATCTGCATTAGAAAACCAACGGAACCACACTGAGCAAAAGCTCCCCTATTGTTCTTTGATCACAGATTACGGCTTGAATCGCAATGGGCATATGTCACAGGAGGTTAGGTCTGAGGGCTGACTGCCATAATCCAGCCATTGAGGGATTATCGTCCGGCAATAAAGGGGGAAGTGTATTAGCGGAGACGGCTGACGGACAGAGCAGTGAAAAGACTTCCTCTGGACCGCCCTCACCCCCCTTATTTGTGTGTGTGTGTGTGTGTGTGTGTGTGTGTGTGTGTGTGTGTGTGAGTGGCTACACAAGCAACAGGCTATTCAAAAACATGCAGTTCAAGGGTAGACAGGACCAGTCATTTAGTGTGTATAGGGGGGAGGGAGTTTGCAGAGGCAGGCACTATATTGGATTTTATTGACTATTGTGTGTATTGAGTTAAGCAATAACGCTCCAGGCTATTCACACTGATTGATGCTACAGGGAGGAGACAAACAAATTGAATTCTCCCTTTTTTGTTTTCGTCTGCATTGAAATGGTGGAGATAAATAGTCGATTATGAGGCCGATCGTTGGGACAAAACGATCGTGTAGTGGGTGAGAAGGCTTCATCAGACATTTTACTGAGGCCTCTAAACCCGAAAAGGCAGTCAACCATTCATCCTTATCAGGGTCCAAACAGAAACAGACACACAAACACAATAGGTCATCAATTGCCCAGTTATAACGAGTACATGTTCAAGTCATGTAGCTTCTCTGTACGCTGCCCATATGACAAAGATCGAGATTTTTTGTTCATCGTTTTGTTTCAAATCCCCTGTGATTTCAAGTGGCTAACACCTAGCCTTCGTAAGTCCCTGCTTGAGTGATAGCCGACATAATAGTCAAGTCAGCTCTCCCTAAGTCAGTGTGGTCCAGAACATTTAAGCTCTTAAGCTTTCTGTTGACCGTGGCCCTTGGTTTCCGATGTCGCATCCTTGAGGCTGTTAACCTTTATCGATAAGTCAGGATGCATCGATTGGCCCTCGCACCGAGGGTGACGCATGGCAAAGGTCAGAGCAAACAGATTAACGGCTTTACTTGTCTCCTTTCCACGAGAGAGCCGGCCATCGCCAGAGTTCAATAATCACCTCAACAGCCCAACCTCTCCTTCAGAGACGGGTCAGCAATACTAAATAACCAGCTCTCCAGAGAGCGAGAGGGGCTGATCAGTGCTAAATTGCATGTTGCAGGATGAATATCAAGCAAATCCAATGTCTACTGCATGTACTGCTGAGATACAACATGCACATACACTGAAGTTGACTAATCTGTCATGTTTTATCCACTGTCATTTGTATGTATTTCAGGTGTTGAGAGCCAAGCTTAGGGCACCATTATAATTATTAGGTAACACCTCATTTGAAGGGGTCTACATAAGAGTGACATGAGCCTGTCATAGACATGACACGACATGTATAATGAACATTAATGACACAATTATTATTATTTCAAATTTAAAAAAATCTATTCGGACCCACTTTATGGAACTTTTTGGGCTAGATTATAGGAGTTGGTAGAATCTTGCGAGTATACTGGGTAGCCACACAAAACTCCAAAAGCTGAATGTCTTTGTTTTTAGCCAAGTCGGCTTTGTCCCGTGCATAACAGTACATGTACAGCACACTAGTCACCACAGCTATAGGGAGTAATAGCGCCTTAGCAGTGGTGCCAAATATGGCAGCCACAGCTCAAATACACATTGCTGTAAAGATTCCTTAGTAGTGGCTATTAAAACAGTAATTTCATCAGAAGCAGAACAAAATAGACAAACACTGTTTTTAAAAGCCCATGGGCAAACAGCCATTTACATTATTTTGCCAGCAGTTTGGTCAAACAGCAATGCCATCTGGTCTGGTGGCGGCTGCCAAGTCAAGACGGAACCAGACTGACAGAGTAGAGTCATTGATGGCAGCTTGCAGAGACAGTGTTGAGTTATGGGCCTCTGCAGCTGAAGCTGTCTCTCATCGCATGCCCACCAGCTGAGGCTGGGACCTGGAAGCCCCTTTCGCACAGCCAAATCCCCACCCCCCTCCCCCACCCCCCCCTGTAACTTCATCAGCACAGATAATCACCCCCGCCGCTGAGATGTGTGGCCAGCCATCATTAGAAGACACCTCTCACACACCTCTCTCCCTGTGAGCAAAGCGGTCTGCGTCAAAGTCGTCTCTTAATATTTATTCTTTTGGTCGAGTATAAATAGCAAGGAGGAACAGAGCTCTTTTTAGGACCCAATGTGTGGCAGCTGGTTTCCATTTGCCATCTTCAGCCAAATTATACAGTATTTGAACATTCACTCAAAACTCTCTGTCTCAGTCGCACACACCCACCCACACACACACGTAGGCACCCGCATCCATGCACAACTATTTCCTCTATGGAGTCGACACTGTTACATGCAGAGCTGTTCATTTCTGTCTGGGTATGAATGAATGTTAGACTGTGTGTTCGCTTCAGTGCTCCTATGCTCTTATAAACAGATTGGGTCAAACCGTCTGCTACACACACACACACGCACACAGACACACACACACACACACACACACACACACGCTGAGTGATCACAAGCTCCCAGCCATTTCACCCAGATCACTCAAAAAATCGCAATTCCATAGCAACTAGATTGCTATACATCAGCTGTTAAAACCTGTCACTACAAGCAAGCACAGGCAGTTCAGACATGACCTATATCTGTAATGAAACAGTTTGACACTTTAAATCAACTATATTGATATACGTATATCACTCAAAAAAAGCATAATCATTAACACGCTTTTTGTGTTAGCTCCATTTTTGTATGGGTCCACAAAGGACAAAGACAAGTAGCAGTAACGTGACAAAGAAAGACCTTATATGGCTGTATAATGTAGCAAACAGCCAGAGTAGCAAAAAATTACTCTAGACAAAATATAATGATCATCATTCTGTAATTACTGCTTGTGAATGAACCCATACAGCGTATAACCAGTCATAAGACTTAATATTTACTGTGCCATTTCATGCATGCTGAATAACAAAATATTTCTTACTGTAACTATTTAACCAGGAATATCACAAAAGGAGGCTTGCATAACACACCCTAAAACATTCAAGTGCATTTTAGGATATACCAACAGCACGTCCCATATATCAAATAAAGCACATCCCACTTAAACTGTGTGTATTCATTTCATGTTTTTGTAATTGTGTGTAGAATATGATGAATTCCTAGTCTCACGTTCCGCTACCCGCCCCCGCACACTGATCTTAACACAGACATTTTTCAGCGTGTTGATTTGGAGTTAGCAGCGAGCTGCAGCCCCCTTGCCCTGGGGAGGCTGATGGAACAGACACTACCAATTTACAGCTAATTGAACAGCAGGAAATTGCACCTCGTTTTAATTTACTGCTCGTCACTGGCAGACATCTGACACAACATGCCCGCTCCCTCCTGCGCTCTCTCTTTCTCTCTCTTTTTATTTCTCCCTCACACTTTTTCACTCCTTCCTCACTTGGCAGACCAATCCAGGTGCGGACTCCAAGAAATCTTGAAGAAAAACTCACTTTGTTGAGCATAGAACTTTCAGTTGGCTCACAGCAAAAGCAATGTGACACACACACACACACACGATACACACATACAAAGTCAGAACATTTCCCAACCTCTGTAATCAAACAGGTGCAGTCTTATCAGCCCCCAAGCTCCATCAGCAGGGCCAGAAGCAAAGTTTCTCTGCTACAGTAAACATCTGCTCCTGGGCAGGCTGGCCATGTGAAGAGAAAAACCCATGCCATATTTCAAAATAATCACTGCTCTTTCATCTAAACAGAGGACTCTCTGGGAACTACAGTGTAGAGCCAATAGCATTTTGAAAATGTAATTTCGATGCATGATATAGGTACTAGAAGATGAGGAAGGAGGAATTTGTACTCATAGCAGTTCTGAGTTACCTAGTTACCTAGAAGTCGCCTTCGAGGAAAGTTAAGAGGCAGGTCTCCATCCTCCAAGCCCAATTTTTGACCAGAAAACACTCTTTGCTTAAATGCCAAAAAAATATTATGAGGGGCTTAACCAGGAGCAGAAGAAAGACAGAGAAAGCGAATACTGGAATGTGACCTGAAAGAAAACAATAACATTCAGAAAGAGAGAGAGAGAGAGAGAGAGAGAGAGGTGGGCTCACCATGTGACCCTTGAGGCATCCACTGCGTCCTGCATGGGGAGGGGGGAGCACAGCTCTCTCACCTGCACGTGGAGGGTTGTACGCATTAGCAAGGCGGAGGTGATTGCTCTCTGATTACCCCAGAGATAAGAGCAGGCTAGAAGGGCCCTCTCGCTCTCTCTGCCTTCCTTTCCTTCCTTTCCACCCAAGGCCCCGTGGGTATTTGAGAACCACAAACACTCACAAGGGATAGGACAGGGAGAAAGGAACACTCGGGCCAGGCAACAGTGCAGAGCTGCGGTCGAGAGAGACAAACTAGCTGCCCCTCCTGTGGCTTTGCACCAAAAAAAGAAATGGGAGGGAAAAAAAAAAGGAAAGCAAAAACAAAAACTAATGCCGTGCCGTTAGCGGTGGCATGGTGGCATAGCAGTGGCTGCCAAGCACAGCCCAGTAGTGGCCTGGGAAAGGCCTCGTCCGCCACATAAAAAGAGAGGGAATCCTCCATGCGGAACAGTTGCCCTTCTCCATCCACTGACCCGACGAGGCCCGTGCTTCTGCGCCCATCCCGAGATTGCCAAATTGATTAATAGTTTTGTTGAGGGGCCCATGTTTTATCTCCTTTACCCCTTCCCCCCTTCCCTCTCTCCCACTCTCTCTCTCTCTCTCGTTCATTTGGCTTATTTGCTTCCTCTTAAGTAGCCCCTCTCTTGCCCCTCCCTCCACTTGTCTCCTTTCTCTGGCCATTTTGTATCTGTTGCTGTCGGCGGCAGCTCTGTTTAAATGTCTTATGATGGCTCTCTATAGGAGGAGCCGTACCGGGGCCCTCAGGGGCTTTTTGTCCTCGGGGAAAATGGTATACACGGGTAGAGAGGAGGGAGGTGTCTGAAGAGGGGAACTGTTCGTACCCGCGCCCCTGCTCCAAACAGCCATGGCTGCCGCAGACAAAGAGCTGTCACCCCTGCGACACTCTTTCACAGAGTGATAGAATGAGAGAGAGAGAGAGAGATGAAGAGTGAGGCAGGGAAGCGAAGGAGAGAGAGAGGGAGAGAGAGGTAATGAGACAAATACACAGCAAACGGACACACAGAGTGTTTTAATCAGTCACAGGAGACAGCAATTGTACGTAGGCTCCTTTGATGGTTTCATTTTGTTGCACGAGGGCGAGCCAAAAGAACTCCAAACTGTCACAACAAGGCATGCCTGTTATTACTCCATCCTTGATCGCTTGCACAGCGTTCCGTTGCTCAAATCAATCTTGATTGAATGCAAAATAAACACCTAACCCCTCTCCCAGAGCGAAAAAAAAACAGCTTCAACATCTGCTGCAACGTTCTGGAAAAAGTAAGCCTCGAACAAACTGGCGGTCACATGCACGTCTGCACAGGCGGTCGAAGACCTGCAGTGCTGCTGCATAATGCATTGGAGAATTTCTGTCTTTTTTTAATTCCCTTGAGCACTGATTGTGTTTACCGTGCGAGTTTGCCACAGTCTAATGAATTTCGCTGAGAGCTCCGACCTGGGCCAGCGTTAAATGGGTCATGTTCAATGTCTATTGTCTTTGAGGACAAATTGAGGTTCAGCCGATGAGGGACTGGTGGCGATATCCGTTCTGGTGTGTGCACTCATTTGTACGAGCCTGTTTGTGTGTGTGTGTGTGTGTGTGTGAGGATTTGAAAGTGCATGTTACTCACGCAATGGGACTCCATTGCAGCTTCAGAGGAGTGGCAGACACGCAGCATGATGGACCATTCAGTTATGAACCTCTAGAGTCTCATGCTTATTTCATTTTAGACTAACGAACAGACAAGGCTATGTGGTGAGATTAATGTAACGGTTTTCATCTATGCAAGACATTTTAATGATACGTTGTTTAATCTTCAAGAGCTATTACAGCTATAGGAATGTTCAGAGAGGAAATTGTTCTATAATGGTAATAACATATGGTGGTTGACGGAATGCAATGTTTTATTGACGATAATTAACGATAAAGTTGGAAACAAATGTTTACTCTCTGTGTGGCAAACCTCTTCCAGCATTTTTCTACTTTATTTTCAAGTGATTTACCCAAGGTATTAACATGGGTCTCAATCTCACCACATGGCTTATGCTGTGCTTTCTTGCACAAAATAAAAGTCCTCATCTTAGAGGCGTGTTACCCGAGACCACCCTAAGAGGGTTCAGTAAATAGGCTGGCAGAGGCTTCCACTGAGTCAAAGACAATTCACTGGTGAGTAGCATCAGAGAACAAACTTTCAAGAGCGAAACAGTCAAAAAATAGAGGGTGCTTACAACTTGGATGCCAATCAGAACAAGAACATGTGAAAATGGCACCGTTTATCAGTTTGAAGATGTACTCCCAAGCTCATGATTGTTCATCAAAAGAAGCTGAGGAGTTTTTCAGTTGATGTCGGCCTCACGTAAAAGGCTGAGGTGGGAACTTGGAACACAGGGATGATTTAAAAGCCCTCTGCGATGCCAGCAGCACTTGGAACAAGTTTTACACACTGTATTGCCGGTCTATGTAGTCCCAGATAAGACAGACAAAAAGTGACAAGAATTCATTAAGCGAGGACGAGGTTGTAATGAGTTTATCTCAGGAGTAGGTGGTTTATATCTTAATTAATTTTGCATTCATTACTGTTATCTTAATTAGCACTCTCTACATTTTTACAAGTTGATACTGCACCATATGCCCAGAAGAATAGCTAATTCACTAAAATCAGAGTCTTTTATTTTAAGTTTGATGGCAATTTACTTCTCAAGTTTGTATGTTCATGTATATTTGCTGAACAGGAGTAACTTGACAGAGACTTACAGATTAAAATATGTTAAAATAGACCATAATTTCAACATATAGCACCCTGCAACATAACCCTCCTCTCTGAAAATGTGTCTTCAGGACACAGACACATGGATTTATTCATTATCTACTGAGTACACTGTGATGTCATTGTGATGGCCGGCAGGAAACAGGACCTGCATTACCAAGTCTGCAGCCACTTAGAGACAAACTTGTCACATCAGTGTTTTGGTTTTAAAACAAAAACAAACACATCTATCACACAATCAATCATTCAATCAATCAGTCAATCAGTGCCTGCTTTTGTCAGTGCCCTTCAAGGCCATTAGTGCGACAGTCAGAGGGGGAAACAATGGTTTAAGTAGCTGGCTCTGCTGAAAGGGGGGGAGCCTTGCGCCTTGGCTTGCCCTTGACAAAACCAGGTGATGACATATCCGTCACGCCACACAGACACCCCACCCACCCTCACCCCCACCCAAATTACAGTTCAGGATCAGTGAGTGAGGGCAAGGGGGGTGGGAGGTGGACATCATTCAGAGCAGGGTGAGTGGATGGGTGGTTGAGGTAGAGGTGGGGGTGGTGAGACACGCCCATACTTCGTCCATACTCCCCCCACCCCCACCCCACCTTCCACCCAGCCAGCCAATGACCCAGGCATTGGAGGGCAGTCACCCTGAGCCTGAACCTCCCTGAGCCGGATGCGGGAGCCTCCGCGGCAGTGGGCTCCCCTCTCCCCTCAGCCTCCTCCACTCCCACAAACCTGCTGCCTGTCTCCACGCTGGGCTGCACTTGGTCAAAAAGAGGAAACGTGATACTCCGCCACAGTTTGCAAACAAAGCAACGCCCAGAACCGGGTCCACCTGAGGGGTCACACTGCTCAAATGGAATCATGCTGTGTCTTTATGGTTCCATAGTGTGTGTGTGTGTGTGTGTGTGTGTGTGTTTGCGTATGTGTGTGCACATTTCATTGCATGTGCAGCCAGGGGATGTGGGTGGATAGCTTCCTGAGTATGTTTAATATTATGGAAGGATAAAACAATGTCAGGGCAAATAAAGACCCAATTCAGAGATTGAGAGAGTGTGGTTTTGTGGATGAGAGGGGGCAAATGAGTAAAGCATGAGGCAATTTTATTTGATTTTATTTTATTTTTGTCTTAAGAAATAACGCCTGGAGACTCGAGCACTAAAGCATGCACAGAAACAATAGATAACAACAATAGATAAACCTCTTCTTTATCACAGTGCTTTCCCTTGTCTTAAGCAGGGCCAGGATATCGCATTGGAATAAAAGCCAGATAACCCCTTTTGATGGCTTTGTCATGGATTTAGTCCTGGGTGACCGCATCAGTGAGTGTTTTTGTCAAACACACAACACTCACGCTCTCCTGATAAGGAACAGCAGCAGGCTGGAGACGGTGAGAAGGAATGTTAAAAGGATGTCATTTGTTCGGCCAGTTTGGCAAGCGCCAGTAATGCAACTCAAAACACCTTTTTTTCGCGATGGCCAGATAAGGACAGTGTCATTCCTGCGATGACCACCCCCCACACACACACACAGATAAAATTACACCCTGGAGGTCAGTAACGGTGACAAGTGTATGACAGGTGTATATGCACACCCATTACAATCCATCACTCTGACTGGCTGTTGAAAATTTGTCTTTGATGCTGATGAAGAGCAATATTTTCTCTGTGAAGCGGCATAAGTAATATAGCTGTCACACTTAGTGTCGTGCTTAATACTCGATAGAGCTGTCATTAACTTGAGTCTTCTCCTCAACGTACATAAACAGCTGGGGTGGGAGTAATTATCAATTAAGGACTAATGACTTTCAACGTTTTATTAGCTTACTCTAAAACGATTTTACATAATGAAATTAATGTGTTGGTTGTCTTTTTTTTATAACAAAATTTATATTAACACGATGAATATTAAACTTTCACTAAATATGTACACTGACCAAACAAATAAGAACATCCATTATTTCCTTTAACTTTGAATATAATATTCACTTGTGTAACCCATTTCTGATTTGCTGACTATCAGATGTAATATCATGCCAGCAGTTCCCAACTAGACAGAGTGCAAACACAGACTTGTGCTGATCAGGCCTTAACAGTCGTAACAAGAAGTCTGCACATAAGCTACAGCTTCACATGGGCTGTTCTCCTAAGCCACGTCTTCACATGGACCATGCACATAAGCCATATGAGAAGCGTTTCTTTCTACACAGTTTGAAATCTGATCCACATGGCCTGATATGTATCAGAAAAATGCGTTTCACAAACTGAACTAACCGAATGAGCCGCCTGCCCCGAGGCTTGCGTCTGACACTGGACGAAAGATGTAGCTTGACTGATGCCCTTGTCAACCCAACGCCTCGGTGCCCAGTTTATCTCACGACCTCCGACCCAGCGGTAACCTCTCCCAGGTGACATCAACACCTCTGAGGAATCTCAAGGAAGTCAGAGTGGTGCTGGGGGGTCAGTCAGGAAGCATGTGGCAGTATTTGCCCCCAGTTTAGAAACATAGCCACAGAATGTAGCGAGGACCATTAAAGGTCCATTCTGCAGCGTGCATGCTGTGTGTGGGCAAACACTCAAGAGGGTTGTAAGGAAAAATAGCCGTCTTAAAAGGCCTTGCTTGTTTTTCAGAGCACTACGACTGACCAGGCTGTTCAGCCATCCTATGGCGTTTCAAAGTGCCTTGGTTTCTCCTGACAGAAACCATGACAACCCATTTAGCTTCTGTTTAGCCACACAGTTGACAGGCCTTGGTAGTGCAAAACTAGCAGCACATTTGGTTCGAGCGTTCAGCTTTCAATTACCCCTCACAGCAATTGCTCTCACACCGTTTCCACAGAAGTGGGAGCAATTACCTAAAATAGCATAAGTGCCTCCATGCATGCCACCTACATCATTTATATTAATAAAGAGGGAAAATGTGCATGTTTCCTTCGCTCGCAAATAATTTTGGCGGCAGGCTGTGGGAGAAATGGCTGTCGTGTTCATGCTCAAAAAACTGCGGAAATTCACATTGTGCAACTAAATGAGGGTAGATACGTGAATATGTTAGTGCCGGCGAAATGAGATGGTAAACATGTTGCAGATGTGTGTGGGGATGTTTATAGAGGTGTGTCACGAGGACTTTCCATGGGAGCCGTACATGACGGCTCTCGGGCAAGGCAGGCGGAAGGCACAAATGAACACTATGAAGCAGCCTGCATGGCTGGCTGTGGATCAAAAGACAGACAGTGTTCAGGCTGGGATTTTATCTCAGCCATTTTCAGTTGGCTCCTTCATCGGAGACAGTTTGAAGGTTGTTTAGACAGTGGTGAACACTGCTTATCCATTTCTGAGTCTCTGTATGTGTGTGTGTGTGTGAGAGAGAGAGAGTGAGTGTGTGTGTGTGTGTGTGAGAGGGAGAAAGAGAGAGAGTGTGTGTGTGTGTCAGAGAGAGAGGAGAGATAGAGAAAGAGAGAGAGAGAGGGTGTGTGTGTGTGAGAGAGAGAGAGTGACAGAGAGAGTGTGTGTGTGTGTGTGTGTCAGAGAAAGAGGAGAGATAGTGAAAGAGAGAGAGAGAGAGAGAGAGTGTGTGTGTGTGTGTCACAGAGACAGGGAAATGTGTAAGATGGAGAAAAAAAACAGTAGTGTGGGAAAATGGTAAAGGAATCATGAAGGAACAAGACCAAGAAAATTTGGTCCAACACTGACTGGACAGTGAAACAGAAGTTAACTGACGGGGCAAGGAAAACAAAACTAAAACTGAGTTTTCCTGGCCCCATTTGCTAGAGGTAGCAGCCTTATGACAATTGAGTCTATGTCTCTCTCCCGACAGTACTCAGTTACCTATGTACCCAGTTACCAGTTATCCCAGTAATAATGACATAAAACATATACCATGTTAGATTATACTTTAGGTCTATTTATTTGTTTTAGTTAATAGGACCAGCAAAAGCAACAGTAATTTAACCTGAGTATAATGTTTATTCTCACTTATTTCCTTTGCTTAAAATTCTGAGTAAGGTACGGTAATGAAGTACTAAGTACTATTAATGTTTTTATTATAACTTGTATGATTAAGCTTCTCCATTGTGAAGATGTTTCTAATACATATTTTAAAGTCACATTTCTTTTTTCAAGAGAGTCTCCAGATTTAGGTGTGGCAACTGAGGAGGAAAATTTATACAAGATAATACTTTTTGTTTGCCCTCAAGTATGCATGCCAAAGCTATGATATACATTTACAATAGCATACTGGACATTCATTGCCTGAATTCCAGGCCTATTAGAAGTCAAAGCTGGAGCAAGAGTTTTTAGTTGCATGTGCCTGGTCTCACTGTAAGTAGAGCTCCAACCCTTTTAGCATGATAGAAGTAGAGAGCGGAAAATATGATACTCCCAAGGATCAAAATTAAAGTTTCTGGAAAAAAATGTACTCTTAAATTAAGCATAAGCAGAGCATAAATAATGTATTTTGACATTTTGAATAGTAATTATGAACAAAGACTTTTCCAAGATTCCAGTTTGTATAGACAACTATAACCAAATATTTATTGGTAGTGAACTGGGTGCTGAATATGCCATTGTAAATCCACCAAATTTAATTCTTAATCCTGTGAAATCAATTCAGTGCAGATATAGCTATTCAATCTCTTCTCCCAATTTGCTCCCTTACTTTTTTATTACCTTATGATTTCACAGAAAATGGTGGCAGTAGAAACTATGGATATATAAAAGTGTTATAAATGATTCTATAGACAAAATAGGAAACAGACCTCAAGATGAATGTCATGTATTGTGGCCTGTGCAGTGAATGTACCCACAGGAGACGCACAGAGGAAGAGAGAGGGAGAGAGAGAGAGGGAGAGAGAGGGAGTGAAAGCGCGAGCCCCCTTTTCTAGCGTGATTGTGTTTTATGAGCGATCGGAGAGACTGGTGCCGGTGTGAGTGGTTCCACACCTACACAGCACATGCTTGCGGTGAGCGCTGGCCAGTGAAAGGTGTAGCTTTGCATCATAAAGGACTCCGTGGAGACATATCGACCGAGGCCACCACTCAGGCCAACGCGCGGGGGTGAAATCGCGCTTTCGAGAGGTGTGTTAATACTGAATGGGACACGGAAATGAGTATGCCAAAGACGGTGCGACCTTCACCCACACTGGCACTTGGAGGGTGCTTGAAATGAAAATAAATTCAACGAAACTGAAAATCAGCGCGCTCAAATTCTTCATGCCACCTTGTGTAATATAATCCGAAGGGCAAGCTGCAATAACAAAATTCACAGTTTGTTTTATTGACGCTCCTTACAAATGTGTGTTTTGAGGACGGAAAGAGCGCGGTTGGCTCTCCAGAAACCTGGCCGTTCCACTCCATATAGCTTTTATAAAGGCCCTCAAAGTATTTGAAGTCAAGAACTGGTAAATCCACTGGTGTAATGACGACCTTTCTTCTCCCCGTCCGTAATGACAGCGGCTGAAATGTAATACCGCTGCTCGGATGGAAAGAGTAGAAGGGAAATGTGTCAGCATTATTGTAATGGCAGCCAGGGTCAGCATGCTGGGTCTGGAGTCAGAGAATGGAGTGCGTCGCTTTCTACCACCACTGCTAATTAATGGGAAAAACACACCGGGAGGGCCAAATTACTCCAGCGGAAAGGATACTGCAAATTGTGACACAAACATGGAAACGTGCACACACGCAAGTCACACACACTCTCACACTCAAACACACACACACACACACACAGAGCTGAAAATATGGGCTGTTATCCCTTGCAAATTATCAAATGCATGTTTATGGAAAAAGATGACTATCTTTAACACCAGGCTGCACTAAAAGCAGATTAAGGCAGTGTCCATGTTTAAGGAAGAGAAAAGCAGACCAAGACATTTAGGCTAGGAAAGTGAGAGAGAGAGAGAGAGAGAGAGAGAGACAGAGAAAGAGAGGGGCGGGGGGAGAAATGAACAGCTGGATGATATCTATTTCCCTGGTAATGGGCAGACAGAGGCATAGACACACATGGCTGACTGTCTTCAGTTCCAGTCTCTCTCTCTCTCTCACACACACACACTCACTAGCTTCCTCTCCGTGTCAGCCAACATGACGCTCCTTTTAGGTAATTACCTCCGAGAGTCAAACAGTAATTAAAAATGTACGGCAAGCGCGCACAGCACGAACATCCCGCGTAGGGCCGTCTGCTCGTTCAAGGAACGCTGTCGCCTTGGCTTCACTTCGCGCCGAGCAGCCATTTGGAAAACACGAGCGTTGCACGCGGGTTACCATTTGAGAGGCGATACACACTGATTGATTGGTACAATAAGAGCAGCTGTCGAAAGTTAGTTTGGAGGCAGCAGCCGGGGAATTTCATTTAGCGGGGATAGAATGGCCCCGCTCGCCGATCTCAGAGACACCGGGGCCTCGCCGTCTAATTTACCAGCTCACAGGGAGAATAGTGAGAATAGCGATCACTAGATGAGTATCAACTGTTAGTAATCTAATTAAGCCTGTAATCATTATACTGCTTTGACAGACAGTCTACACAGAGTGCTCTGGCATAAAAGCAAGCAAATGAATGAAATATGAAATATCATCTTCTCGTGTGTAGTTCACACTCATTCAAAACTCAGTAGAACCTCATTGTCCAAAAACACAGCACTACACTAAAATATTGATGATATCATTGTGAAATTATAAAGCAACCTAAATTATGAAATATATAGATATTTTTTCCTCAAAAAAGGCTTCCAAGTACTAAAATGTATACTGAGTAATTAAATAATCTGTATAATGCATGTTATATGTCTTTGACTACAGAATATGTGACTACTTGTCAAAGACTCATCTCTTGGTTTATTATGCAGATCTGTTATCTCACCCATATTGTCACTAAATAATTACTACACCCAAATAACAAGCTTCAGCCTAGCTAGGCACTATAGTCAATGCTGGATTTAAGTGGGGGGAGTAGTAAACCATTCAGACAAACAACATTAAACTTCTCTCAGAATAACAAAACCACCAAACAGTGACTCCAGGGGAAGACAAGGCGTGTTCACTTACTTTGGAGAGCGTGGGTGAGCCTTGGTTCCTGGTTCACATGAGCCGTGGTTCCTGGTTCACGGGTGTGCGGTTTCTCTCCCAGGCGCTGCAAGACGAGAACAATGGGCAATGAACGCTGTGTGTGTGCCGCAGAAGAGCCAAGCCAAGCGAGTTTGTGCCGCGCCGTACTGCGCCGAGCTGACTCGAGTCGAGTGGAGCTTCCCTCCACATGTCACACATCATGCCTCACATTCTGCTGCGGATTTATCGGGGTGTCTCGATGGCAGCTCATCGCACAGTGACAAACACACATGCGCAAGCAGACACACGTATACACACACACACACACACACTCACTCTCTCTCTCTCTCTCACACACACACACACACACACACAGGGACGTGCCACACACACAGAGACACGTATGTGCGCCTCAACATGGAAAACACATGGGCACCTAGGATATACCACACACAAACACACATTCAAAAAGACACACTTAAGCACACACAAAGAAACACAAGGAGTGTGTACTCTCCTGGTAACGGTGCTAAATTAGCAGACAGAATGGCTTCCCAGGAGGATTCGATAACTGGGCAACACCTGAGAACGGCAGCACTATGTCACATCACACTGACACCTGCCTGTCCACTGAGACTCACTGTGCACCTCCACACAACCCAGGGAGAAAGAGAGAGAAAACACTGTACACTAGTGACATGTGTTAGTGTTGTCCACTGAGACAGAGAATGACACTGAAAGGAGCATGTGTGTGTGTGTTACTGGCCCTCACTCCATATCTTTATGTGTCTGTGTGTATGTTGGTTCACTCGTGGAAGACGTTCATGTTGCAAGTCCGTAGAAAAAAGACGTGAAATGCTCCCAGAGGAGTGGGGGTAATCACAAACAATACACTGTGAAGCTCATCTCATTCACACAGAGATGTATATCTTTCAGAGAACGGCCCGCGTTTCGAGAAAATCAGAGAACTGAGGAGGAATAGACAGATTGATAGAGAGAAGGGAGTGAGAGAGAGTGAGAGAGAAAGAGAGAGAGAGAGAGAGAGAGAGAGAAAGGGAACGATGGGGATGAGGGATACGGAAAGAGAAATTAATGTTTTGTGGTATTTCGTGGCTCTTAGTAGACCAAATTCTATCATGGCGGTAGAGCTGCTTTCAGCGGGTTTGGAAAATAACCCACAAAGAATGGTGGGAAAGTTAACCCCCCTACCATAACTCTTTAACTAGCACATCCACTCAAGCACACACAGTACATGCATTAAGCAAATACACACACACACATACACACACACACACACACATGCCCATATGGTGTATATAGCCAGGCACCATTGTAACCATTGTGGCATGGCTGTGAAACAGTCACTTCTAGAACTATTTCCCCCCTTGCTTTATAAAAGCACACACACATATACACAAACCAGATGTACATGTGGACCACACTGTTTGGGAAAGACACTTCAACAGAGAGAGAGAGAGAGAGAGGAGTGTGTGTGTGTGTGTGTGTGTGTGTGTGTTTGTCCGAATGCATACGCATGTGTGAGTGAGAGGGCGGAGCGGGGGACAGAGAGAGACAGGAGAGAGAACGAGTGAGAGAGATTTCACAGACTCTTCCTGCAGGTGACCACATGTCCTTTCCTCTCAGACTTGAAGAAGTGTGGCTGATTCGGAGAATTTGAATGAAACTAAAGCTCCTTGAGTGCATTGGGAAGGCCTGGGAGGGCGTGCGTGCACATATGGCGCGTGTGTGTGTGCAAAACCATTAAGTGTGAAATCACTTGACCCTCTTGATGGCATATGCAGGGAACACTCACATTCATGCTGTCCAGTCTGACACTGACAACATACATAAGCCGCCGGCTCGAGCACAAATTACAGTACATGGTTCCCTGTTCACACACACAAGTAAGGAAAAGAATACCAATGAGTTCATAATTAGTGTGTGCCATTCAACGCACTGCCCAGCCTGGCAACACTGATGTATGGCAGACTTTATGTCATCATTATTAGGTTATTTCCATATCTTTCCAATTAGGGAGAGCTGGTATGAAACGCTTGGCCTCTTTCACCGATGGGTGATCCCCAGAGAGAATCCAGTTTGCATTCCTAAGGAACAGCATTGCCTGAACAGGTATGAATGTGAATCAGATGTCAAAGCCTTGTCTTCTCATCACAGTGCAGTATGCCCCATGTGTTTATATGCAAAGCCTACTCTGTCTCTCATACACACATGCACACACACACATAAAAAAAAAATGAAATAAGATTTAATGTAAGGTTCTAAGTCTTCCAAAAATGACTCACAGTGTGACTCAGAAGAGTGTGTCAGGAATGACTCCACTGGAACAAGTAATTTCTTTGTGCTCACGTTGTGCTCACTATTTGCTCGTTTCACTGTGAGACTGTTACTGATGATCTAAATTCTCTTGGTTATAGAAAGACCACAAAAAGACTCCCCAGCCACAGAGTGCATTTCCTCTCTCTAAATGTTAGAATGACTGCTAGAGAACGTCACTTGTTTTATGGGAGCATAAAGGTGTGATTTTTTATGTCATTTTAAAGAAAACAGCTCATGAATGAGAAAACACTGAAATTATATATATATATATATATAAAAGAGAACCCATTAAGCCAAATGATGAGGCAGAGAGAGAGAATGTCCCTGCATCTGTCTGCTGTTCCCTCACATTGCTCAACATTATTTGGCATAACAAGAAGCCAACACTTAGTCTACAGTTGTTTCCGAATGACTCCCTGACAAGTAGGCTTCTCTATTCTCTCTATAGCTGTTATCCTTGACGTATGAACTCTGTGGTTGGTAAGCAAGGAAGGAAGTTCATAGAGTTGACAGTTCAGTAATCTTTCACAGTGCAAGGGAAATGATGGAAACATTAAACAAAACGTAAATCTGTAGCCTTGTTGTCAAACAGACTATGAGGCTAGAAATTACATTTAATGTAGCAAAAGATTATACAATTACTGAAGCTAGGCACACCCTGTACTAGCCCACATTTGACCTAGCGTGGGAGCTAACTGAGATGTTCTTAGTCTACAAATGCTTATTTTATTTTATCCTTATCTAAACTGTAAAAACTGATTAGACTTTATTTTTGGTAGGCTACACTATCAAAGCACCATTCTGCTTCTCCTAAACTCCTACCTTGTCCATCATTCCACTTCAGCATAGCAAAGTAGCATGCCTATTCCACCTTTTTACAAGCAGCAGTAAGCTTAGTTTAGGCCTCCCGATCGTTTTCCATCAAACGCTCTTTCCGCTGTAGCAGCCCAAAGACCTGCAGGCTACCAAGAATGCATTCTGAACAAACTATTGTTTTAGTTGTTATGCCTGTTGGTTCCAAGTGCAGGATAGCCTACATTTAGTAGGAACGTTAACCTAGTGCTGCTTGCATTTTGATAGCTTCCAAGTTTATAACAACTTACCAGGGACAGTTTATCAAATTCAAAAGTTACATTTTATTAAGCACAAGCAGATGGTATACCAATAGACGTCCACTGTAGCCTAGTTCACTGTTTGTGCTCTGTAACATAGATTTTGCATGTCCATTTAGCCCAATATCTGCCACAAAGCAAACATCTAATGCTTTAATGTAGAGAGGCTCGAGAAATTAAATGTTTGGGCACTGAAGGTGCCCGTACAGTATAATCAGCTTGAATGAGATTAGACACTGTTTAACAGTTAAAAAAACTTTTCCTGTTCTGACTGGGGTACAGAATTGATGTGTAACCTACCACAGAGGTGACAGATTTAGAACTTGGTTTAAATTCATGTCCCATCTTATATGTCAATTATGCAATGATTACTCAGGGCTATGCATGCTTGAATATGTTTATTCAAGGGCTGTTATGGCACTAAAAGGTTCCGACTCTTGTAACAAAAAAAAAAACAATAGGCCTGTTTGATTGATGGATGCACTGGCATGCAGCCCTTTTAATCAACACAAACTAATCAAAAACTGTACAACATTCTCAGTAAAAATGAGACAATTTCATACAAGTCAGAGGTTCGTTTGTCGCTGATTTACACCAGGGGAATAAGCAAGGAATGATGGTTCCTCAGTAGGAAATGTTGCCTGCTATAGTAATTACAAACGGCGAACAAAATGACGACAACTGCAGTTTGCAGGGTAAACAAACATTGCTCCCTTTTCCATCTTCTTTATGAAGCTGTCACAGGAGGGGCAGTCAACAGAAACAGTTTACAAGATCGAAACCAACATTTAATGATTCAAAATCAAAACCAGCCCTCTAGGCAAGACAGAGATGGCTAAAGTTCATTAAAGCTGCATTGTGCAAATTGCCATGAAAAACAACGTAAAACAAAATTGCGATGAAAGCCCCCGCTCCCCCCTTGCTGAGGTTGGAGTTATATAGTTTTAATTGGCTTCATTTTTTGACTAATAATAAATGGCGGTTTAATAAAGAAATACTCATGCAACTCCAGAGTTGCTCTAGCTTGATTGCCCTCCTACACAGAGAAAGTATGAGCTCGCTACTGTTCGTCTGTCAGGGTCGCGTAACATAACATCGTGCTGACACACACAGCAATGCCAGTGACCTTTTCCCCCGGCCGCATGTGTGTGTGTGTGTGTGTGCTCTTTGTGGTGTGGCGAACATGGGGAATGATAAAGGGGTAGGAAATGAGGCTGATGAGAGAAAAGCTCATAATTCGACTTGCTTATCCTTCACCATCCATTCATTTTAATGCGGGCGATTAGACCCGCAGTGAGTAGAGAAAAGTCTCGGTTGTACCCCTCGTCTAGTCATCCCCTGTGGTTTCTGTGGTGAGGCTCATAACCTTGACTCAAACAAATGGAAGGGATGAAAATAAAATGGTTTTGAAGAATTCTCCATCATCATTTCTGAGGTGCTGAGCGATCAAGTGGGAAGAATGTATTCGGCGTACAAAAATTAGCTGTCACGCAGTTTGTTTGGAGATTTCTTTTTAAAAAGTCAAGCAAAGCTGGTACAAGCCAATGTCACCTTGCCATGTGACAGCTGCGCACCTCTGAGGTCACTGCTGGCAAATATGAATTGAGGATTGGGGCAACAAAGCCAGACAACCTTGAAAACACAGTCAGCAGACTTCTCAGAATTTCATTTAATCTCCAAGGTTATGTTTTGCTCTTGCGATTATCTTTTTTTTTTTTGGTGGGGGGGGTCTCTTTTCTCCCCCCTTGCAAAAAAAGTGTTTCTGAGTTGATGTCTTCAACAGTAAATTTATTTAGATGTCTTACAAATGAAAAAGCCATTTGTTTTCTCAAAAGGTTTTTGCTCCCGTATAAAAGCAAACGATAATCAAGGTGAAGACCAAGGGTCAGACACATCAAAGGTCCTTGTCCACAGAAAGCCTGCTTTCTTCAGCCTTCCATCTGCGAGTCATTATAGCTGAACCTTATGGCCGAAAAAACGCAGATCCATCCAACAGCATCCCATCTGAATAAGCCCTCTCTGTGTTTATTGTTGGAGGAAGCAGGGCAATCAATGGGGGGAAATTGGAACTGGTTCATTGCAGTGGCAGCGTTCTGAAAGAACAGGGTGTAATGAATGTTTGATGGATTTTTTTTCTGTGTGTGTGTGCGAGAGAAAGAGTGTGTGTGTGTGTGTGTGTGAGAGAGAGAGAGAACATTAGAGGGTAAATGGTCACTATTTTATGGTCTGGATGGTATAAGTCATATACACTGGAATAAATCAAACCATGCTCTCGAAAGAGTGATGTTGAGTCAGTGGCCGTCCTTGACCAATCTAAAACACACGCATCAGTAAACGGACAAATCACAGGATATCCTCTCAGCTCAGGATGGGCCACTCCTAAGCTCTCACGTCACCATGACAACATTGACCCATATGTCACCATTGCGTATGTGTGTTCCCTCACCTTTGAATGATTGATTGGAGAGCATAAGGTGTGACATTAACGATCATCTGTGACAAGAGCACAGCAGTCTGTTTCATGTGGCCCTTAATCTTTTGGGTTGGCCTTAGCTGAAACAGGAGTTATTGCACAAGCATAAATAAAACAGATGAAAGGCTGATGGCTACTGACTGAACTTCTGCCCACACAGATTATTTGGAAGTTGACCTTGGGAAAGATGACACAGCTGAGTAGTGGTCACAGGAAGCGGATCATATCAGGACGGCAGGAAAGCAAGCAATGGAAATCCAGAGGTAAGGGAGTGAGGGTGGGGAGTGAGGGATGACGGACATCCGGAGCTGAGGTAGCAATCAGACAGGAGATGGGAAGAACTAGGAGTAACAGGGAGTGAGCGAGTGACGATATCAGTGTAGGTGTGTACTGACCATTGTTAATTTGGCACTAGCCCTTTCGTGTGCCGTGAAGTTACATAAGTTAAAACCTGGACAGGACTTGGGGTCATGGCAACTTGTCTTGGCAGTACAAACTCCCTCAGTGCTATTTAAAACATATCCTGCTGTACACAAATAGGAGACGGGTATATTTTCACTGTTTCGCTTTCATTTACTATGACATAAACTATTCCCTCAGAGAGGCCTCTGGCTAAAAGCTGCAGTGCAAGTTGGTTCAGATGATAGTGTCTAAATGAATGATTCAAAAGGTTAAAGATGCGTGTAGGCCTTCCTGATATACCGCCTCTTCCTGAGCACTCTGATCTGTCGTTACACCCCTGGTGATCGGAGGTGATCAATCACCGTTAGGGAGACCACTGTGAGAGGCCAGCGCAGCCATGGGTGGGCACCTGAGGATAGAGAAAACACATGGCGGCCTGAACAGAAGAGAAGAGAAGAGAGACAGGAGGAGGAGGAGAAGAAGAAGAGGTGGAAAAAAGGGAAAGTGACAGTGAGGCGGGTCTGGTTGAGATCAGACACAGCCCATGCCCAGGGTGGCCTTAGACCCCAGGGCTAAGGGCAGAGCAGGGCTGGGCTGGGCTGGGCTGGGCAGGGCTGGGCTGGGCTAATGACACTACCAGCTGATGGTGATCTAGCCAGTGCTAAACGCAGCTGGCGTGGACGTATAGCCATTCACACAGATGGCAGAGAGAGGTCAGCTCACTCTCAACAGTTGCTCTTGCTGCAAGAATCAAAAATAGCACGGCAAGATCCGTGAAAACTGCTTAATGAGATGGATAGAGTACATGAATATACACTTTACAATGCAGCTCTAATCACACTGATCTACTCATGTAACTGTTGTGAAGAATGTGAAATGTTACAGTCAATGTTAAAGGGAAGGGAATGGTAATAGCCTTTGAAAGGAATTTTTAATTTAATGATACAGTCGGACAGTTTCACAGCTTGTCTCTATGGTTTATACTGGCAATTTTTGAAATACCTCTCAGTTTGAAAAATCAACAGCTTACATATGAGGCCGTTTTGTTACAAAACAGACCGTGAGGCTCCACAAAGAGCCGTTTTTCAGCCCCTGAGCCCCCCTTTTTTAAGGTCCTATGCACGCCACTGACTACTGTTAGAGAGAGGAGGAAATGGCCCATTCAGAGTGTGAATAATGGAGGCCTTTCCCCCAGAAGACTACTGCTCCCAGATTTCTGACCCTGACCAAGTGTGGAGTAAACCACTGCAAGGTCAGAGAGGGAAAGAGCTGCAGAGTTCCAAGAGGGGTTTGGAAACTCTCTTCCCATGCCTCTGTCAAATGTGTAGGTGACAAAGATCAATAGTCAAAATAGAGGGTGAAATTGAGAAAGAGGAAATAAGAGGAGAGGGAGAAAGGAAAGGAAAGGAAAGATGGACTAGGGAAGGAGAGAGGAGAGGGGAAGACGCCACACACAGAATGGAAAATGTTGGACGAGCTTTGGGAGTTGGAAAATATGTATCCATGGATAGTGTTATTGTTTTTTAACTCATGGTGCAGTGAACTGTGCAAACAGGGGGTTGTGGGAGAATCTCTCATCCAGTACACACACACCCACTCCCACAAACATACACACACACATAGACACTTTCCCTGGGTGCCTCGTGGGATCCTTGCTTGTTTGAGCACAGGTGGCCGTGGTTAGCAGCAGGGGACCACTCGGGAGCTGTTTTTACTCCCCTCTCCTTTACTTAAGCCACACATGTGCTCTCCGTCTGACCTCATTATTGGCTGACCCCAGACCAGGAGAGAGAGAAAGAGTGCGCTCTGGGCAAGTCACCTCTCTGACTGCCTCACTGCTTGCAGCCACGCACACGATTGAGATTTACAAAGGTAAGGCTCGCCGTAAATCACACGCGATAAATGAAGCGAGAAGGCGACGTCTAATTTACGACGTCCAATTTGGAGGGATGGTGGGGGGGGGGGGGGACTTCACGCCTGCCGCTACCAGACCCGGTGCGGTCACACGCACTGCGTCGGTGAGTGCTATGCTTCACCTGCTCCATGGAGAGAGAGAGAGAGAGAGTGAGAGGGAAAGAAAAAGGAAAAAGAGACGGAGCGAGAAAGAGACAGAGAGAGCGAGAGAAAAAAAGAGAAAAATGAGAGGGACAAGTGTTGAGGTGATTGCTAGGAAAGCTAACTCCATGGCGACAGTTTACTCAAGCCTTAAGTAACAGTGGCTTCTCTGTCATTCAGCAGGACACAGGGCCACTAAAGTGAAACTAGCGCATGTGGTAAAACTATTATCCCCCGTGTGTGTGGGAGGGGTGGCAAGGGAGTGGGACGTTATTCTAACTGGCTCTGGGTCATTAGCACTCACTGGGAAAGCCAGCAGGACAGCCATTTTGGGAGCTCGATCTCGCTAAAGATATCTGAACTATGCTCTTTGGCCCCAGCGGACAAAGGAGGGGACACAAATGGAATACCAGGCAGTAGGGGAGATAGTGAGTGAGAGAGCAAGGCCATTGCCAGGTTTCCGTCAGTGATCCTTTTCAGGGGGCCAGATAGTGGGCCTGACTGGGCTTGTTTGAAAGTGAATGGGGCCAATGACATGGCCCTTTCCAGCAGGAGCACAACCAAAGCAAAAGGCCGCTTTTGGCTGCGAATGGACTAGTGTTTCAGCTTGCCGTTTGTGTCCAGGAGTACAAAGCTAACTGACAGAGGAAATCTCTCAGGCCTTGTTTTCTCCCATTGGAAAATTGACAGTGTGTGTGTGTGTGTGTGTGTGTGTGTGTAGGTGGAGGTGTGTGTTCTGGATTGTGGATTGTGAAAGGTCTGATGCAAATTGCCAGCAGCATGCATAAATCAAAAGAGACATATATATATTTTTTGAAATATGCATTATTCAACGTCTCTGATCCATGCGTGCCCTTCCGACAGGAAAACGGTCATCTGGTTGAATTTGAGAAGCAACCCAGACATCTTGTTGCATTCAAGCAAGGGGTGGGGATGTCATTTTGGAGCTAAAGAACACTTCCTGAGGCGGGCGGAGTGATGTTTAAGCATAAGTCCCAGCTAAAGCAGAGCAGAGAGCTGAGATAAGCCCCAGGTGCGGGCGCAAATGGAGCAGGGGGTCTGTTGTGTTTCCCCAAACACCATGTGCACAGGCTGTCTCTGTGTGAAAGCATCACTGCTCAGGGAGGAAATGACCAGGAAATGCAACAATGCGAGACAAGACCGGGCCATTGTGAACCAAAACAAAATGTTTGTGAGCACTTCTATTTGTCAGTGTCCCTAAAGGGATTCTGAGGCAGTGTTGCCCCGGGAGAGGAAGGGCTAGAAGAGCAGAGCTCTTTGTTTCTGTGAGGGGGTGCAAACTCAGTGTACCATCACAAAGCCCATTCAAGGTGGGCAAAACAAAACAAAACATCAAACATGGACTCATCACTCCTCACACTAAACTTGGTAACCTCCAAACATCTATATATGAACGACACCGAGGTCGTTTTCACTGAGTGTTGTTTAATGTTTGCCTATACTATTTTGGAATGGATTCTCAGAACATGTGCAATGTTTGCAGCCTGGTTAAATCCCCAAGGAGGCAATCTCTGTTTTGAAGCCACAAGAACACCTCACACATAATTATGGAAACTTTTCATGGCCTGAAGATTTCAACAGAGTCAAGCTAATCACCTTGCATACACATGCAATCCTCTATAATGGACACATATGGATTTAAACATACAGTAAGACGGTCATTAACATACTTTACATACACACACACACACACGCTGAGGAGTACTCCATGACATTGACTGAAACACTGTCAAATCCTGCCAATGGAAGCATATTTATAAAGCAGTTTTAAGGTTGGTAGCATATCTGATTCATTCATCAGTGAAATTATAAGCTCTTTGATAGTAATGCAAGTTACACATTGAAATCCCCAAAACATCAGAAGAATGTGCAGTGCTCTGAGATTAATTTATTTCCTACAGTTAGCCTCACTCCAGACCAGTGCTGTTAAAAAATACTAGTATGATATCCACATTTGTTGCAGACTCCAAAACATTTTGTCAACTGGAATTGCTTGTATTTAAAACAATTACATGAAAAAAAATCAATATAACCTGCAGCCTAAGAAGATTTCAGTGCTGGAGTGTGATGCAGAGAATCAGAACGACTGAAAGACAAACAGATATTGGGACAGGCAGCATTATGTTGCACTGTTCCTGTGACATTGGCCATTCTCCACATTTCCTGTTGACAGAGCACTCTGTGTGGAGTGCTTTTCATCAGTCAGACACCAACTCCGCCACCAACATCTGCAGTCGCCAGGGACCCCACAGCAGCAACACAATAAAGCGGCTGCTTAGACCACAGCCCCCCCTCGGGAACCCGGGGAACAGGGGAACACCTTTGTCCGTCAGCCCTGCTTTCCGGTTCGAGGATGTGAATCGCTGCAGAGCCGAAACAGCGAAGCTGAGCAGCCGGGCATGTCTGAGGCAGGCCAGACAAAATCCAGACAGTCCCTCGCCTGGTGGGATCCCTTGTGCTGTGCTGCACTGAGACACTACCCAGAGCCGGTCCAAAAAAGGTGATGAATTGGGCCTTCAACATGCGGTGGAGCAGGAGAGAGAGAATCCAAGGACGACGAGAGAGGACTCTCGGCAGGCCCATACACAGATATTGATCGTGGAAGAGATGAGAACAATGGGCTGCGTATTCCCTCAAGTACCGCACAGGTCGACGGTCAGAATTGATTACCTACACCTTGATTAATTTCGGTCCCTTAAATGGGAGACGTAAGGGAGGGAATCCCCACTGGATCTCTATAGGCGAGAACTGGGCTCAATCCATTCGGCACTGACAGATAGTGTTCACTGTACGTCGATCACTTGCGGGCTCAAACCGATGCATACAGGATCTTGGTCAGGATCAAACGCTTCAAACGCTCTCTGCCATAACTCGCATAACTCATCATAGCCATGTGTGTATTTCATTATGCATTTCATAGCCATCAACACTACATGGTTACAACTATTCTACAAGGCCCGTAAGCCAGGACACCAAGTAGATGACACAGAACAATAAATATATTTATAAATAAATAAATACTGCATGTTAAAAAATAAAACAGGCTCATAAATATTATTTGTAACTACAGGATCAGCCTCTCAGGAATTGCTGCTGCCAGACGCCATTCTAGCTGAGCTCCTGAGACGTGAATAGCCCCTGTCAGAGTGGTGAGAATTTATGAGCCAGGGTTGGGTTTCTGTCTAACAGCCATTTCTGCCTGGTAATAGCACAACCGCAATTACTCCATCACCACCACCAGGGAGCTGAACTACACTACATGCACCACTCAATTACTACATCAACGGAACTATCTTTGTTGTGTACTGCATCAAACAGTGGTAGAGCTATCTGTAGCATCCCTGTCCGTGGGATATAATGGTTAAGCTAATCAAAGGGATGTCATTTACAGTAATGCAGTCACTGTGGTGTTGTAGCGATGATAAAACAACCTGAAGATTGCGGTGAGATAACCTTTATGAGCTAATGAAAAGTAATACGTGGCGAAAACGACTGTGAGCCACAACAAGATAATTCATGAAGCAATCGATAAACGGAGACCTTTAGAAGCTCAGGATTGGGGGGGGGGGCATGAGGTTGGTTCACACATGGGTCTCCAGTAGCTTGAAGAAATGAGCTCGGCACCACACACACACACACACACACACACCACCGTGCCGATTTTTTGGCCACCGGCCGCTCCGTCTCGAGTTAAAAACATATTCATTATCGTTCCACTGTCAGGACCTCGGGGCTTTGGGTCATCTTACAGGCTGTGTCTGTCAGTGCTTTGCATTCTGAAGCATTGGGGTGGAGTATGTGTGTGTGTGTGTGTGTGTGTGTGTGTCGTGCTGCTATGCGGTGCTGAGGGGACGGACGCTTAGCAGTTCAGCAGTCTCTCTAAATATCATCCGCACCAACACACAGCTACTGAGGCCGTTATGCAGTATCACACACACACACCAAAAGAAATCTATGACACAAGAGGAGTTGCATAAACATCCATGGGTGAAAAAAAATCCCTAAAAGCATTAAAGCAGACAGTAATGGAGACATCAAGGCGTCCAATGTTCTGTCTGGTTTTACAATGTCAAACAAGGGTAAAATCACCCAGAGCCACAAGCTACCAGAGAGAGCTTTCATATTTCCGACCTCCCCTCCCCTCACCAACACACACACACACACACACACACACACACACACACACACACACACACACACACACACACACACACCTCCACCCCCCGTCTCCCCTCAGTAAAACAGATCTAGTTGAGGGGACGGCGGGTACCCAACACAAACAGGACATCTCTTTCTCTCTCTCTGGTTCTACTCTGGGGTACTTAACTGAGACTGTGCTTCAAAGCATCCTCTCATTACAGCCTGCTCCGTTACTTTCACACGCTTGTGAGTGCCAAGCTCTGTCGCGCCTCCGCGCTCTGAGGGAGACGAAACCACAAGAGAAGTTGAGTGATGATGGGAGATGAGACAGAGACAGAGAGATTGAATCTTTTTTTTTTCTCAATGATGCAACTGTATCCATTTTGTCCCCCCTCGTTCGCTACCCTCCACAACATGCTGAGACGAGATAACAGGAAGCAGTGTGCGCACACACAAAAAAAAATGTCATGATGGCCCAACATGTCAAGTCTCCCTCATGCTTTGAAGCCCCTATGAACCTGTCCGTTCACACCCCACCCCAGCCCACTCCGCTCCAGCCCAGCCCAGCCCAGCATCCCCATACCACCAGGGCCACCCTCATGCCAGAACACGCAAGGGCAGAGGGAGCATCTTCAACAAGGGGGAAGGAAAGCGAGAGTTAAAATAGATAAGTATCAGCGCCAGGGGTAATATGAGATGCCAAATTGCCATGTGTGTGTAGAAAAGGGTAAAGGCTACTTTGTAGTCTTGTTGTCGGTGTGTGAGAGCCTCCGGTCTGCATGCTCCTCTCCTCTCCTTTTCTCTCTCTCTCTCTCTCTCTCTCTCTCTCTCTCTCTGGACGGATGAACCAGCTTGCCAAAGGAAGAGGGGGAGAAGTGTTTACCTAAACTCAGGAAATGTTCTGGTTGGGGTTGCTTTGGCTGTTCTCTTGCCATCAAAGGCTAGTCAAACTGAGAGCGGTAGCTTTTTCTATGTTTCTTTTTTGTTCCTTTTGCTTCATGTCTGCCTCTGTGTCTGTCTCCATGATTTGCCATGCAGTTTACATCAGTGACCTTTGCACAGATATGTAAAACATTGAGGCTGTCAGAATCATGCGGTCGTGTTTACGCAGTGGCTTTATTATGAATAGTGGCACAAAAACAAGTCCGAAGTCAAACGAGGTACTCGTGAGTGACAGGCTGAATTTCACGGTGAGACAGGGTCAAAAGTATAACAGAGCTCTTTCAAACAACTCTACAAGCCCCTTTTTATGACATACGCTCTGGCAAACAACTCCCAAACAACTGCAGCGCTCAGGCATCCATATCTTCATCACACATACACACACACACACACACACACCACACACATGGCCCTTATGCCCCAGATTTCTTACAGGGAAATGTGGTAAGACACACGCCTGGGGGATTAGGAAGGTGCCTGCTCTCCGTGTGGTCTGTAACGCAAGCCTGCTGTTGTGCTGCGCTACGTGCCAGCACTCCGTTGCCTTGGCTTTGGGTACGGCAGCGACAGCTTCAAGGGTAGTAGATCGCTAATGAATGAGCCCCGCTCTTTGCTAATACTGTAACCGTAAAAAAAAAGATCCATGCAAAACGTGGGTCATAAAAGCTTATTAAAGCCACCCACATCATGGCCGAGTTTGAGCTTAGGTTACAACTGTTGAGCGAGGCAGGCCGATTTAGCATCAATCACTGAGGTAATGTTCATGTCAGTGTGTCAGTTAAGGACAGAAAGCCATGGACACCCAGGGCACATTGTGTATAGACAAAAAGGAACCGGATCTGATATGCTTGATTTCGCTTTCAGTAAGCGAATAAAGAATATAATTTTTGGGGGAACTCTGTGTCACTGGTACGGCAACTGACACGCCGGCTTGCATGACAAAAGCATTTTGCCGATCTTTAATCATAATATCCCTTTCTGTGGGATAACAAATACACAATGCATTTATGCTAAAATACACACCAGTCTAAGACAGGAGAGCAGAAGAAAATGTTTCTTCTGGACTCGCACATATTTCAGTATCCACTCATCTGAGACCACATGGAGACCTGCCCGGAACATGGCTGTCTCTAAGCTAATAGAGTTCTCTGTCTTCGATGGCTTTTTGAGAGTACCGAGTCAGCAGGAATGTCTGCAAATAGTTTCAGCCCCACCAGCTTTATAACGGCCAGATTGAGCCATCCCAGGAAGTGATAAAGCCCAGTGACGGCTATGGCTACACGAACACGCCCGTCACTAGACCCAAATGACCCACCTCGTCAAGCCAACACCCTTTCCAAAGCCCCTGGAGGGGTGGTTATAAATAGCCCTGCCCTGAACTTAGCCCCCTTGCCTCCCCCCCCCCCCCCCCCCACACACACACACCACACACCCAAATCCTACCCACCCTCCTACAGCCCTCCAGCCCGGCGCCCTTAAGCCTCTGGACACGGCCATAGGGTGATAACCAGCCGACAAACGGTGCCTCGGCCCATTCGAGTGGACGTCTTCATAAACGGACATGTTTCTGGTGTCTCCGTTTACCCTGGGAATGCCAGGGCCCTGGATGTTTGTGCTCAGAGGGCTATTTTGAGCCCTAGTAAACAGTGCCATGGGAGTGGGGCGCATCAGTCATCGGCGCAGAGCTGGTTGGGTTAATTGGTCAGGGTCAAGGCCGTTCATCAGCTTTACTCAGTGGAACTACAACTGTATGCCACACATTGTTTACAGTCATCGATTGAGCTATCTAGAAAAGAGTGGCACCAGTTGAATGTGGTTTGATGTTGGTGTGTGTGTGTGTGTGCGTGTGTGTGTAAGGGGTTTACTGTCACTGAGGTTTTATTGGGATGTCTACAGAGTTAGTCTGGAGTTGTGCAATGGTCAGGTTTCACCTGACGCTTTTCATCCTGACCTGTCACCTGATGACTGCCACACACACCCCACGAGCACACACACACACGCACGCACATACACACACACTCGCACACACAGACACGCACAATGCACTAAAGACTACTGTAATACTCTCATCCATCAGGAAAGACAAATATACGCCACGTTCCTTGATCAGGATTTCAGTGCAAAATCTCCATTAAAGTCACATTTACTGCCAAATTGTGCTTGATCCTGCTCCAGAATAAGCATAGACAGGAAATAAAAAACAAGCCATGATTACTTGAACTTGTTGACTTGTCTTGAGAATGGGATGTGTGTCAGTCATCTCAATCCCCACTTTTGGAATTTCGGAATGAAAGATTACTTTCCTGTGCCTCCCAGATCGCTGTTGGGCCCCCAGCCTAGCTGCTTTTCTTGTGCGCGATATATGAGGCCACCAGTAAGTGGTTCACTGGTTCGGCGAGCTAATCTATGAAAGCCCCCTCAATGAGCACTAAGAAATCTTTGAGTTTTAATAAGCTGTGCCTCTCTGTGGTCTTCTATTCAGCGTGAGGTGCTTATCTTCCCCTTATCAGACAGACTGAGGCTCCATTATAAAGCCGCAGAACCGGGGAGTGGAAAGGAAGGAAAGTAATCCTTCCTGGAGGGACAGGCTCCAGGGTCATACGCACAGACTTCATAATTACGGAATATAGAGAAGATAATGTATGGGGAGTCCGTGCCAGGATCGTGTAGTGCAAAAAAAAAATTGCTTCCAGACTCTCTCACACTCTTAGTCTTGTTCACTGAATATGTGCTCTGTACAGTCTATGTGTGTGTGTGTGTGTGTGTGTGTTTGTGTGTATGTATGGGTATTGACAGCGTGTACCTATGTGCACTGAAAGTGTGTGTGTGTGTGTGTGTGTGGTGTGTGTGTGTGTGTGTGTGTGTGTGTGTGTGTGTGTGTCTGTGCCTGGTGCATTAGCCCTGAGAGCTCTTGAAGTGGGTGATGTGCCAGTGCATTGATGTGATAGAGTGCTGGAACGGTGGACTGACAGATTCTTCACACAAAATGGAAAACGAGACCCAGCACTATCAGCTTCCAAGTGGGCACCTCTAACAGTACCTCAAACCATCACATACCAATGTGTGTGTGTGTGTGTGTGTGTGTGTGTGTGTGTGTGCATGTGTGTGTGTGCGAGAGAGAGAGAGAGAGAGAGAGAGAGAGAACGGAAGAAGGCAGTAGGGATCTGACCTATGCTATAATTAATTCTCTCTCATTCTATCTCACTTTCCCTAATACAAGTGTGTATATACACACCACATAAACACAGGCACACACACAGGCCTGTTATTCAAGTCAACTCCCATTCATCTCACCTATAAAGGAACAAAGCCACATACTCAGACTGATACACATATTTTTGTGTATGACCTCTGAACACATTAGCAGAGTGTGTAGCGTCAGAGCCACTGTAGCTGACATCAGTTTGCCTCTTTGTCCATTCAGAGGAAAATGGCCCATCGATACAGTGATTATACGTGATGAGTCTATCAGCCCGTGAGCCAGTCTGCGCTTCTCGACAGCTGTGACCTTCAAAATGTGATTGCTGTAGCAGGCCTGCACACTTATTTGTGGCTAGCTATTGACTAATAGTGTGGCCCATGGGCACACACACATACACAAGCAATTTTTACTCAGTACATACACATAGATATGCCATAGTTAATGTTTGGTTGCATTATGAATATTATGGATAGACAGTATTTAAAGGTGCATATATGATTCAATTAGAGATCAAAATAGAGATTACAACAAGAAAAGTGAATACTTAAAAGAATTACGTCATTTTGGGATATTTTGATACTGACCACTCCCTACAGTTGCTAAGTAAGGGATAACGGCTGACGAATTTAATGGAAATAATGGCGAGGTGGAGGCGAAGGGCGAAGGCCAAGTCATTATTTCCATCAATCTGGTCACCTCAAAGGCCGTTATCCCACTTATCTACCGTTTGTATTTAGGATCTAATTTTATCTGTTATTTTCTTTACATTTAGGAATCATGTGCATGAACTATAGAAAATCACCTATTATAGCACCCGTTCAGGGGGAAAAGTACAGCAAGAAATACTTTTCTATGATTGCTATGGTTACCATTCATAAACACATTGATATGGAACGGTGATTCAGATTTTTTGGATCTACTTCAAAGGTAGCCAGTTATACAAAGATAATTCCCATTGCATCAGCTAATCAGACTGCATGTTAAGGAATAAGCTTTATATTGTGTATCATTACTGTATATTTACCAGGATAAAACAGTGATGATAATGTCAAAGACGTGTGACTGACTCTGTAATAATAAGATTCATGTAAAGCTTTATCGTTATCTGTTAAGTGTTACAGTGATGTTTTTTATTTGTTGTTGTTGTTTTTTTTTTTTTTTCAGATTCAGACACAGGTGCAAGTGTTGTGTTATTCTGCCTATACAGCCGGTAAACTCTCCCAGTTTACTGTCAATATTACTTTAAAGCTGTTATACTAAGACTAAAAAACAATTCATAGTTTCATTACTTAACTGAATGGTGTATCTTGCAAGGAATCCCGTACCATTACAACCTCTACTGTAAACTTAAACTGATTACTGAACTAGCTATAGAATGATATTTCAGCAGTTTAGGGGTCAAATGGGCAGGCTTTGGCTAGGACCGTGATCACCATCAGGTCTTCCTGGGGATTATCAAATGACCTTGCTCTCAGATGAGAATGTTTGTATGTTTAAACGCCGGCTGGTGATGGTTGTCAGACTCTGTTTGCCACAGTATCAACAATGCGATCTTGTCTAGCTGAATAAAAACACTGACAGGGATTACAGCTTCTGACAATGCCGGTAACTGACTCCAGCTGCGTGTCACATTTAGAATGCACCGTAGTATGAGTAATGACTCAGGATATCACACATGCCCACGACACAGACACACACACTCACACACAAATATATACACACCAGCACTTCACCTTCATTTGTTCAGATAATGAGCCTGTTAAGCTCAACACAGACAGTGCTTAATTTGCATAATTTTTGCATAAGATATGCGGAGCACACTCTCGGGAGTTCGTGTGCTGTGTACAGAACGTCTCGGCTTTTGGAAAGATGACACAAATATTGATTCTCGCCCCTCCCTGAGGACCTATTAGTGTCTGTTCAGGCTTCGCTAACAAGGCTCCCAGCAAGTCAATCCCGCCATTAAAACCGAGGCAGGGCAGGGAGAAAATAGAACAGTCAATACAGTGTGAGCCATGGTCTATTTTGCCTTGTTGTTATGTTTCGATAATAGGATAGCTATCCAATGCTGGAAGTGAATTTAAAAAGCATAGCTTCCTGTTGTGTAGCTAGCCATAGGTGTTCCTCTTTGTTTTGTGGAATTCTGAGGCTTTCTGGCAAGACTGTGAGAGAGGAGAAAGTTTTCACTTTTTCGGGTGGAGCATCCCACGGATCTAATGAAATAATAATATCCAGCTCACCCCCCCCCCCCCCCTCCCCTTCCTTCCTTCTCAGGAAGCTGTCTTTCATTTCACCTTCCCTGTGTCTTCACATAGTTATCTACAAAGAAGAAAAATGAAAAGCGGGCAAGTGAAGAAAAAGAAAAAAAGAAAGAAAGAAAAAAAAAAAACACTTAAGCATTTAAATGAGACGCGCTCTGTCTCTCCAAGCTGTTCCCAAGCAGACATGATCCAACGGCTGTGATGTCGTTCAGCCATTTGCACCCATCCATCCATCACTGCGACCATTACCATAATGCTGCTCAGCGCCAGTGTTGGTCTGCCTGCAGCTCGAGCCAGGCTGGCCAGCGTAGGCACTCACTGGGACGATTGTTGGCACAGAGATGGCATTACCCTTCATGCTTTCCTGAGTATGAAATGACTTTTTTGTGTCATGTCCGCTTTGAATTGCCAAATGAAAGCCTTCACTTTCATAGAGAAACACACACTCAGACACACACACACACACACACACGTGCGCACGCACATACACACACACACACACACACCTGTGTGCAGTGTCAGAGCTTATACCAGCCATGCTGAACAAACTGCATTTTATGAGGTATCTGACTTACAAATGACTATACTTAGGGTGTGTTTCTTTTATGGTGTAAAACCACCTGTCTGAAACACACAGACCTACTGTAGAGACATCAAAGGCATTTTTGGTGAAACCATTTACATTTTTATAAGTGAGTTGTGCTTTTAGTCATTTACAAGGCGTTGTTCCCCAAGCCATTTAGTCAGTGCTGTGAATGCACACATTGATGTTTGGGCTTCTCAGTAACCCTACCACAGACACTGGCATTGTGTGTACCATGTCCTACAAAAAAGACCATAATTTTCCAATGACTGACAACATATTTCATATTTTCCTTGAGCAGTTTCCCAATGTGTGTGAGCTAGTTATTCTTCGTTGCTGTAACCACGGGTTACAAGTGAACAAAGTTCTATTGTATACATCATACTTAATTAGTCTCTATTCAGACATCACAGACTGTAAAGGCTCTTATTAATGTGCCCATGCCTGTTAAACCATCATATTTTGCGAAATAAAGATCATTATTTTTGCCTATTAAGTTTTGTCTGCTGAACTCACTGAACACACAGCTTGTGTGTATCTGTGTACCCTTACATGATGGAGCCAGTATTTGGTAAGATTATGAGTTGTCAGACCATCAGACATTAAAGGGTGAACATATCAGAGAGAGACCAGGTGTCTTTCGTTATACTGGGAAAGCACAAAATTGCCTCAGTAACTGTACCTCAGCACAGATGTGACAGGTTTTAGCACGACTCTCAAACTCAATGAAAAAGTACCTCTTCTGCGAAGACAAAAAGAGCCTGTTTCTTTTGTGAGTTCGAGCATTAACCTGTGACATCTAAGTGTAGCTCTTCAGCAGGAAGGCTTGCAATTTTAGCAGCTCGTGGAACAGCAACAACACTTTAAACCCGCAGGTCAAAAGAAGTGATTCCAATTGCCAGTAATTGCAGGTAGCGAGATGCGAGAGAGGGGGAAAGAGAGCACAGCCGGCTTGGCGAGGCTGTGATGAAGTCCGGGAGCCAGGCACAGGTTTTGGCAGAAGCGCGCACAGGTTGCGGCGTGCATTGCTCAGCTTAGGTGTCTGTGAGATGTCTGGTCGTCTGTGGGCTCAAGTTCAGCATCAGGGTAGACTGATGGGCATCAGGCGGCACTTCAAACACAACTACCATCTGCTTCAGATTACTGCAACCAAAGCAGCATTCACTCACCCAGCAGAGAGAGAGACAGAGAGAGAGAGAGAGAGCAGACGAAAGAGAGATAGAGAGAGGGGTTACTCATATGCCTGCATAAATCACTGTGACTGTTACAGGCTCACGTAAGGCTTCACAGAGCTCAGGCCGGCCAGCAGGGAAACTTGTGACACTTCAGACTACTGTCGTGTAATTCATATGTGGACTGTGCTGCATTCTTCACTTGTTTGGGTGTTTGCAGATTTATATGGGCGTGCCATTGATATGAGGTGGACATTTTGCAAGGCAGAGAGAAACCAAGCATTGCTGTTCATTAAAGATCTACAGTGGAAAAAAAGCAACTTCTGTGCTATATCTTTGGCTACTGCTGCCACTGATTTATGATTAGCTAGACCCTTTTCAGCAAAGCTAAGAGGAAACATATGTTTCATCTTGAAGACCAATGATGTCTGACAAATCTACAGCTTGACAGCAATGATGCCTTCACACTCTCACAATCTCTGTCTGTACTGGGACCTCCATGTCAGGATCTGTACTAAAGACACCGCCCTACTGTTTGTGATGATTTCACAAAATATAAATTCAAGATGGTCCTAAGCATTGCCAGTAGATGCTCATGACAGCAGTACTGAAACTGCCATTTCCTCCTCTGCACTCCACTTTTGTCACATTTTTGTCAGTGTCTGTGTTGTGGTTGGAGAAATCAAATAGCTATGCAGCATTGCTACAATGCAGCCCTGTTTGGATTACAGCGTTTTTTGCTTTCATCCCTACTTCAGTACCATCACTTTGTCTCTGATTTCATTTCTTTTCAATGTCAAAGGCAGTGGAAAATGTAAGACCACTCAGACCAAGTCCAACACTTTGCTTTCAAGCTAAACTACACTTTCGCCCTTGTCCAAATCATTCTCATATTATCTATTCAAGTTTGTGTGAACTTGTTAGTTCTGCTTGCTCTCTTTTTTTTCTCTGGGCTTTCTAAGGCCTCGGTTGAAGATGTGTCATCTCATCATTGAGGGAGACAGTCATTCGTCAGCTGGGGGCCCATTTAAAGGAAATGAGTCGATCCGAAAGGCTCTGCGACGAAGACAGGCCTGAAATCGAGCTCATCGGGGGTCTGACCCTGGCACAAAAGCCGTCCGAACCCTGCTAAACATCTCGCCTCGCTCCGTGAAGTGCTGCTTTGCATCACAAAAGCCACTCAGGACGGCGTCATCTCGCTGTGAATACGGTTCGAAATCTAATGGGGGAAAATGGAGCACACGTTGGATGATGCAATATTATCCTAAGTGGAAAATACTTTTAGTTTCCAAAGAAAAGTCTCGAAATCCCATTACACGCTATCAGCGGTCCAACCATGGATACTTTTTTGGTGGCAGAGAAAAAGGAACAAAAGGACAATTTAAGCAAAAAAAAGCTTTAGGGTCTTTTCTCTCTGCAGTCCGTATGTTCGACAGTTTAACTTTCATTCTGCGCCCGTCTCCTATGTCTCTGAAGTCTGGCAAGGCCTACAGTAATCGAGAAAGAGAGGGAGTGCTGTTGCTGTTTAAAAGCAAGTAGATGGAGAGCTGGAGACAGACAAATGTAAACACATATATGAAAGCCAACAAATCCATGCGCTTGAGAGGTTTTGGGGGACCACTTTTTGGAGCCTCTCATGGATCAAGAGTAAGTTAATTTGCAAAATGTATGAGCTGAACCTCATAACCTGATGTATGGGTATGGGGGTATGGGTCCCACATTATGCGTGTGTGTGTGTGTGTGAGAGAGAGAGAGAGAAGAAAAGAATAAAATATGTGTGTAAGCTAGAGAGGAAGAATAAAGTCTCTGCGTGTCTGCTCAATAGGGAAAACACAGGGCATTCAGACTAAAGTCAAGCACCTATGTGGAAAGTTTCTGTTCAAAGTGTTATTTACAGAGCAGAAAATCACATTTACTGCTCTTTCATTGAATCAAACAGAGGGCCAGTATCCTTACTGAACCTCGGTCAAATGTGCTCGTACAGCAGGTAAAATATAGCCCCTCTGCTTTGGTCTGTTGGACACATATGAAGAGCTCCAGATGTTCACCATGCAGCTGTCCTGTTCCCTTAGATTACACGGTATGGAACTGCAACTACCATAACTAAGTTTTCATTGACATATTACATTCAGCTTAATAAGTGTTTGCTTTTGGCTTGTAAAAAGAACTAAAAAATATCTCAAATAGTGATGACATAGCAGCTGTTGGGGGGCAAACCACCTTGCATTATGCAGAGAGTACTAACAATAATCCACATTTAGCCACATAATGCCATTTGAGTCATAATCCAATAAGCTCAGCCCCAAATAGGCAAATTAAATCTGCCCAAACAAATCTGTCTAACAGGAATTTGAAATATCCAACCCCACCTATTTCACCCAGCTCCACCCATCCTCACCTGCTGCCTAGCGCAGTGCCAGCTGCCCCACCATGGTGCATTTACCTGGGTAAACATGACGCATTCAGTTCCCTGCTGAGGCATTGTTGCTGCTTTTTGCTGTTTATTCAGCTGTGCTTTGGACTCTTATATAAGTTTCTCCCAAATTCCAGCACGCAAAGAGACTTACAACCAATTAGCATTTTGCTTGGAGAGATTTCTTGGAGCCTTTCCCAATCACAGTAGAATGGAGCTTTGTGGTAGGCATAGTTGGGGGGGGTAATTCAATTTTACAACTTTTTTATATTTTTTTTCTTATCTTCATCAGCTGATGTTATTAGAGAAAGGGCAAAATAAGTTGAAAACAAAGGACAAGGAAGAAAGAGAGGGGCTCTATATGTGCAAACGAGCCAAGATCAGTGGGGTGTCATTAATTTCACCTCTCTGAAAGTGAGTATATTAATGTCATGGTTGTAACTTGTGGTCGTCAGAAAATCTGCCCTGATGGCATCAGTCCCCTAATGTTTAATTCACATGCAATCTCAGAAACCCATAGCGTTTCTCAATCACCCATATTTCAGCAAATCCTTCCTCATAAGTAAATGAAAGGATTCTAAACATAAGCCGGTGTACGTCAGTGGAGAGTCAATAGCGTTATGGTGTTGAAGCTCTGTTTTGTTTTGCTTTGTTTATTTCTCAGAGGGGTCTCTGTGTGTCTTAGGGTTTAGGTAGGGGGGGCATTTGGCACTTGGTATGCCCCTGAAGAGATCAAAGATCTTGCTAAAATGCCCCTACTGTGACAGCCGAGCCACGTCTTTCTCAGCTGAGAGCTTGCGCCCCTCCGACTCTCTGGGTGCAAACACATAAATACCTTGCATTTCAGACTGCCTTTTGCACATTTCCACATCTGGCCACAAATGCTTTACAGATCAGGAATTTGGACTAAACTGAGGGACGTAGTTTCAAAGTCCTAAGGTTTGATCTAATGCCCAGTCGCTGGGGAGCCTGTCAAATAGAACTCCCCAAAATGTAAGCAGTCTAATATCAAGTAAACTGAACATGTATGCCTATATAACAATATTGGATGAAAAAAAATAACCATGTTTAATAACGTCAACACTTTCAGCAGCATTTTCTTATTTCTTTTTTTTGGAGTGCATAAAAAGGGCCTCTTACCATCAATAGTCAAGTCTCCTCGAGTGATACCAGCAACACCTCTAAAGTGTGAAGCAGGGGAACCCCATCTGGCAGTCTTTTGACCCAACCCAAGAGCCGTTAGTCTGTGACAAGATCTGATGGTGTCTCCACTGGTGTTCACGGGTTCCCACTTTGTGTAGGGAGTATGAGATTACTCAGGCTGATACTGGCCGTGCAAACCATTCACAGCCAGCAGCCAAAGCACAGTTTCTTTATGAGCCTCTTGTGCCTTAACAATAGACCATGTGTGTCTCCACATTGAAACACATTAAGTACTTTTCTCACTGGCAAGGGCACATTGAAGTCACAGAAAGGTCATTGACAAAATAATAGAGCTCAACACTAAACACAAAATAAAAGCAGCTCAACAGTAATGTAAAACACAATTTCCAATGATCAATCCATTGTGAACCCTGATGATTGCCGTTGACGTTGGTTGCTCAGGCAGACATTGCGTTCAGGAGGTTGACTCAGGTGTCCAACATTAATAAGCATCTCTAGCTAAAACAAGCTAGCCCACTCACCATATCCAGTAAAAACAGAGGTTCTCGGGGGAAAGGCATGTCTCGATGACGCAGTTTCCGATGTTCACAACGCAAGAGCACCTTCTGGAGGATGCAAGCAATCCAGACAGCTTAAAACCCCCTTCCTTATCTGATCCAAGACACTATTTCTCCCCAGCACTTTTAGTTAAACTGCTATAAGGTTTTTTTTTCCATATGGGCTATCTTTTACACCCCTGACAGTTCAAGAGAAGGGTAGAAGGAGAGAGAGGGTGAGAAGATTGTGATTGAAAGATGGGGAGATGGAGGGAGGGGGAGAGAGAGAGAGAGAGAGAGTGAGAGAGAGATAGGGAAAAGGAGAAATGCGAAGAGGGAAGAGATTCTAAAGACCTTAAGTGATAGCATCTGACACCGACTCTGCGGTCTTTTACAGAACAAGCTGCCAGGGCTATGGCGTGATACTCTTCCCCCCTTGCTGAGTAAACTTGATAGCCTTGCCAAGCCCTGCACTCAACCTTTCAGCCGGTACGCAGAAGAAATGTATCTGTGATCAATAGGACACAAGTGCTCTCGACCCCCTTCGTCCAATCTCATCTTATGAACTCTCTCTCTCTCTCTCTCTGTCACTTCTCTCTCTCTCTGTGTCACTTTCTTCCCCTCTCTCTTTGCTACTGAGCATATATTGTGATGACAACATTCAGCTCCAGCACAGATTTAAAACAGTAAAACTATTTGAATAATTTTCACCGACTGACAAACTTACTTGCTGGCTATTTCTGTAGCCACATCTCAGTATCAAACCAAGCAGTATGAGGGAATCCAGAAAATGTTTAATGTCAGTGACACCACTTGCTAAACTGAGAATAATGAAGGTCTTTAAATGAAAGCTGAAAGGGTGTCGTTAACTTACAAGATATTTTGAAAGCCACTGTGTTGGCCAATAAACTTGGTTTGTTCCCTAGTAAAGTCATATTTTGCTAAATCCCATCCAGGCTCATTAACCGCAAGGTCCTTCCCGGCACACGGCCCCATCTCGACTCCACTCGGCCTCGACTCACGGTGTCCTCAAAACCCCAAATGACTGCCTCTGTCTGACCGAAAAACCCCAAAGCCAAACCAGCACCTTGACCTTCGTCTCTAATCCTGGTCTAATCACTCAGCGTTGTGTGCCGACCATGTCAGTCAGTCTGGGAGTTTCCGCATCCAAAATCAACTCAACGTGCTCTCCAAAAGAGGGCCTGAGACCACCATGGTCTCCTGAAGGAAAGTGAGAGGCCTCTGAACACTGATGCATATGACCAATACTCAAAGCTATAGTATATGTTGGCAACAAGGAGGAATAAATGTTTTTGGAAAGAACAGAGAAGGGCAAGGAGTCGAGTGAAATATGGGAAGGCACACAGTATACTTTTTTGATATGTTAAGAGTGAAGAAACATTGTTCATGCATTATCTGGGAGCTTTACCAGTTCAGTGATATGTTTGTAGTATAAAGGATATAGCTATGCTTGATGTCAGTTTTGTATTAATCTATTTATGTTGTTTTAAGTAAGAGTGCACCTTTCAGCTCTTATGTTACTGACAGCAGTTAGATAATAGAGTTAGAATTGTTTATTGTTTATAGAGTGTGTACACCATAAAACTTAAATGGTACAAACGTTTTGCTTTATTTCTAAGAGTGTTTTTTAACTCAGTTCAGCATAACAGCAGATCGTGTAATGTGATTGTAGTAATCTTTTCTGAGGTTGTATTGTTTTGTGAAGGTATTCTTCCATTTAGGTAATGTTTTAAGTATAATCATAGCTAAAGTATGGATTAATGTTGATCTTTGCATGTTGATGTGGCATGGTGAAACTTCTCCCAAGGTTAGGTGTCTTTGGCAATTGAGTCGGTTTGTTTTTTTGCACAAGCAGTTTTTCTTGTGGTGGTAACTCTAGATTTGCCTGAGAACAGATCCCTCTGTATTGAGACTGTTCAGTCAAGACCATCTCTACACCACAAGTCATTCCTCTTGTGTTGAGCCATTGTGAGGTAGTGCCGCATATGAGGACTGTTCCTCTCACACTCAGGGTGTTTGGGCATGAGCGTGTGGGTGTGTGTGTATGTGTGTGTCAGAGTGACTGTGGTGTGTGTGTGTGTGTGTGTGTGTGTGTGTAAGCAGGGGGAATGGAGTGGGCAGTGAAATAGGAGAGCAGATGGACCCACTCAGCCTCTCAGCCTTGCCTGGCAGCCCTGAGTCTGCGGGGAGACTCTGCCTCTCCCTGCCAATAACCCAAAGGCCAGCACCATAGCGAGCGCACTACAGAGACAGGGGCCAGGGCCGAGTACAGTTGTTGCTGTAGCAATCAATAGAACTTTTTATAGCCCGTCTTGATATGCAGTAAGTGCACAAACGTTTCTTTTCATCTCCTTCTGTTTGCTTGAATTAAACTTGTTTTTTTGTTTTGTTTTTGTTTTGTTTTTTTTAAATCGGCCTCCCTGTATAATTCTTAACAAGTTGTTTTTCGTGCACTGTAATTGCACTCTTTCTCATGAAAGTAAGCTGCAGTTTAAATAGAACACCTTATAAATTGACATAAATTGTTATGAGTGGGAATGAAAAACAATTGGAGAAAGATCAAGAGCAGTAAGAAAGAAAAGCTTTACTTGGGAAAAAAAAAAAAAAAAAAACACACACACATGGGGGTTTATGGTTCACTTATTTTCATGCCGTACATGACTCTCATGTTCATTTGTATTCTCATTTCCTGGATACAAAACATATTGTGTTTCTCCATATCATGTCTCTTCTCTGCTGGTACGTGAGCCAACAGAATCCCACCGTAAACATGGCTCAATATCTCAGACATTTTATGAGTCATATGTTCCACGAGTGTTGCGTGGATTACCCAGGGTGCAGCACACATGGCCCAGGCTGTCGGCATCTATGCTTCCCCAAGATGCACTTGTGTAAAAACCGATATGATGTGACCAATCAGGGTCTATTAGAATTACTTGCGGTCAGTTACATCTCATTCCAGAGTGGAGGGAAAGTGGTGTGAGTTACATGTCAACACACGCACACACACACACATACCATAGAAGTACAAACACACACTCTCACACACACACATAGCAAAGCTATTCTCCCACCCAGGACAGCACATTCTTCAGGGACCAGTTCCAATCCAGACTGGTTGGCTGAGAGCAAGAGAGTCTGAGCCTTAGAGAACACCAGAGAGAGTGAGAGAGAGAGAGAAAGGAAGAAAGAGAGAGTGAAAAAAATCCTAAGAGTGTGTGATTGAGAGGAGAGAAATCTCATTCGTCCTGTAATAGTAGCCCGGTGTGAGGGAGGGTGACATCACGGCAGGGCTAGCCAACACTTCCTGCCTCATCCTCAGCAGGGCCGTCAAAAGCAGAGGAGAAGACCAGGCCTCTCTCTTCGTCACCGGAGTCTCTGACGACGTGGGGATTTCTGCCCACAGCTGCCTCTCCTCCATCAATGACACACTCGCTGTCTGTGGTTCCAGATGAGAAAATGCTCAGTGGAGTGGACAAATGGACTTTACGAACAGACAGTAAAAATCTGCCTTATTAAATGGTTACAAAACCTTTTGAACCCACATTAAAAGGTTATCTGCTGTTTTGTGGCCCTAAAAGAGATTGAATGTCAAAACCACACTCAATCAGAGTGCTGTTAAATGAAGCTTTCAGACTTCATCCCCACAAAAATCATTCCTTCTATGAAGTTTGATGTTGATACGCACAACCAATCCGGCACTGTAGGACTGAGGGCCTTCACTGATTAATGAGAACGGGAGGATGCCAAGCCTGGGAAAATCAGACCTGCTGCGTTGATTTTCAACTTTTCCAATTAAATACCGCAAAGCATGGCACCAAGCTGAGCCAACATAAACACCACTCCCATAGAGACTGACAGAGAGAGAGAGAGAGAGAGAGAGAGAGAGAGAAGAAAAGAGCCATAGGCTGAAACTGTCCTACGCCTTGCTGAGATTACCATCTTGAGGAAATAAACACTGACATTTGATTACCTGTTCAAGAGTTGGCAATAAATCTTGAACCTGTGAATTAGTTACCAACTTGTATGTTTGTGTGTTTTTGTGATCCAATATTTGCTGTTTGTAAATTGAGTGTTTTTCACACCATGCAGCATTTAATCTGCATGAATACTGGCTACCCGTGTGTGTGTGTGTGTGTGTGTGTGAGTGTACGTGCATGCGTGAGTGTGTGTGTGTGTGTGTGTGTGTGTGTACGTGCATGCGTGTGTGTGTGTGCACATGCATGCGTGTGTGTGTGTGTGCATACATGTTGGTGTATGAACTGATTTGGATTCTGGTCAGGATAAAGCCCTAAGGGGAGTTCTTTGAGTTGTGTGTCCTGTCCTACTCATAATTACTCACAGTCATCCTCAAAACACACACACACACACACACATACACACACACACACAAAAACTGCTGAGGGCATCCAAGTCCACTCATAGGGCAACAACTAACCCTTTGCACATGGAGAGAGACCACATGCCAGGATGGGACCAGATGAACCTCAAAGCCCTCGCAACAAGCAGCCCCATAGGCGTCTCGCTCACTGCCAAACCCTGAGTCTCGCATCACTGGCCCTCATGCTCAAGGCCATTCTTGCATACCCAACCAACTCCCGAGGAGCAAAACAAACCACAACATAGTATCAAGGCCCCATTATACAGCCATAGCGAATCACCAAACCCAAAAAACTTTCACACGTTAGCGAATATCAAAACACCAATGTGTGTAGCATGGACACCAGAGAAGTCTGAATGATAATCACATACACACACACACACACACACACACACACACACACACAGATAAATTCAGCCAAGGTCACTTCATTTCCATAGGGAATGTAGAGAAAAGCCAGTCCAAACATGATGTAGCATGGAGAGTCCTGTCTCAGTCCAGGACTCAGTCCATGTGTACTCTCTCAGTTCACAACAAGCTGCAGCATCTTTATTTGTTGTTATAATAGTTAGATAATTATATAATTATATGATAATTTGATGTTGAAGGAAATTCTGAAAGGTTGCAATTGTCCTGTGATTTCATGCCAGTGTAAATCGAGATATGAGATTAATTAAATCCAATCATATATTAGTTCACATGATTTTTTTTTTTTTTTTTTTACACATTTGGTTCCACAGTCAAATCAGGACATGGCACCATGCCCCATTGCCCTGGGAAGGAAGTCAACTGCCCAAATTTCACAGAGATTTACCCCTGGGTCCGCTTAATTTTGCAATATGGCTCTCATCAGACAGCACTGAGAATGACATCCAGAGAAGAACAGAGGATTTCACGCAGATCTGGGCATCTCGATGGCTGCCAGAGTGGCATAAGCAAAAAGAGACAGCTTGCCGTACACAAGTCAGAACCGCTAACCTTTCACCCAATCACAGCAAACCTGACTACGGTCACATGACGTGTTGCTTTCCTTTTCAATATGAACCATATGAGGGAGGTGGAAGGTCTTGCCGTTGTTTTTTTTCTGGATTTGTTTGGACATAATCACCTTGCAAGTGAGGCAGACTGCCAGCCACCCAGAGGTCAGCTTTGGATGGACATGTATCTGGGGAGAGTTGTGGATTCCAGTCAGTGTTGCTCTCTGCCTTCCTTTCAGCTGAATGGAAACAAGGAGAACAAGGGGTGCATATTACAACAGTAACATGAATCAGCTTAGGGGCAGCGCTCCCAAAACAGCTCCTCTGACCCCGAGTTGTGTTTAATCTTCTAACCCTTGGTGATACTCCATGAACTCAGCCTCTCCTTCTCCACCACTCCCCCTTCTGCTTTTATTGCCTTCTCTTCGTGTCTCTTTCAATCTCTCTCTCCATTTTCTTTTTCGGTCTGCTGTGCGTTTAAACAACCTGTAAGATGCATTTTTTACAGACATCTGTCTGTAAACCAATTTCAGATTTCACTGAACATTTTCTATGCACATACATTATGTTTCAGCTTCAAAATTATTTCCTGGATGCCTGGGTCTCTCAAATTATTTATTTTGTCTGTGGCCCCACAGATTATTCTCCCTGTTTACCACATAACCTCTGAGCATAGCCCTTGCAAAGCCATGAAAACAGAGTAGCACTTAGCTAAAAACCAGGGGGAAGCTGTGAAAACAGCAAGTGAAATGTAACGCACCCAAGACTCCCCTTATTCATACCAGGAACTTTTTGAGTGACCGCCATTATAATGGACCTGATGAAGAAATCACTCACCTCCCGTGACGGACGCAACCAAGCAGAGCAAAAGACCCCTTGATGCTGCATAATGAGAGGCCCCACCGCCTTGCATACATTTCAACTGGTGATGCGTAGAGGTGAGAGGTCAAGCTGTCAGTTAGAGCACTGAACTGTCCTGACATGTCAAATTTCACTGAAACCAAAAGCTCGTTTAAATACTAGCCAGCATTAATTAATTATTAATAATATCACCTACAGCTGGATGCAGACAATATGTAGCATGTTTTTCTGCCTGTTGTCATTATGCAAAAGATACTGTGATACTGAACAAACTGGCTGTGGTTAGTGTTGCCACAGACCAGCTTTGGTGAATGTTGTTTGTGAAATCACATCAGCAGTAACTCAGCCACAACAGCAGGGGTTTATCAGGCATTAGCTCTGCCGAAGAGGACACCCTGGCAAATGCGGCTGAAGGCTCGCCGAGGCCAAGTAGCTCAGCGAAGAGATGGCATGTGGCAGCCTGAAGCCAGGGGGCATTTTCCAGATGCTTTGATGTGCGTGACACATGTGCCTCGCCCACACACCCCTCTGACCCCGGATCAGGAGAGTTTACCCATGATCCATGATCACGTCCTCCAGAGTGCAACTCGATCTGGATCAAGCCCCTCGCCCTGATGGAAACCCGATATGCAATCAGCACTGACCCCGAAGGCTTTACTGGGACTTTCAGGCAGACAGTTTAACCTGATGAAATACACCCAATCACACGTTAATGGCGAGAGCTTTTCGAAGGGTTTCCTTCAACCCTGTGTGGGTTCTGTCTATAGCTCTGAAATGACGACTGCAAAGACATATATATTTAAGATGCCTGACATCGTCGTCATTTGGTTTTCAAGGAAGCCGTGGCAAAGAGGATCATACCAGTTTCCTTAATCATCAGAGCTTCCTGCCCATCTGGGATACAACTATATCTTATTTCCTCTCCCCTCCTTGCTGAGTGAACAAAGCTAAGTCTATTGATCTGATGGCTTTCTATGAGTATTAGGGGCACCAGTTGTAATGCATTGGTTTCATAGGTAAGTCAGCACATGATGAAACTCTTGTCTGTGATTAGTTTCTACTGTGGTGTAGGGATACTAAGGCATAAACAAGGAGAGAGAGAAAGAGACTGCAGCATAACAACATTATGCATATGCACACACACACACACACACACACATTTCTGTGAATGAAGCCATCACTCAGAGGCTTCATACATTGTGCACAGTCACACACACACACACACATGTTGTGGCAAACCTCAGGTGGGTTGGCGCTCGGCCGTAAATCACCGGTGTGAAGCACAGGTAGTCATTACGCTCTCCGGGACAACAACTGTTTCCCTCGCGCTCACCCGCATTCCTCCAGTCTCATCTCCTGCCCCGGGGGCCACCATCAATAGCCCCGCGCCTGTCATCTCCTCTCGAAGCATCCCCCTCTCCATCGCCTCTCCTTCCTCCTTCTCCTCCAAGCCAGGCAGAAGCTCACTGTCAACACAGCGGCCTCAGAAAACATCTGTAGCGGGGTAATTGCCCTGTAATATACTGCCAGATGCACACCTCTCCTCTAGTTTGATATTTCAATTCAGCCCAGTGTCTTTCCGCCTTCCCCTGTCGTCCACACCGGAATGGCTTTTGATATCTTCATGAGGCTCTGAACTCGTTCACCTTCCAGCACAAAGTGGAGGGTTAGCAAAGGCATGGATCATTCCTCAAAGCCCACAACCCAGATATCAGATATACAGGAGAGAATGTGGCGCAATGTGTTGAACTGTTAGTGGAGTGAGGTTGCCATGACATTATTACACATACAGCCTTTGTCCTCGGCAGTTTCTCTTTTCTGCCATCATGACATCATGATGATGATGATGATACCAATGTGGTAATAGGTAATAAATAAAGGTTGAGTGCATAAGTCTGATGAAATGTTAATGTTTAAACGCAAAAGCCAATCAAATTCGACTCCCTGAGTCCATTTGCCTAGGATTGTATAAACTCTAGCTTAGTCCAAGCCAATTGGTTTCCCATTAACTGACCCAGGGCTGCTTATGCACACCAGACATTTCTGAGTGTGGAAAGAATGGACAGCTTGAGGACCGTGGGAAGCAAAATATCTGAATTTGACTAAAAGTGTTCATTTCCTAATTCGATAAATGTGGAGTGGACAAGATTGTCCATATGATAGCCTGTCTGAATAAGTCAGATGTATTCTTTGACCCAGTGAATCAATGAAGGTATCACCCCATGCTGTGTGTGCGTGGTGAGCTGAATGATGATGGGAGAGGCTGTGTGGTCTCCTGGTGCCTGGTCCCCCCTCTACACTAATCTCCCTGCAAGAGGACAAGCTGTATCCCTCTCATTAGACCAATCACATCAAAATGAACACCTCCGACCAGGTCACACTCATACACATGCTCTCTCTCTCTCTTGCTCTCTCTCTTTCTCACATACACACACACACTTTTTAAAAATGCTTTCTTGAACATGCTTGTGCACACATGTCTTTTTCACCATGTAAATGCTTATCCACGATTAGCCTCAGAATGGCGACAATCTTTCCCTCCTGTTCCCAGCAGCAGTCATGGCGCCCTGCTGGTCACCTAGTGGAAGTACACAAGCAGAGCCGGGCTGAGTGCTGCACCCTGACTGATCGGATGACGTCCTTCGCATGCAGCTTCAAAGGAGGACAGAAGGGCACGAGGAGAGCAATTGGACACACTTCACGCATGGAGCTGTGCTGATAGCCCGCTCCTGCCACTCTGTCTGGCCACTCTGCACCCTCTGACCCAGTCTGATATAATTTCTGGAGTCATATGGTCGTGTTTTGCAGTCTGTGATTCATGAATTTTTGTGTCCCCTTTTTTTTCATCCTTCATCTTCTATTCTGTTCAAACCATGGTCAGATGTTTTATGCTTTAGAGTTATGCAATAGGCATTTTTTTGCACTAAAATGCAGCATGAGAAACTGCATAGAAGTTATGCTGCCTACATTGCTGTGTTCCACTCCATTGTTTTTCCCGCTCCACAAAGGTAGCTTTCCATCACCGACAACTTCCACGAAATGGAAGCTGTGATCTTGCTTGTGCCTCCCACTATGCAGTTGGTGAGGTGAGGTGACGCACTCCGAAAAACAAGCATGGTAGAGCCACTCCTGAAATACAGGAATATAATCATGTGCAATTGGTGGTTATTGTTTTATGAGCATATATCTGTTTTAATTTGTTTTGATCTCTGCATACGACTAGCATACTGCCCCTCTTACCTAAGAGAATCTTCAGTGTACACATGGCAATTCACATGGCTTTGGTGTGTACCTTGTCAGACTGGGTCAGGTGTTTGCTATAATTGCAGAACTGTTAATCTAGGTTACAGGCCATGGCCACAGGCACGCAGCTTTTGTTACACAGGGAGGAATGCCATTGAGAAGCAACAGCTTTTCTTGCACCCACTGGTATGCCATTCAAAAGCAACAGCTTTTGTTACACACATAGATACGCTATGCACAAGATGCTTGGAAAGGTACACTCCAGTTTAATCCCCAAAGGTTCACTCTGAGTTCCTGCAAGTCTGGAAGGGTTTATTCTACAGTAAATAATTCTCTGCAAATCTGGCTGTACATGCTTTCCAAAACCAAAGCATTTTATGCTTTTCAGTGTGAGGACATTTGAAATAATAGATTTTGGCTCAATAAGCAGGGTAGATTAGTTGAGTGGTCTTACTCCATCTTCTATTAGACAGACACCTTGCAAAGTGAGCTCCAAATATGTCTCATACTGTCTGTCTGTTTCTCCTCTTGCTCGTCTCATTTTTGCCAGCTGTTCTGTGCGTGTGTCTTCGCAGTCCTCACATTTGGAAAGAGGTAGTTTGTTCTATTCGGCTACCAATAAATAAACAATGTCCCTTCAAGAGCTCTGAAATGCAAAGCCTGAAATATTTATTGTCTTTGTTAACAGACAGGAGGAAGAAGAGGGGAAAAAATAGAAAGCAACACATGAAAAATTGTTTAGGAACGTTTGAGGAACATCCCTAAATTTTTCACACAAATCAAGTCTAAAATTGACATTAAGGAAAAATATGTTTTAACCTCAGGCCAAAAAGCCAAAAAAGAAGTTGTATGTGGAAGGAAAAAAAAACAATCCCTGGACTTGGAATTCAGCAGCACATCACCGCCCCTTGACAACTGTGTAATTACTGTGTAATTATGGGTAGGAGAGCATCACTGTTTTAAGGTCCCTCAATCATTCCCCTGGCTGGGGGTTTGGGTGGGATGGATCTGTGTCTGTGTGTGGTTGGGTTGAGGCGTGGGGTGTAGCAGAGATGTGCTGGGCTCAGCTAAAGAATGCATGAAGGAGCAGAAACCGGATGCACACCAGAGATCCCACATCTTTCACACACACACACACACACACACACATACACACCCATCACTCTCTCACTCTGCCTCTGTCTGTCTTGCACTCTCTCTTACCGACTGTGGCCAAAGGGGATCACACTGTCCAAGCTTTGGTCCACATTACAAACCTCCCTCCAAAGAGGCCAGGAGAGAGATCACAACATCCAAACAGAGCAGAGGAAGGGAGGGTAAATGATGGATGGGGTCTGGCACTTACAGAACTCTTCACCCCAACCAGCATGCAGTCTCTGTGGGGTTCCGGGGGCACAAGGTGCCTGGTCTTTGGTGCTGAGCACAGAGGGGAAGTGTTCAGCACTGTGTTTGTGTGTTCGTGTGTGTGTATTTTTTCTTTCGGACGGGGATGGGGGGGGGTTGTTGGCAGGATCCAAATGTGTAACAGCACAGGAGGGCTGAGTTAAGAGATCAGGAGGGGACAAAACTGTGATTACAGTAAAAGTGATGATAATGATGGTGATTTTAGTAATGATCATGAGGATCATAGCAGCCAGTGGTAATTATGACAATAACCACCATCTGTCCACAAAGGATATCAAAGAGAATTATGTAGGCCAGGTCGTAATCACCTACTAATAACCCAGAGCCTTTTTATTTCATCCAGATTCTGCAGGGCTGTATTCAGTTTAGAGAGGTCTGTTTTTGTGAGCAGCAAATTGCTAATAGAATAATCAGACGTGGAATACAACATTGAGAGTTGTTTTTTCACCCAGCCTGAAACCTGAGAAAGACCTTTTTTGTAGAGTTATCATTATGTTTCTTAAAAAACATTGTGTTGCCATACCTCTTATGTCACATGTTGCCCCCAAACGTTGACATGTTCGTCATATTTTCACACAGTTTTCTCCTAAACCCTTGGAAAGTAAATTTCAATGCAAATCCAAAGGTAGGGTAAATTACAGGTCTATGGCAGTAATGTCTTTTACATGTGTAGAGCTCTTTACTGTATGAAGTCATGCATCAGCAGTTTCACAAAGTAGCTTTTATCTGATGCTTCAGCATAGAGAAAGAAGCCTGTTAGACTAATACATGGCTGCTCACAAGTTTTTGTATTTTTAAAAGGTGCCTAGATCATCCAACATGAAGCAAGATCAAATTGAGTCTGTAACCTCATAAAAATGACTGAATGGATTCATATGACATGTATAATAATACCTGAAACACAGAATTACCATGAATTTACATAAAATGAAAGCATAGAACTCATGAATATGTTAATTAAATAGCTATAGAACATGTATTTATTCAACAAATTATATCTATTATCAATTTCACTTCAGGGTTGCAACTCATTGCCATCATGTTTTTTGACAAAAATAGGTTATAGGAGATGTATACATTTCCAGAGGTTTTTTTCAATATGACACTCTAATGACTTTGCTCCGTATCCAATCTGCATAATGTTAGTATAGTATAGCAATGGCTTTGTTTTTGTCTTAACTCTGCAAATGCGTGTGGTGCACACATTCTGATGCAGATTTTACTAGTTAATTATCAGTTGGCTAAGTTCAAGCACTGGCACTCGCTCTGACCCTTGTGGACGGTAAATGTGCTGTTTTGAATACGATGTTTTTTGTGAGGGCATAATTAGAGTTTTTGCCTCAGTAATCTAGCGTCTAGACCACTCCACAGCCAGAGGAACAGCGGGGCAGACTCCACAGTGGCCCCAACCTCAGTCAGCGAGCTCCGAAATCTTCAGTGAACCAGTGAGCACACAACTATGGCAAACATCTCATCCTCTTTACCAGACACCAACAGCACCAACCACAATAGATATACGAGCCCTTTTTTTAAGGCGACAGTGGCCATACAACTGGCAAAAATACATCAACCCTTTTATTGACAGTAAGCCAAAATGCAACACTATAATAACCTTTCAAAAGTCATATTTGGCGAAGGAACAGCAAGGGCCCCACATACAGAAAATGAGTACACACACACACACACACACACACACACACACACACACACAAGCGTTCACTTACAGCACAATCTCACACACACTTTACATTTTTGTCAGTATCCACTGTAATTAAAAATGGTGGACAGGACCCCATTTGGCAGTCAGAGGAAGTGGGCTGCTATGTGACAACTGAAGGATTCTCTAGTGAGTCACAGCTGATTGATGAGTATTCCCCTGCTGCCTTAATACACACGTCTCCCACTGGCCTTGTGGTTTTCATAGCTTTCTTCAGCCTCATCCTGACTCACATAGAAAGAGAGGATATGGGAGGGGGTAGATAGATAGATAGATAGATAGATAGATAGATAGATAGATAGATAGATAGATAGATAGATAGATAGATAGATAGATAGATAGATAGATAGATAGATAGATATTTAGATAGACAGACAGAGTTGCCGACTGATTAGGTACAGTGTCGATTCAGGTCAGCCCACACAAACACGCCTGCACACACAAGCTGCAGGGCGAGATGGATGTTTGTGGGTGGTGAAAAGGTCAGACACTAATCACATCTGTGGCCGCTTTAACACACTGGCTAAAGGGCACATGCAGCGCTGTGTCTGTCAATTACAATATTACTTAAATCAATCACGGAACACTTCACAGCAGCACACTTTGTTCAGGCCGTTACTGGAGTCATGAGATGAGAAAACTTCTGTAGCCCTCTTAGTCTGGTGAGCATATGCAAAAAATTCACTAAGGTTCTTTCATCCCTCATTGACATTCTTTAGATAGTCATTGACTGAGTCAAAATTGGCATGAATACCCCTCAAAAGTATGCCAAAGCCAACATTCCTGGTGCAAGATTCAACTAGCATTCACAAAACAAACTAAACCACACAAAGCAGGGGACAACATGTTAACAAGTTGTGTTTAATTACATGTCTATGACTCCATTGGAAATTTAAATAATGTCAAGAACAGCTTACCTACAAAACAGAAACATCATTGTCAATATACAAAAAAGAATGTATTTGATATTTTGCACCACCTAAATCTATGCATGTTGTCCAGCGATGGGAGGTGAGCGTCCATTGTCATTAAAGCAATTTAGCCATTGAGGTGGAATTTAAATTGACTGCTTGGACCGTTGCCCGTTTCATAAACAGAGAGTCTCATGCTCTGCTTATCCATTTCAATCTGCAGTCCTGAATAACCAGTGTCCAGATGGACTCCTTGACCATCTCCTTGACCATGCTGCTGTCATTAAGCTTAAATAGATCCCTACATGTATGCAAGTCAGAACAATCGCATGCAGTTTCTCCTGTACAAGTGGTATAAATATTTACAGACATTCAACATGAATGTGTTTGCATTGCGCGTGACAGAGGAGGGTTGAGGCTGTCTGCTTTTCACTTAATGAGGGAAAAAAAAACACACTTTTTCGTCTTTGCCAGTGATGGAAACATTAAGTCAGAGTGAGACTGGCAAGCAACTAAAAACCCAAAAAAAAAAATGGTCCTAATCACGGACACAAAAATGCATACGATCGTCCTGAAAGTTTTACGACTTGTTAGTTTTAAGTCATTTGTGCACCCAAATCCTCACTCTGCAAAGCTTCCAATGACCAAGGGGTTATAAAATATACAGGCATTTACAACAACCTGACAGCTTTCATTACAGTATAAAGAAACAGCTTTTTTCTAAATAATGAGACTACTTCAACATTATACCCTCAGATCCATCTCTCAGTGAAAAGACCCTTCCCCCCTTAAATCAGTCCGTAGTTCACCCCCAAAGCATTTGCCTTCTCTAGCACTCATTCTCTGCTTACACTGTGGTCCTCCTAAAGCCCATAGTGCTAATTTTAGGTCCGTTAACCCAGGGGAAGCAGAGTGCTATCCTGGAGGGTAGCGGATCTTTTTTTCATGCAGTCAAAAATACATTCAAAGCTCAGACTCTTGGCTGAAAATGATCTACTGTATGTATGTGTTCTCACACTACAAATGAACTGAAAATTGAAGTATAGCAATCTGTTGGAACAGACATCCCATGAGGTTTTCAATGGGTGCATTATTACCTGGTAAATGTTCACATTAGCATATGACAAATAGCTTAGCCATCTAAACAAAACTTGGGCACCCATAGGCACTATATATATATATATATATATATATATATATATATATATATACCAGAGTGGAAGAAATAAAACTAGAGGCAATATAATAGCCAATATGCTACAAACTGAAAAGAAGCTGAGCTGTAATCCACCTTAGTAGCTAACCGTGGTCCAAAACAAGCAGATTATTTTTTTGTTGTTGTTTTCAGTTTGAAGCCTCTTGGTAGCATTGTTTGTTAGATCACCCTTATTACATTGTAACTACATATTAAAATAGCATGTAACAAATAGACTAAAAGTGAGTAACTCTTATGTTTTGCACTTACACAAACTAGAGTTAGAACTAGAGTGTTAAATATAAGGCTATGTAAGCACAATGATGTTACTCTTGTTTTCCTGTAGTTACAATGCAATAGGGCATACACTGTGCGTAGCGTAACATAAGGTAGAATGTTTTTTGCTTTAGTAGGCTGAATTTTGTGATAGTCTCTAGGAGGCAAGTTTGAACCCTCTATTTGAACCCTCTATACCCCGAGTAGCCCTTTGGACTCAGTGATGGTGCCGCCGGTTGCGGTTCTTGCGGATCTCCTGCATATGCTTCCACTTGCCCCGGAGGCGCGTACGCTTCTCACGGAACCACAGCGCCTCACAGTACTCATCCACTGAGCGTGCCGGCCCGCTCAGCACGCGCAGGAAGTCCTTGTAGTGTTGCCGGGCCTCGGCTGCCATGGCCGCGGAAGCGGTGGGGTCTTCAGCGGGGCCCCGCTGGGATGGCAGGGGTGACGGGTGGCCGTCCAACTGCCCCTGCTGGACGACACGGACGGAGAAGCGCAGCAGGGTGCGGGTGAAGCGCTGCTCCTGTGAGATGCAGTGGTAGGAGCCGGCGTCGCCCCGCTGCAGCCAGCGAATCAGCAGACCCCGCTCTGTCACCAGTAAGCGATCATCAGCCTTAACCTACAAGACACACACACACACATAAATGCAACCACATTCATCAGTCATCTGCTATCCCAACACATTAAAATTATTCAACATATTGTGCTTCACAGAAGAATAATCAGTTTATTGTCCTTAGGAAATCCAGTTTATCGTCCTTACTTCACACAACTCATGAGGTAAATTCTTATGATAAAGTCTTTTCAGTGAGTCATATCTAGGTTGGCATTTGAGCCAGAACATAAAAAATATTATATATATATATATATATAGACAATACACTAGAGACATATTCCAAAACAAGACAACGCAATGACAACAGCAAGGTCAAAATATCACAAGCAGCACACTCTTGAGGCCACTGAGATTGCTGATGTGAAAAACAACTCCGGCTCGGACAGCGGGGCCATTAGTGCCTTGGCATGCTTTCGTTAGGGCTGGTGCCCTCAATGGGAAACACAGCAGTCACCTGTTGAGTTTGGCCTCATAAATCACCCGGCTACAATGACACAGCAAATTAGGACAGGACAAAAAAACAGCTTCCCAGCCAAGGTCAGAGGTCATTGGAACGGTCGAAGGGTCGCCGGGGTGACCTGAGAGTTTGGGGAAAGTGCCAGTGGATAATTGCTGCTAACTACTATATGACTGCTCATTAAGCTGTGGTTAGCTCAACAAGCCTACTGTTTTAGGAGAAAGAAAGGGCAAGTTATAGAGAGAGAGAGAATGAGAGAGAGAGAGAGTGTGAGAGAGAGAAGGTAAAACAGAGAAAGTTAGAAGGGAAACAGGGGCATTCCTGAAACCAAATAATGAGTTGACCTGCCCTTGTTTTGGAGTGCACCGTGACTTCACAAGCACTAACCATCACATGGAGAACAATCCCACCAAGTCTAATCTATCTGCAATGTGTGTGTGTATGTCTGTGTGTGTGTGTGTATGTGTGTGTGTGTGTGTGTGTGTGTGTGTGTGTGTGTGTGTATTTGCATGCGTGCTTGGGATACATGTGCGTGTATTTGTATTTATGTCTTGTGACTAAGGACACAAGGGTGGCTCTAATCTATATACAAGCTGTGTGTCCGTCATGCTAATGACTTCTGGAAGAGGAAGGATGTCGAGCGATCAAGGTCAGAGGTCGAAAAGGGAAGATGCTGAGCGCAGGAGGAGCACAGGGCAAGGTGAACGCAGCAACGCCAGCGTCCTGCTGACGGCTACAAAAAAAATAATAAAAAAAAACCCTGATCGATCGATCTCCCTCTTGTCTCGCAGCCGCCGCCTCTCCTCCCTGTTCTTCCCCGGCTCCATCTATCTTTCCCGCTCGTACAAACTGACTGGGCTCTGTGGCGTTCATCCTCCTCCCTTCGGTCAGCCTCCGTCCCGAACTAAGCTATTCTGAGAGAGTCGAGTCAGGGCACGGCTCCAAGAAAGTTTAGCCATCTCTCTTGTCCTTAATTTCAAACTTTGCGAGCAAAGTTGGATTTCAAAACTTCTTTGGCCTCACCTCTGGAAATGTCTGACAACACATAAAATTAATTACTAGTATTTTTGTGGTTATTATTACAGAGAGACTGAAATTAATATTACTGAGAGGTGCTGGAGGCTTTTCTTTGTCTGTCCATGTCTCTCTCTTTCTTTCTCTCCTTCTGTCCTGTCTCTCTCTCTCTCTCTCCCCCCTTGATTGTTCTGATGCATCACAAGTCACGCTGTTGTCAGAGGATAAAACAATACAGCTGTGCACTGGAGAGTGTGAGGGAGGGGGCTTCAAAGCATACCTAACCCCGACCCACCCACCCACGCACTCTCTCTCTCTCTCTCACACACACATACACACACACACACACACACACCAAGTTATTACAAAAAACACATACTGGGCAATAGCTTGTGAATAGGGGCTGTTTTAGATAGCCAGGTGGAGTAGATTGGATTTGCATCCCCCCTTTCTCTCACCAGTGCCGTCTCAAAGGCACATCATGCTCAGGAAATATATTATATCAGAGGCTGACACATTCTTACACAACAGCAATCACCTGTAAAACGAACCATAAACAAGAATCCATAATTGACAGTGACATAAATCTGGTGGATAGGAAGTTTATTTTTGCTTGGTTTCTCAATATCCAAGCTGTTCCACTCATCAGAGGAGGCATTTGGACCTACACAGAGACATTTGCTTGTAATTCCCACAAATACAAACCATATGAGCCACCAGCTCTCGTGGAGGGCTAAATTACATCTAACACCTTCAAGAGTTCAGCTACTCAGAGTTAACCCAAATCCACGTTGAGTTTTTTTTTTCTCTCTCTCTCTTTATTATATCAGTCACTGTTGAAAGCCTGCTGACCGAATAAGGAAATGTATAAGAGTGTTGGGGAAAATTAAAAGTCCCAGACAACAGTCCCTAGTGTCATGTGAGCACAATCTCTCTCTCTCTCTCTCTCTCTCATTTTCCTTCTGAAGGTCTCTATTTAAGTGTACTCTCTTGCTCATTTCACTAAAAGAAGCACAGAAACACATACCTACACACCCCACGACTGGCATAATCATTATAGTTATGTATCCTAACATTTGATTACAGTAGTAAACCAAATGCATGACTGGGAAACTTGTATAACGTGTGTGTGTGTGTGTGTGTGCTTGTGTGTGTGCGCGAGTGCACTGTGTGTCAAAGAGAGTAAGAGAGTGTATGTGTACATGCATTTGTATTCATCTATATAAAAAATCGATGTCTGTGCAGGTAGGGGCATGATTCATTGTAAATCATATTGTGTGCATTCAATGCACTCCCCACCCCCTACTCTCTCCTTGTCTCTTTGTTCAAACCACACAGCCCTGGCTGCACCTGAGCGCTCCATCAAAGCGCATCACACACACACACACAAACACATACACACACACACACACACACATACTGAGAGGCCTTCCAGAACCATCGCCCCATGAAAAGCCGCCACACCGACAATAAAACCCATCACTGCCACATAAACGGCCCACATCAAACAGGTTCCAGAGGGGGGGTGGGGGGTGGAGGGGTGGGAGTGTTACAACCCTGACGCACGCAGGAACCCTCGTGCTGACCCGTGCGGTGGACAGGGGCCGGCTGTAACAGCCAGCCAGCAGTCAGAATAATGCTTTAACAGACCCTCTGGACTCCAACTGACCATGACTGGGGCCACAGGAGGAGGCCTGCTGCGGAGGAGATGAGCTGCTCAGTTGTGGTCTCAGGTCAGTTTGTCGATAAATAGAGGATGAATGGAATATACATGCTACTTACCATTCATAAATATGTTATATTACAACAGCAAGGGACGTTAAATATGTCCCCATGCAAGACATTTGGTCCTTAATTCCCTGCCGAAGGTCTTTTTTTTTCACGTAAAGATAATTCAGTGTAATGTATTGAAAGTAAAATGTTCCATGCCTTTCTGTGCAGTTTAACTTTGCAGAGACAATTGCTTCCACTATAATTTTCCTATTCTTGTAGCTGTAGCCCTAAGCCATTTTTTTCCAGACTCCAACACACTGGCACACACTTCAATCTTGCCTCTTACTAAAACTTTCAGCGTTAATCAAATTCTAATTTGTTGCCACGTGAAAAAAAGATTGTATGTGTAAACCAAAATTTAATCAACAGCTCTTGACCCAAAGAGAAACAAGAATTCTGACTAGACAACTTTAGAGCTGCTCGTTCATCAGACTGCAATTGTAAGTGGCCGTGAATGGAAGCATGCATATTGTATTGACAACAAGGTAATGAGATAATAATGAAAATAGGAATGAAATGGAGACACCAGATGAAAATGAAGTAGACGAGCAGCGAGCACCCCTCCCATCTCTTTTATCCTGCCATCTCTAGTGTGTGTGTGTGTTTGTGTGTGTGTGTGTGTGTTTGTGTGTGTGTGTGTGTATGTGTTGGGGGGCAGGGAGGCTAGGGGGGCCTCGTTGGCAGCAGAATGACGCCCCGGAAGGAAACTGCACTAAATAAGGACAGACAAAGCCAAATAGTCACATGCACACGTACACACACACACACACGCACACCCACACACACACACACACACACACACACCTGCTAAATCTGGCCGTCTCATCCCAAACATCCGCTAATGCAGAGGTAGCTGTGATGAGGCTCTGGTAGAGCTTAGAGAGTTGGCACTGTTATTTAAAACAAAGGAAACCTGTGTTCTGCTTTACAGTCCTTAACCCAAATGCTGCACGCCAACAGACTGGCCACAAGGCTCAGTGTGTGTGTGTGTGTGTGTGTGTGTGCTTGTATGTGTGTGCACGTGTGTGTCAATATTTTTAGCCAGTTGCAGGTGTTAAATGCAGCTGGTGGATACTGCGTCTACAGAGGGAGAGAGAGAGAGAGAGAGAGAAAGAAAGATAGGGAGAGCGAGACAGGGAGAGAGAGATTAAAATAAACACACTGGCTAAGAATGTGCTGCACATTATGAAGAAAATGCTTTGTGACCGTGTGTTATCCCAACCTTTTAACACATACGACAACCCCAAATAAATGGCCTGATACTGCCTCCCTCTCTCTCTCTCTCTCTCTCTCTCTCTCTCTCTCTGGTCTACACCCACTGGCTGATAGTGTATGTGAATGTATTAATGACAGGCCTCCTCTCTCTGTGGGACATCACTCTGTGCCTACTTAGTCACTGCTCAGCCACTAGTTTAACATCCCATTATACTTGGTGCTCATACACAAAACCTCCTCAACACACATGTACGCACATACACACACACACACACACACACACACACTAGCAGTGTTGCTGAAAAACAGTGTCTGCTTGTGAGAAACATATCACTTATGCGGTGTGTGTGTGTGTGTGTGTGCATGTGTGTGTGTGTGTGTGTGTGTGTGCGCATGTGTGTCTGCATGTCTTTTGTCAAGGTATTTGTAGACAGACAGGATATGCTAGGACATTACAGAAAAGGATATCCACACAGATTTGGAGCACACTGTAAGACTGCACATGTCTGTAAGCAAGCCATAGGCAAGGGATAGAGGAAAAGGATGTGTGTGTGTGAGCATGTGCGTGTGTGTGTGTGTGTGTGTGTGTGGTGTGTTTTTAAGTGATCATGTCTGTGTGGGTGTGTTTTCCATGGTGCACAGAGAGCTGCTTAGTCTTAGTGGCTCATTTGAAGAGAGGAAGACAGGAAACGATACCAGGAGAACACATAAGGGTGAAAAGGGAGTGAGGACAGGCTTTGTGGATCTGCGTCACAGGAGGTGCTGAGTTGCCCGGCCTTCCCATCATCCCCTTAATGCAGACGAGTGCCATCCTGCCTCTGCCCCGCCAAACACAAACACACATGTGCCACCGCCACCACCACCCCACCCCTCTCCTCTCCTCCCCTCCAGTCTTTCTGTAAGATGGGGCTCTGCTGTCTTTCTTTCAGTGCCTCTAATGAAAACAAAGAGCCTCAAGGTCCTTTCAGCTCCTCATAAAATAGAGTCATGATGAAAAGAGGGAGTGAGATAAGACAGAGAGAGAGAGAGGGTGGGACAGAAGGGAAGAGAGAGATATTGGTAAATAATGAGTAAAAAAGAGGTATCAATGAGGAAGAAAAGAACAGAAAGAGTACCGAGGACGGAGAGAGAGTTCGATAAAAGTCAGAGGACTACAAAAGGAGAGAGGGAGAGATGGATGAAAGGTCTTGGTCACAAAGGAGGGGAGGGGAAGAGTAAAAAGAGCAGAGAATGTGCTAGAAAACAAGAGCTGGCAAACACTGACTTCGCTCTGTTATTTTTGAATCAGGTTTCCTTATCTTCCAGTGTGACAGGCCACCTCTCCCCTGTGTTTACCTTGGACATATCAGCTCTGCTGGACTTTTCGCTGTTCCTCAAACAAACATGCTTCCCCTCTCCAGTCGTGTGTTATGGGCAAAGGGAATCCAATAACTCTGCACCACCACCGGCACTGACCTCCCAGCTCTTCCACCTACAACCCCAGTGGTATTCACACAAGAATGAGACGAACGAGATGTGTTTTTGTTTCTCCTCGCAGTCCTTTGCAACCCCCCTCCCACTTCCCTCCCCTCCTCCCCCCAAACTGACCCTCCAAACCCGAGAGGCAGGGAGAAGAGGAGAGAAGAGGAGCGAAGGAGGGAGGTAGGGAAGAAGAGAGACGGGATGTTATCTGAGGTGGCGATCGGGATTGGGGATGGGGCACATGTGTGCACCATACTCTCTGTTTCGCTCGGACTGACCCAGCCTGTGGGATCACTTCCAAGACAACAGCCCTGTAAACCCTGTGGTCCTGTCTGGGCCTGTGTTATGTAAGAGAACTTCAGAGGGTTACGCAAGCCCAGCAGCATTAAAAGTGACACGGAACTGATACAGGTGACAAACAGCTACTGTGGGAACTTCTGTCTCAACACAGGGGAAGAAATATTTGACAGCAGTCCTCCCATCTGGCTAGTAAAGTGTGTTTTGTTGTGAGTGTGTGTGTGTGTGTGTGTGTGCGTGCGTGTGTGTGTGTGTGTGTGTGTGTTTCAGAGAAAGACAGATGGGTAGCATCCTGTACCGTCCACCTTATTATCTGCCTCTTTGCAAAACACACACACTCACCTTGAGAACTTCAGAGAGACACTTTAAGCTTCACACTAAGCTCTGTTTTTTTGCGAGTCACTAAAAGTTAGATTTATCTCCTGAAATTGCAGACAAACTCCCGAGTAATTTAAGTGCGGCACTCAACCATCTACCATTAGAGTGATGAATAGTCCACACACATGCACTCTAACATCAAGGAAATATGTCAGCACTGAAACTTATTTCTGCTTTGTGCTTCCAACTCTTTTCCTGCGATCTATTCATGTGCTTTGCATCCCCAAAAGGCCATAAAGAGAGAAGGTCTCTGCCAAAAGGCCACGCTGAAGGTCCTCCCTGATTTCCCTAAAGAAATTTTTTGAGAAGTAAGCCTTACACATGTTTAATAAATCAGTGTCAAGAGCAATTATCTATGTATATCCCCCCACACACTTTAAAGTTGCGGTTACACCTGACCCCAATTCAGTGCCCGGGATGAAAAATGTGTGGCTTTGTCAATCGGTTGGCCAGAGAACCCCTCTAAACTGCCCGCGGAAAGGAAAGATTGTATACTGTGAGTTTTTGTGTGTGTATATGTATGTGTGTGTATGTGTGTGTGGGTGGGGGTGGATGTATGGATATGTATATCTGTCAGTGTGTCTCTGTTTATGTCTCTCTGTGTTAGTGTGTGTGTATCTATGTGTTTGTGTGTGTGTGTGTGTGTGTGTGTGTGGTGTGAGTGCGCTTGTGTGTGTCTACTCCTGTGTGCTGGACTGTCGACAGAGAGTGACATGGCTGTCCAGATTCTGGAGGGCCATGCCGAAACATGATCTCACCTCCTCCCTGAGGTCAGAACCTGGTTTCTGGTAGAGCCAGTGGATCTGGGCCTGCTGTGATCTGGAGACACACTCAAGGAAGGTGGAGTTGGTTTCCACACCGAACATCAGTTTCTCCTCCACGTCCTTACCTAAGACAGAAAGAAAGGGAAAGACGAAAAGAAAAACAAAAGTATGAGCACTCCTCTGTGGCGGTGTCTGACACACACACACACACACACACACACACACACACACACACACACACACACAGACCACATTGCTACACTAATGACAATCACAGTAAATGACTCCATTACCCACCATCCTCTGTGTCCCAGCATTGGCTGGATGGGTCACCATGCTTTATGTCTTGTCTCCTGGCTCTCCTGGAACAACGAGACCAAACAGGTCACACACAGACATACACACATGAGCACACACACGCACACACACACGCACACA